>CM043867.1:8237500-8315000 GCA_023846275.1 Vanilla planifolia
AAATTAGATAAAATTTTTGTTTATAGTTTTATATATATATATATATATATAAATATAATTTGAACAAACTTTTTTTAAATATTGTATACATTTATTACCTAAAATATATTATATATATATAAATAAAGAATTACATGATTACTATTAAATATTGTATATATTTATTACCTAAAATATATTATATAAAATAATATATGAGAATAATTATATTATGTTTTATTTATTTAACATTTTTATTTGAACTATGAGTAAAATCATGTTAAATAAATAATAAAAACAATCTTTAAATATTTTTAATATTCTAAAATAATAATAAAGCATATTTTTTATATTTTACTATTTAACTCTTTCTCTCACTTTCTTCTCTTTATCTCAATGTCTTATATTCTCTAATTTTTTTTTCATATTTTTTAGCCTCTCTCTTATATGTGTCTCTATTTTCTCATTTCTCTCAATTATTTAGTTATTTATTCTTTCTCTCTCTTATAGAATATAATCTCCTTCTCTATTATCTTTTTTTGGTTCATCTATTAATAATATTTGAGAAACCTGTTGTGTTGCATAGTTTAATATGTAATGTTTGTGATAAATATATATTTTATCATATATATTTAATAAGAAATATAATTTTTTATTTACAAAAGGGATAACATAATGAAAGAAAATTTTATGTATTAATGTTTACTTTATAAAAAATAAAAATTCATGTAATTTTTTATTAATTGTATCTATATGTAATTATTATATTATAATATATTATAAAACATATATTAAGAATTATTTTTTGTAAAAGTGCATATGCTTTATAGTTCAAAAATATTAGAAAATAATTCATTATCTTTAATACAATAACAACACAACCACTATTTTTTTATTTTGTATGCGTGTGAGGCCACATCGATAATAAGAGATTGGATCTTAGTCAAACTCTAAAGTTAAATATCATTTGGCAAGAGTGGTATTGAGATGGGTGACTTTTTGAATGTCCTCTTCTTTTACATCTATTTTACTTAATCCTTGTTCTAGTGAATGACAGTTTATTTTAGAAGCATGTTAAAGTAAAAAAAATTAAACTAATATAAGCAATAGTTAATAACTACCATTTTAGTAAATAATTATTAATAAAAACTTTACAATATTATTATCAATTTAATATAATGATAAATATGACTCATACTATGATATGACAAAAACTAACTTTAATATAACTTAATATTAGGTAAAATAATTTATATCAATTATAATAAATTAGATTTAACTTTTGTTTATAATAGTACAAACACATAAAATATAAAATTTTTTAAATACAATAATATTGTGTTATAGAATCTTGTAAATCTAAAATTATATCATTAATGTTAATACTATTTATATTTATTATCTATATTATGTCATGTAAAGATAATATGTTAGAACAACAATATTATTTATTATTGATCTAACTTTTAATTTTAACCATGAATGAAATAATATTAAATTAATGAAATATTTTTATTATTTTTTATATGTTATTATTATTTAATATTATAAGTGATTAACTTGACATATTTAATAAATATTATAAGATTTATTTTTAATATTTCATCTTTTTTTAATTATTTTTCTTTTTATCAAAATATCTTTCATATTCTCTCACTTTCTTCTCTCCTATTACCATTCTCTTATTTATATCTTTATTCTCTATCAATTTATATTCTTCTTGACCTCTCTCTCTTCTATATCATTTTACACATTCTCTTTTTTCTCTCTTTCATTTTGTTATTCTTTCTATTTTTTTTCATCATTAAATGATTTTTTATCTCTTTATTAGTAATAGTTCATTATCTTAAAGAGAACAATCACGCAATTACGATTTTTTTATCTTTTTCTTGCAAGTGTGACAACACTAACATTGGCATTTGATCTAATTAGAATTCAAAAGTTAAGAATTCTTGGGCATGGGTAGTGTTGGGATCATTGGCTATAATAAATATTGTGATATAATAAAATAATAAATTCAATGCAGTTTTAAATTAAGTAAAATAGATTATATAAATTGTAATAAATTAGAATTAATTTATGCTAATAATATTATATATATTATGCATTAAATTTTGAAAATACTATAATATTATATTATAGAATAATAAAAATCTAAAGTTATATCATTAATGTTAAATATTATTTATATTTATTTTTTATATATAGAGATAATATATTAGAATAATTATATTAATTATAATCAAATTAACTTTATTTATTTTAAATATTGATAAAATAAAGTTAAATTAATAGATAAAATAATGTCTAAATTTTTGCAGTATTCTAAAATAATAAGACACCTTAAGTATTTTTCTAAGCATTTCTCTCTTTTATCATTTTCTATTTTCTTATTTCTAATTAACTTTCAGTTCTTTATTTGTTCTCTCTATCTCCTCTATATTCTCTGTTTCTTTACCTCTTCATTAAATTGCCACTAATCTCTCTTTATTACCATTTTTTCTTTATTTTGATCTTATCAATTTGTCTTTTACTCTCTTACAATATAATTATCTCCATCTCTATTATCTTTTTTTAGCCCATCAATAGTGTTAAAAAAAATCTCATGTTGCATAGTTTAATATATTATATTTATGATACATTTATATTTTATTATTTATATTTGATAAATAATTTTATTTTTTATTTATATGATTAATAACACAATAAAAAAACTTATGTATTAATGTCTATATTTTTAACAGTTTATAAATTTTTTTATTAATTTTATTTAAATAAAATGTAGATGTTAGATTATATTATTACATATGTAATAAGCATAAAGTTTTTTAAAATTTTTTATGCTTGATAATTTAGAAATGTTTAGAAATATTTTGTTACCTTCAAGACAATAACAACACAATGATTCTTTATCTTTTGTGTGCAGGTATGACCACACCAGAATTATAACACGTCATCTCAATAGAACACAAAAGTTAAGCCTACCTTGATGAGATTAGTATTGGGATGGTTAACCTCATAAGAAATCTTCATGTTAGACTTATTTTTTCATGTTATTCCTTTTTTAGAAGAAAGATAATTGATTTTAGTAACATATTAATGTTAAGAAATTAAGTTATTGTAAATAATAGTTTATAATTTCCATTTTATAGAATTAATTATTAATAATAACTTTATAAATGGTTCAATTAACTTTTTAAGATTTATGCAAGTGTAAAATAATATAAAATTAATAGTCAAAATATTCTTTAAATATTTGTAATACTTTAAAATAATAGTAAACCTCAAAAATTATTTATACTATATCATTATTAATTATTATATTTGATTAACTTATTCTATTTAATAAATATCGTAAGTTAAACTATTAAGATTTAAGTTTTATTTAATTAATTCTCACTTTTTCTCAATATTTATGACATTCCTCACTATCTTTTATCTCTTATTATCTTTCTCTTATTTATCTATCAATTCTTTATCTTTTTTTATTCTTTTTGGTCTCTCCCTCTCCTCTATCCTTCTCTACATTCTCATTTATCTACCTTTTTTTCTTATTTTTTATTCTCTCTATCTCTTTTATGTCTATGTCTTCCTTTATTATTATTCACAAAATCATCAATCATCTCTCTCAACTACTATTTTTTCTTTATTTGCTCTCATCAATTCATGCCTCTCTCTCTCTCTTATAGGATAGTTATCTCTGTCTCTATTTTTTATTTTTTAACTCATCAATTAAAAATATTTAAGAAATCTCTCATGTTTTATTTTTTAATATAAAATATTTATGATAAATTTATATTTTATCATTTATATTTATTATCAATTAAAATTTTTATTTTTAAGAATGATAATATAATGGAAGAAAATGTTTTGTAGTAATATGTACTTTATCAAAAGTAATAATTTATGTATATTTTTATTAACTTTATATAAATAAATATTGATATTAGAATTTATTATGGCATATGTAGTAAACAAATTTTTTTAAGAGTATATATGCTTAATTATTTAGAAACTTTAAAAAATAATTTATTATATTTATGAAAATAATTGCACAACTATGATTTTTTTCAATTGCATGCTTATGCAACTACTTCAACATTATTGAATTAAATCTTAATAAAACTCCAAAGCTAAGAATGCTTGAGCAGGGTGGTGTTAGGATGGGTGACCTCTTGAGAAGTCCTTAGGTTAAAAATATTTTTTCATATCAAACTTTTTTTTTAACTAATAAAAATTCATTTTAATGACAAGTTAATGTTAAAAAAATTAAATTTTTATAAATGATAGTTAATTATTTCCAATTTAGCAATTAATTGTAAATAATTACTTAATAATATTCACATCAATTTTATATAATAATAGATATGACATATCATATGATATAATAAAATAATAACTTTAATATAGTTTAATAATTAAAATAATGACTTATATAAATTATAATAAAGTAGAATAAATTTATTTTCATAATTATATTTATCATTTTTATAAAATTGTTTAAATACATTAATATTATATTATAGAATATTTAAAATCTAGAAATAATATCATTAATGTATATATTATTTATATATATTATCTATATTATCTCATATATTGATAATATATAAAAATAATTATTTTATTTATTATTTAATAAAAGTTTTAAATTTCATGTATTAATAAAATAATATTTAATTAATAAATAAAAAATTCTTAAGTATTTTTAACATTCTAAAATAATAATAAACTGAAAATATTTTTTGTATTTATTATTTTTAAATATTTTATATGATTAACTTATTATATTTATTAAATATTATAAGTTTAATAATTAACATTTAACTTTTATTTACTTATTTCTATCACTTTTCTCTATTTATCTTAATGTCACTCATATTCACTCACTTCTTTTTCTTTAATATTATTATTGTCAAAATTTTTTATTTCATTCTCTATCTCGTTATATTTTTTGTACCTCTCTTTATCCTTTATCATTCTCTATTTTTTTATTTCTCTCTCTTTCACTTATTTATTCTCATTATCTCATCTAGGTTCTCTGTATTCATTTTCTCTTTATTAAATCATTACTTATCTCACTTTATTATTATTTTCATCTCTATTTTCTTTTATTAACCTATGACTTTTTCATTTTCTTGTTAAACAGTTATCTCTATCTTTGTTATCTTTTTTTTAACCAATCAATTCATGATATTTACAAAATTTATTACATTGAATAGTTTAATATATAATATTTATGATAAATATATATTTTTTATCTATATTTTCTATGTGATTAAAGTTTTTTATTTATAAGATTGAAATAAAATAGTAGAAAATCTAAAGTATTAATGTATACATTATTAAAGATAATAACTTATATGATTCTTAATAACTTGATATAGATAAAATATTTGTAGCAGATATATGCACTTTTTAAATAAATTTATTCCTATTAAAAATGTTTTAATATATTTTAATATTAATATTTTAGTTATATAATGTTGATTAAAAATTATATAAACTATTATATTTTTTTAAAAAGTAGACATTAATTTTTATTTACCATAAATATTAGATATTAAATGAAGCAACATGAGAGATTTCTTAAATATTATTAATTTATTGCCCTAAAAAGAGATAATGGAGATGGAGGTAATGATTCTATAAGAGATAAAGAAACTAATTCATTTATACCTACAAAATAAAGAGAAAAATAAAAATAGTGTGGTGAGGGATGACTTAATAAAGAGGAAAAAAAAGGATAAAACATAAAGGAGATATATATAATAAATAAATAATTAAAAGAGAAAGAATTTAGAAAGTTGAGATGGTAGATAATTTTACATTTTTAATACTTTATAATATTATTTTATTATTTTTAAAATATTTTAAAAATATAAATTACTTCTTATTTATTACAATTGAAATATTTTATTATGCTAAACATTAAACTATATTAAAATTATTATTTTTTTAATATTTTATAATGTGTTATATTTATAATTATATGAAATTAACAACAATATTATAAAGTTATTATTAATAATTAATTAATAAAATTATTATTATAAAATATCATTTATAATATTTTATTTTTTTTTAATTTTGACATGTTATTAAAAGAATTAGCCTTTCATTCAAAAATGAACTACTATGGAAAAATAGATGTAACATGAAGACTTCTTAAGTGGTAACCCATCTAATGATGGTCTCACCAATGCTTGCATAAGTATTGCATGTAATGTGATCCAACATTATAATTCTAGTGTGGTGACACATGCATACAAAAGAAATAAAGCTTAGTTATGTAATTAATATTATCTTGGAGATAACAAACCATTTCTAAAATTTTCTAAATTGAAAAGTACATACACTTTTAAAAAAATTATGCTTGTGATATATGTCATAATATGTTCTAGTACAAATATTTAATTTTTATAAAATTAATAAAACACATTAAATGAACTATTATTTTTTATAATATAGATGTTAATACATAATATTTTCCATTATATTATTGTTTTTATAAATAAAAAAATCAAATTATGTAATAAATATAAATGATAAACAATATATTATCATGAATATTATATAATAAAGTATTCTTCACTAGAAACTTCATAAAAAATCATTAATTTATGATGTTAAAAATAGATAATAGATGTAGAGATAACTATTCCATAAGAGAAATAAAATCGTGGATTTATAGTAGCAAAATATAAAAGAAAATAGTAATATGGGGAGACAAGGGATGATTTAATGATGAAGCAAAAAGATAAAACATAGAGGAGGTAGAAGAATAAGTAAAAAAAGTGAAATAATGAGAAATAGAAACTAGAGAAGGATAGATAAGAGAGAGAGAGAGACCAAGAGAAATATAAGAAGATAGGGAATGAGAAGAAGAATTAGCGAATGATATAATTTGGATTTCTAAAATTCTATAATTTCATTTTACCATATTTAAAACATTTTATACATATTATATATATATATATATACAACTATAAAAATAAATTAATTTTAATTTATTATAATTTATATAAATTATTTTGTTAAATATTTAACTATATTAAAGTTAATATTTTATTATGTCTCAAGATGTATCATATTTACTATAATATAAAATTAATAATAACGTTATAAAGTTATTAAAAATAATTAATTAGTAAATTGGTAATCATAACTTATCATTTACAATAATTTATTTTTTTAATATTAACATATCATTGCAATCAATTGTCATTCATTAGTGAAATGAATGTTATAAAAAAAATAGACAAAACATGAGGAGTCCTTAATGAATCACCATCGCAATACTACTCACACTTTGGTATGCTTAACTTTAGATTTTTATTGAGATCTAGTGTTATAATTTTGGTGTGGTTGCATATAACTAGAAAAGAAAAAGAGTCATAATTATGTGATTATTATGTTAAAGATAATAAACTATTTCTAAAATGTTCTATACAACAAAAACATATGGGTTGGGTCACCCATGTATTTGATGAGATAAGCCTTAAATATTTAGTCTTTTATTCTAAGGGTTATTTAGTATGAAATAGGTTTACATGTAGAGAAGAAGCAATGCATTTTGAACATGGTAAATTAGTGGCCTTCAAAGCATCTTAGAGTGTTCAACAAGTTTCAAGAATTGAAACATGCACATTAGTTTTGATAAGGCTTTATTTTATAATGAAATATAATGTTAGCTTATTGATTTTAAGAGACTCCCCTTCAATATCAATTTCAAATCATATTCTGGAATCTAATTTGCTTATTCATCTCCTTGATTTAGCAAATAACTATGATTTAATTTTTTAATCTCTCAATTCTTTTCTAGATCAAATATTAGTTAAACCATTAATTGATTTAGTTAACATAATTTTATTTTTGAATCATTGTTATCTTGGTTAAACCATCCTTTATTTTTCATGAAATTCTATGTTAGGTCAATTATTAAATATGATTACATCAAAAAAATTCTATTAAAATTTTCATCATTAAATAAATAAATAAAATTATGCCATAACTCAAGATGGGTCCAAATGTAAAGGTCCTAGGCCAAGCTTTAAGCCCTATCATCAGGTTTGAAGAAAAAGTTAGAACTAGATAAGTTCAACTCATTCTTGTTCATGACAAATTATTGAACTGGATGATGCAAGGCGTTGAATCGAACAGGGCTGCATTCAAACCAAATATTATTACTGCTCGTGTCAAACATGGATAAACCTTTTTGTTATGAGTATTCCCATGTGATTAATTCTTGAGCGCATAATGGGGAGTCAACCCCAAATAAATTGGCAAGTAATAGCTGAGTAAATGCTTTTAAAGACCAAATAAGCTTCTCTTCCTACAATATACGATTGTGTCCCTTATGACTATCTCAATCCAAAACTAGTGATTGCATAGTGGAGATCACTTCCTCCTTTAAATTGTAATCTTAATAGATCCAACCTTCCATTTGATAAGTCTATTGGATGGTTATTGCTTCATCAGTGGTAACCAATTCATGCCTCTGATGATCTTGACCTTGTCTCACTTCATTGGATAGCTATTTATATTTTTATTTTTTAAAATAATATATCCTTGATCTGATGACCCAGATCTCTCCTCTTTCAATCCTATAGTCTAGATCTAATCCTAATTTTACCTCTGATTAATTCAATGATGTAGATCTTATCAAACTTGTTTGAATGGCCTCGATCTAATACAACTTGATCCAACCATCCAGAACTCACTCATCTTTATAATGCTTGATTAGATGGTTGACATCTCCTCTATGTTGATCCAATGACTTTAGTCAATCTTACATAATGGCTAAATAACCAGTGGTTATTATGCCATTGTAGTAGCAATTTTGAAAGAAAATTTTTTGATCCTTTTAAGTTGTTTGGAACATTTTTTTGTAATAGCTTTTTAATCAGTTTGTAAAAAACTATGGGAAACAATTTTCTATAAATACCTATCCATTATGAACAAAAATACTAATGAAACTGAACGAGTTTTAAACATTTCAAAGAAGGGCTACATCGTATTCTATTGATGTAAATTTTCTCTAGCAACACTCACTACTTAAGATTATTTGGAAATCCAAATTCCTCCAACTAAGCCTAATTTCTTATATGCTTTAATTTTCTACATTATCATTATAACTTTGAGTTCTTCATGGCATTTTACTTTCATCAACAATCATAAAAATATTTGAATATTCTTATCAAAATTTTTTTTCTTGCTGTATTTTAGTTTTTCTTTTAGGTTGGGCAGCTCATCATTTATGAAAGTTTGAGTTTAGTTTGACATCATAAAAACCAAAGTTAGGCTTTATCTAAAAAATGCATGGGTTATAGTTGAACCAACAAGTGCTAGTCAATATTGGGGGGAACTGAAAGGAAAAATCTTAAGTTATAATTCCCTTATTAATGGAGCTTTTTTTGACCCCAGTTAGGGGTGAAAGACCTCTTAAACTTTTATTTTCATTATAAAATTATAAAATAATATATTTGTTAATCAAAGTTTTTTATTAAAAAAATATTATTATATTGAATTTTTGAAAAATAAATAAGAACTACACAAAGAAGTAAAAATTGTTTAAAACTATAATACACCTCCCACTTGCATGATTCGCACAAATGTTTTCGAAGCACCTTAGATTGCTTAGCAAGCTTTCATATGATTTTATTTTGCTATGAAATAGAATTTATGCTTGTAGATTTTAAGGAACTCTCATTTTATATCAATTTCTAATGATATTTAGGCATCTAAATTATTTAATCATCACTTTTATTTAGCAAATGAATAAGATTCACTTTTTCATATCCTACTTAAACCATTCATTAATTTAAGTATCATAATTCTATTTTTGAATTAATCTTTCCTTGGCCAAATCATACTTCTATTTTCTACCAAATTCTTTGTTAGGTTGGTTGTTAAATCTTCATTGCATAAAAAAATAATTTTATTAAAATATTCATAATTTAATAAATAAGAAAAATTTATATCACACACAAGGTCATGCCCAAATCCAAAGGTGTTGGGTAGAGCTTAAGCATGAGTAGGTTAAGAAAAATAGTCAAACTAGATCTAGTCAACAAGTTTTATTTCACAACAAATTCCTTAACGTGATAAAGAAAGGCATTTGATGAAAGAGGGCACGATTCAAACAAAAAATAAGTATGGGTCGTGTTAGACCCAGAAAACTTGTATATCATTAGTACATCCATGTTATTAAATGTTGAGCACATGAGGAGGGAGCCAACCCCAATTAAGCTTGTAGGTTATGCACAAGAAATTGCTTATAAAGATGAAATAAGCTTTTTTTTCTATAATTTGGGACCATGTCTCATATAACAGTCTCTGTTAAAAACCTACAATGCTCAGTGCCATCCAATCATGCATGTTTACTATTGCACGATGGAGATTGTCTCCACCTTTAAACAATGATCCTAATCAATCCCACCAATAATTAGATAAGTTGATCTGACATTTACTACTTCATCCACTGTAATTGATTAATTCATTAGATTACTATGATATTATTTGACTTCATCGGATGACTATTATTATTTTTGCTTTTTCTTTAAAATATCTATGCTTGACTTAATGACCCAGATCTCTCCTCTATAAATTATATATCCCAGAATAAATCCTAATTTTATCATTAACTAATAAATTTACTCTATAGGCATAAATTTTCTCTTGCAGCACCTACGACATACAACTGCTTGAAATTTCAAAATTTTCCAGCTAGACCTAAATCTTCTAAGCCTTCTAATTGTCTTCATAATTTTTAGTTCTTCATCCCTTTTTACATTTATCAACAATTTTATGATTTTATTAAAATTTATTTCTTGTTGTATCTTTTTTATTTTGCATTTGGCTGGGCTGACATTTATGAAAGTCTACATTTTTTTTGTTTATCTTAAAAAAATGGAGTTATTTTGCTATAAGAAAAGTGAAGGCCATAATTGAAGTTGTAAAAGCTAGTAGGTGGGAGGTGAACTAAAAGAAAAAAATCTAAAGTTATAATTCTTTTATGAGTGGAGTGTTCATCGACATTTGTTGGGGTAGAGGTAAGCTCAAAATTGAATGGAACAATATAAAAATTTCAGTCTACCATTTCAACTCGTATTTTTATTTTAAAAAATTATTGATTAATATATTTGTAAATTAAAGTTTTTTATAAATATAAAATAATTTTTATATCGATTTTTTTAAAAAAATACAATGTAAAAATTAGTAAAAAAAGTTTAAAACAATAATTCCCACTCTTGTTGGAATTGTGCACTTATTTTCTATAGAGCATACACTTTTTAAAAAACTTGATTCTTATTATATATGTCATAGTATATTCTAATATTAATATTTTATTTATGTAAAATTATTAAAAAATAAAATAAACTATTTTTTTGATAACATAAAAATTAATATATAAAATTTTCTTCTATTATGTATCACTCTTACAAACAAAAAAATTAAGCAATATGACAAATATAATGAATAAAATGCATATTTATCATTAATATTTTTTATTAAACTATGCAATAGGATAGATTTCTTAAATAGCATTAATTGATGAGCTAGAAAAGAGATAATGAATATAAATATAACTATTTTATATGAAAGAGAATGTCATTGATTGACAATACTAAAATAGAAAAAAAATAGTAATAATGAGAGATAAGAGATGATCTAATGAAGAGAAAGAAAGAGAGAACATAAGAAACATAAAGAGAATAAATAAAAAAGGGAAACATAATAAATAGAAAATTGAGAAGGATAGAAGAGAGAAAGAAGCTAAGAAAAATATAAGATAATAGGGAGTGAAGAGATAAATAAGAAAAAGAATATAAGAGAGAGGAAGAATGAGAGAATATGAGAGACATTAAGATAAGAAGAAAAAATGAAAAATAATTAAATAAAAGAAAATATTAATAATTAAATGAATAATATTTATTAAATAATATATTATAATACTATATAATATTTAATAATAATAAAACATAAAAAATTATTAGAGGTTTATTATTATTTTAAAAGTTTACAAATACTTAGAAAATATTTTGGCTAAAAATATTATATTATTTTATTCATACATAAAATTAAAAAATTTTATTACATAATAAATAATATAATTACAGTAATATATAATGTCAAAATGATATAATATATATAATAAATACAAATAATATTTAACTTTGTTGATAAAATTTTAGATTTCTAATATTCTATAATATAATATTACTATATTTAAAATATTTTGTGCATAATATTTATATATATTATGAAAGAAAAATTAATTATAATTTATTATAATTCATATAAGTTATTTTACTCAATAGTAAATTATATAAAACTTATTATTTTATTATATCATATGGTATACAATATTTTTTATTATTTAAACTGCAATAATATTATAAAGTTATCATTAATAATTACAACATAAAATAGTAATTATAAACTGTCATTTATAATAATTTAACTTTTTAATATTAACTTGTTATTAAAAGAAATTATGATTCATTAGAAAAAAGCTTTCTATGAAGAGGTCGCCCATCCAGATAGTAGTCTCACTAATGTAAGAAGTTATCATTCATATGCACTTTAGAGAAATATTTTTGCATATGCCTATATGCTATTATCTTTTATAACATTAACATTAATACATATGATTATATTCGATTATGTATCATTCTTCTAAATAAAAAATTAAATTATGAAAGATAATAAATAATAAATAAATATATATATATATATAGACAAATATTTTGCACTAAACTATGCAACACAAGAGAGTGAAAAAGTCAAGAATTGATAAAAGAAAACAAAGAAGAAAATAGTAATGGAGAGTGCTGAGTGATAATTTAATGATGATAATAAAATAAAATATAAAAGAGATAGAGAGAATAAAAAATAAGTGAATGACAAAAAAAGTATAAAGTAGAGAAAGAAAGAAGATAGTAAGAGGCAAAGAATAAATTTAAAAAAATAAAGAATGAAGAGAAAACTAAAGCAATGATAATATTACAAAGATGGGAGTGGGAAATTTTGAGAAATATTAAGATAAAGAGAAAAAGTTAAAAATAGTTAAATACATATTAAATCTTAATCATTAAAATTTTAATATTTATTAAATATAATAAATTATTTAAATAAAATATTTAAAAACAATAAAATATAAAATAATATTTGAAATTTATTTTTATTTTAGAGTATTATGTATATTTCAAAAAAATTTAAACAATAATTCAATATTATTGTATTCAAAATTAGAATTTAAAAAGTTAAATAAATAATAAGGAATATAATTATGCTAATATATTATCTTTATATGACATAATATAAATAATAAATAGAAATTATATTTAGCATTAGTGACATTATTTAAGATTTCTAATTTTTTGTAATATAATATTAGTATATTTGAAAATTTTAATATAAAGCATATATATACTATTATAAACATAACATATTTTCAATCTATTATAATTTATATAAGTTATTTTGCTTAACATTAAACTATATTAATGAAGATTTTATTATGTCATATGATTTATAATATTTCTTATTCTATAAAATTAGTAATAATGTTATAAAGTCATTATTAATAGTTAATTACTAAAATACTCATTATAAACTATAATTTATAATAATTTAATTTTTTATGAGTGATAGGTTACTAAAATGACAACTTCTGAAGAAGTCACACATCCCAATACTATTATTACCTAACCTTTCCTAACATTGTTGTTTTAATAAGATTCTATGTTATAATTCTTGTGTGGTCCCGCATGCATATAAAAGAAAAAAATCATAGTTTTGTGACCATTTTCTTGAAGATAATAAACTATTTCTAAACTTTTTTAAATTATCAAGAATATACAATTTTAAAAAAAATTTATCATTATTATATATGCAATAATATATCCTAATTTTTGAAAAATAAAAATAAATAAATAATTACATGAAATATTATTTTTCATTACAAAGATAATAATAAATAAGTTTTCTTCCATTATGTTATTATTTATATAAAAAAATTTAAATTATTTAAACAATATCAATAATAAAATTTACATTTATGAGAAATATCATGCATTAAACTTTGCAACATGAGGGATTTCTTAAATATTTTTAATTGATAAGTTTTAAAAGAGATATTGAATATGGAGATAGCCATTCTATAAGAGAGAGAAACTCATAGATTGTTAAGACAAAAATAGAGAAAAAAATAATAATAGAAAGAGAAGAGGAATGATTTCATGAAATGGAAAAGAAAAGATAGAACATAAAAGAGATAAAAAAGAATAAATAAATAAGAAGAAGAGAGATAGAAGTGAGAAAGTAGGGAAGGACAAAGAAGAGAGAAAGGCCAAGAAAAATAAAGAATTAAGAAACAAATAAAATATTTATAATAAGAGAGAGAAGAAAATGAGAGAATATGATCTATATTGAGATAAAGAGAAAAAATTGAAAGAAATAATTAATAAAAGTTAAATCTTAATAACTTAACTTTTGATATTTATTAAACAAAATAAGTTAATCATATATCACATTTAGTAATAATAAAATATTAAAAATATTTTATATTTATTATTATTTCAAAATATTACAAATATTTTAAAAGTATTTTGATTATTAATATATAAAATTTTATTCATAATCAAAATTTAAAAATTAAATTAAATAATAAATAATGTAATTAACCTAATATATTATCTTTATATAATATAATATAGATAACAAATGTAAATAATATTTTGAATTAATGATATAATTTGAGACTTTTCATATTATAAAATATAATACTAATATGTTTAAAACATTATATACATAATATAATATATTGTAAACATAAATTAATTCTAATTTATTATAATTAACATAACTTATTTTACTAAATATCAAAGTATATTAAAATAATTCTTTTATTGTATCATATGTTATGTATATTTATTATTACATAAAAATAATAATAAAATTATAAATTTATTTTTAATAACAAATTACTAAAATAGTAATTATAAATTATCATTTATAATAATTTATTTTTTTTAAGATTGACATATTAAAATAAATTTTCTTTCATCAATAAAGGGAATGGTATTAAAAAAAAGTCCAACATTAGGACTCCTAAAAGGACAACCATCTTAATATTACTCTGACCAAAGCGTGCCAAATTTAGAGTTGTAATGAGGTCAAGAGTTATAATATTGGTGCGATAACATGTGCAAAAAAAAAAGAAGAAAAAATTAGTTATGTGATTATTATCTTAAAGATAATGAATAATTTCTTAAATATTCTAAATTAGTAAGCATAAGGACTTTTAAAAAAATTACTCTTATTATATATGTCATGATATATTCTAATATAAATATCTTACTTATATAAAATTAGCAAAAAATTTCACAAACTATTATAGTAAATAGTGTAGATGTTATTTGACTCATAATGCAAATTAAAAAGTTAATTAAATAATAAATAATGTAACTATCCTAATATATTAACTTTATATGAATAATATATATAATAAATGTAGATAATATTTAACATTAAAATATAATTTGTGATATTTAATATTATATAATATAATATTATTGTATTTAGAAAATTCTATTTATAACATATATATATTAATATGAAAATAAATTATTTCTAATTTATTATTATTAATTTAAGCTATTTTGCTTAATTGTGGAATATAAAAATTATTATTTTATTATGTCATATTATTTGTCTTATTTATTATTATATAAATTTATAATAAGTTATTATTGAAAAGTAATTACTAAAATAGAAATTATAAACTATAATTTATCTTAATTTAATTTTTTTACATTAACATGTCATTAAAATCGATTGTCTTTATTTAGTAAAGGAATGATATTAAAAAATATGTACGTTATGAGGACTTTTGAAGAGGTCATGCATCTTAATATTACTCTCACTCAAGCATGCCAAACTTTGGATTTCTAATGAGATATACTATTATAATGCTTGTGTTATCGCACAATGATATGAAAAAAATCTTATTTACATTATTAAATAGTAAGCATATGCACTTTTAAAAAACTTTATTCTTATTATACATGTATAATGTATTCTAATATTAATATTTTATTTATGTAAAATAAATAAAATTAACATAAATTGTTATATTAAATGGTGCAGATATTAATAAATAAGATTTCCTTCCCTTGTGAAATCATTCTTGTATTAAAAATACAAAATTTTGAAAAAAAATAAAAAAATGATAAAATATACATTTATGATAAATATTATATATTATACTATGCGACACGAGAGATTTCTTAGATGCTATTAATTGATGGAAGAAAGAGAGACCGTGGTGATGGAGATAAGTGTTCTACAAGGGAGAGAAAGTCAAAGATTGATAGAACAAAAATATAGAGAAAACTACTAATAAAGTAGGATGAGAGATGATTTAATAAAGAGGAAGAAAAAGAGAGAAAAATAAAGAAGATAGAGACTAAATAAAAAATTTTAATTGAAGATAAAAAAGAAAACATGAAATGTTAGAGAGAGAAGCTAAGAAAAATATAAAGAGATGGGGAATGAAAAGACAAATAAGTGAATGATAATAGAAGAGAGAAGGAAGTGATAGAATATGAGAGAAATTAAGTTAAAGAAAAAGTGAGAGAAATAATTAAATTAAAATTAAACCATAACTATTAAACTTATAATATTTAATAAATATAACAAATTAAAATAAAGAGTATGCACAAGTTGAGACCTGGATAAACCTATATCTTACTAGTATGCCTAGGCGATTAAATCTAAGGCATGCATAGGGGTGTTGCCTCAACTAGTATTGCAAGTTATACCAAGGAGAATGCATACAAAGACCAAAAAAGTTTCTCTTCTTGTAATGTAAGACTATGCCCCTTACGACTATCAGCAACCAAAACTGGCAGCAGTCAGCAACGTGCTGTCACGTATTTTTATGATCGGATGGTGGGGATTGCCTTCACCTAAAAATAATGATATTAATCGATCCAAGTACCCTTTTGATAAGATGATAGAATGGTTTCTGCTTCATCTACTATAACTGATTGATCCATTTGAGTTCTGTGATCTTGATCGACTTCATCATATGGCTATTTTTATTTTTGCTTTTTCAAACAAACTATCAGTGATCAGATGTCCTAGATTTGTTTTGTTTGAAACCTACATCCCTAAAAATTTCATGAAGAGAAAAAAAGGAGAAAACATAGAGAGAATTATTCAACAAGTAAAAGAGAGAGAAATAAGAAAGTAGAGATGGATAAAGGAAAGAAAGAGGCCAAGAAAAATATAAGAAAATAGAGGATAAGAGGACAAATAAAGAATAATAACATTAGAGAGATGGAAATGTGAGAATATGAGAGATATTTAGATAAAGAGAAAATCTTGAGAGAAATAATTATATAAAAATGAAATCTTAATATATAAGCATATAAAATTTATTAAATATAATAAATAAATCATATGTAATATTTAATAATAATAATATATAAATAATATTAGAGGTGTATTATTATTTTATAATATTTTAAATAATTAAAGAATATTTTGACTATTAATTTAACATCTTATTATTCAAATATAACTTTTTTAAATAATATTTAATATAATTATTTTTATATATTATTTTTAGATGACAAAATATAGATAATAAATGTATAACATATTTAACATTAAATATATAGTTTTAGATTTTTAATATTTCTATAATATAATACTACTATATTAAAAATATATATAAATCTTAAATATACTTTTACAAATATAAATTAACTACAATCTATTATAATTAATATAAGTTATTTACTAAATATTAAACCATAATAAAGTTTTATCATATTTATTATTATATATTAAGTTGTATCATATTTATTATTATATAAAATTGGTAATAATTTTATAAAGTTATTATTAAAAATGAACTACTAAAATAGTAATTATATACTATCATTTATAATAACTAAAGTTTTTGGGAATAAGAAGTTGTTAAAATCATTTGTTAGTCATTACAAAAAAGAATATGAAAAAAATATTTCCAACATTAGGACTTCTTAAGAGGTCACTCATCCTAATACTACTCTCACCAAAGCATGCTTAATATTAGAGTTTTAATGAGATATAGTATCATAATATTGGTGTGCTTGCACATGCTTATAAAATACAACAAAATCATATATGCTAATATCAATATCTTATTTATATAAATTTAATAAAACTATTGCATAAACTAATATTTTTGGTAAAATAGACATTAATAAATACATATCTTTTTCAATCATTTTATTATCATCCTTATAAATAAAAAATAAAATTTCATAATAAATATAAATAATAAAATATATATTTATAAAAAATATTATATGTTAAACTATGAAACAAAAGATATTTCTTAAATATTATTAATTGATTAGCTAATAAAGAGATAATGAGGATAGAAATAATAGTTCTATAAGAGAGGAAGAAAGACACAAATTGATAATAACAAAATAGAGAAAAAAATTGTAATAGTGAGAAATAAGAGGTGAATTAATGAAAAAAGGGAGAACGTAGAGAAGATAGAGAAAATGAAAAAAAAAGTGAGAAGGAGAAATGAGTAAGAATAAATAAATAAGAGAATGATAATAAGAGAGAGATGGAAGAGAGAACATGTGAGAGACATTGAGATAAAAAATGAGAACTAATTAAATAAAAACTCACTTTTAATAGTTAAACTTATAATATTATTAAATATAACTAGTTAATCATATAATAATAAGATATGGCTTTCTCAAGAGGTCACCCATCCAAATGCTACTCTCACCCAAACATACTTAGCTTTTGAGTTCAAATAAAATTAAGTGTTGCATTACTAATGTAGTAATAAATGCATATAAATGCATATATTGAACATCAAAAAAAATAAATGCATATAAAAGATAAAAAACAACAGTTGTGTGACTATTGCCTTTAAGATGTAACCCAATTTCTAAAATTTTAACAAATATTATAATATCAATATTTTTTTAAAATATTAATAAAAAATTAAATTAAATATTATTTTTTTGTTAAAGTGACATAAATCATAAGATTTTCCTCTATCATTTTATAATTATTATAAGTGAAAACTTAAAATATATAATAAATATAAATAATACAATACTTATTTATCATAAAACTTATATATTAAAATATTTAACATGAGAGATTTCTTAAATATTATTAATTTGTTAAAATAAAGTATATTATAGAGTAAGAGATGATTATTCTATAAAAAACAAAGTCATGAATTGATGGGAGAAAATTAGATAGAAAATTAATAATATAGACTAATGAGAGATAATTTATTGAAGAGAAAAAGAAAAAAGAGAACATGGAGTAGATAGAGATAAGAAATAAATAAATCAAAGAGTGAGAAATAAGAAAATAGAGATAGATAAAAGAGAGAAAGGCCAAGAAAATATAAATAGATAAAAAATAAATAGAAAAATAATAGAATGATAATAGTAGATATAACAAAATGAAAGAAGGTGAGAGACATTGAGATAAATAAAAAAGTGAGTAATTAAATAAAAATTAAATTTTAATAATAAAAGTTATTATATTTGTTAAATTTAATAATTTAATCATATATAATGTTTAATAAAAATATAATATAAACATTACTTCATTATTATTATTTAAGAATATTAAAAATATCTAAAGAATATTTTGACTTTTAATTTAATATTATTTTATTGAAGATAAAATTTAAAAATGTTAATTAAATAATAAAAAATTATTATAATATGTTGTTTTTATAAGATATATAATAGATATTAACTATAAATAATATTTATAATTAATGATATTATTTTTCATTTACATTTTTTAATATAATAGTATTATATTGAAAACAATTATTTAAAAAATGTATATACATATATATACACATATATACTTTTATAAAAATAAATTAATTCTAATTTATTATAATTGATATAAGGTATTGTGCTTAATATTAAATAATATTAAAGTAATTTTTTTTATTATATCATATGATGTGCTATAATTATTATTATATCAAATTGATAATAATGTTATAAAGTTTTTATTAATAATTAATTACAAAAATTATTATTATATATTATAATTTCCAAAAATTTAATTTTTTTTAATAGTAACATGTTATTGTAAATTATCATTCATTAAAAAAATAAATAAAATGAAATAATTGGTACAACACTATGACTTCTCATGAGATCACTCATCCCAACACCACTCTTGCCCAAGCATGCCTAACTTTTGAGTTCTAATGAGATCCAGTGCTTCAATACTCGTGTGGTTGCACATGCATATAAAAGATAAAAAATATATTTATCATAAACATTTTATATTAATGTGCATGACACAAGAGACTTCTAAGATATTATTAATTGTTGGTCTAAAAAAGAGACAATTGAGATGGAGATAACTACTCTATAAGAGAGAGAATTTCATGGATTGGTAAGAGCAAAATAGATAAGAAAATATTAGTAAAGAGAGACTAGAGGTGATTCAATGAAGACAAAAAAAAGAGCACAAAGGAGATAAAAATAAAAAATAAAAAAGTGAAACATATAGTAATGAGAAAGTAAAGAAGGATAGATGAGAGAGAGAGAGGTATAGATGAATTTAAAAAGATAAATAATAGAGACTTAAATTAAAGAATATTAATAAGAAAGAAGGAAGTGAGAGAATAGGAGAGTAATTAAGATAAAGTGAAGAAAATGAGATATAATTAAATAAGAGTTAAATCCTAATAATTAAACTGATAATATTTACCAAATATAACAAGTTAATCATTTAAAATATTTTGTAATTAAAAACATAAATTAGTTTTTATTTATTTATATTTTGTAATATTACAAATATTTTAAGAATATTTTGTCTTTAATTTAATATCATTTTTTCTTACGTAAAATTAAAAAGTTATATTATATTATCTTCTTGCAATGCAATGTAGATAATAAGCATAATAATATATTTTATTAATGACATTTTTTTATATTTCTAATATTCTAAAAAATTGTATTACTATAATTAAAATAGTTTATATTCAACATGTATGTATATATGTTATTACAAATATAAATTAATTCTAATATTTAATATTTATTATAAGTATTTTGCTCAATATTAAGTTATATTATGGAGATTATTTTATTAAACCAAATGATGTACCATATTTCTTATTATAACAAACTAACATTAATGTTATATGGTTACTATTATCTTTTAATTAATAAAATGCTAATTAAAAACTAACAATATAATATTTTAATTTTTTAACATTAATATGTTATTAATATAAATTATGATTGATTAGAAAAAGAAATGCTATGAAAAAAGTGGTGCAGGATGTGGACTTCAAAAGAGTTAACCCATCCTAGTACTACTCAAGCTAAACTATGCTTAATTTTGGAGTTCCAATGAGATACATTGTTGTAATGTTGGTGCTACCAAACATGCATGTAGAAGAAAATAAAATCAAAGTTGTGTGACTATTTTCTTAAACATAATGAAAATTTTCTAAAATTTTTTAAGTCATATATATAATAATATAAGATAATATCATGATTTGTTTATATAAAACAAATAAAACATTTTGTAAACTACTATTTTTTTAATGATGTAAATATTAATATATAAGATTTTCTTCAACAACAATAATAATAATAAATTATAATTTTATCATAAATATTATATATTTAATTATACAGCATGAGAAAATTTTTAAATATTATTAATTGATAGGATAAAAAGGAGATTATACAGATTGAGATAATTATTCTACAAGAGAGAAGGAAAGTCAAAGATTGATGATAACAAAATATAAAGAAAAATCATAATAATGAAAGAGGAGAATGATGATTTAATTAAGAGAAAAAGAAAAGAGAGAATATAAAGGTGATAAAGAGAATAAATAAATAAGTGAAAGGGAGAGAGAAATAAGAAAGAATAGAAGTATAAAAGAAAGAGAGATGCCAAAAGGAATGTAATGAGATAAAGAATGTAGAGACAAATAAGAGTGTAGTAATAGGAGAGAGAAAGAAGTGAGAGAATGTAAGAGACATTAATATAAAGAGAAAAAAGTAAGAGAAAAAATTAAATAAAAATTTAAAGATAATAATATAAACTATAATATTTATTAAATATAATAAGTTAATCATATATAATATTTATTAATAATAAAAAGAAAAATATTTTTGATTTTTTATTATTTTAGAATATTAAAAAATAGTAAAAGAATATTTTGGCTATTAATTTAAAATTATTTTGTTCATACTAATAATTTTAGATGATAATGAAATAATAAATCATAAAATTATTGTAATATATTATATTTATATGATGTAATGTAGATAATAATTATAAATAATTGTTAATATTTATGATATAATTTTTTATTTCTAATATTTTATATATACAATTTAAAGATTTCTATACACTTCATATATATACCTTTATAAAAATAAATTAATTATAATTGATAAATTTTTTTTTGAATATTATATTATATTAAATTTATTACTACATTATATCACATGATGTGTCATATTTAGTATTATTTAAAAGTAATAATAATGTTATAAATTTATTATTAAAAAATTAGTTAGTAAAATTCTTATTATAAACTATCATTTATAATAATTTAATTTCTTAGCATTAACATGTTATTAAAATTAATTTTTAATCATTAGAAAACAATTTTATGAAAAGATAGGTGCATCATAAGAACTTTTTTAGATGTAATCCATTATAATATTTCTATATCCTAAGCTTGCTTAAAAATGGAGTTCAATAAGGTTTAATATTGTACTGCTAGTTTGGTTGCACATGCATATGAAAGAAAAAAATTATAGTTATGTGGTTATTATCTTAGATATAATGATCCATTTCTAAAATTTTATAAATTATCAATTATTTGCACTTTTAAAGAAAATTTGTGCTTGTTATATATGTAAAAATATATTCTAATAGTAATATTTCATTTATATAAAATTACAAAAAATCACATAAAATATTATTATCTATAATAACTACATCATTACAAAAAATATATTTATCATATATATTACATATTAAAGTATTTAATATAAGTGATTTTTTTAATATTATTAATTGATGCACTAAAAAATAGATAATAGAGATAGAGATAATAGTTCTATAAGAGAGAGAGATAAAATAATGGATTGATAGAAAAAATAGATCGAAAAATAATAATAAAAAGGGATGAGAGGTGATTTAATGAAGATGATAAAAATATAAAATATAGAGGAGATTGAGAGAATAAATAAATAAGTAAATGACAGAGAGAAATGTGAAAGTAAAGAAGAATAGATGATTGAGAGAGGCCAAGAAGAAAATAAGAAGCAAGATAAAAAGATCAATAAGAGAATGATACCAAAAGAGAAGAGGATGTGTGAGAATGAGTGATAATGAGATAAAGAGTAAAAAGTAAGAGAAATAAATAAATAAAAATTAAAACTTAATAATTTAAACTATAATATGATAAATATTTAAAGAATCATTATATAATTAATTAAATTTTATTTTATTTATTTTAAAAAATTTGAAAGTATTTTTAAATAATAATTTATAAAGCTATTTTAGTGAATTATCTTTATATAACTTAATGAATATAATAAATATAAATAATATTTAATATTAATGATAAAAATTTAGATTTGTAATATTTTATAATATAATAAAAATGTATTTATTAATTTTTATACATAACATATATATATAATATTATGAACAAAAATTAATTCTAACATATTACAATTGATATAACTTTTATTACTTAATATTATACTATATTAAAATTATTATTTTTTATATCATTTGATCTGTCATTTATAATAATATTATAAATTTGTTATTAATAATTAATCACTAAAATGAAAAATTATAAATTATCATTTATAATAATTTAATTTTTTAGCATTAATACGTCAACAAAATCAATTATCGTAAATTGGAAAAACAAATGTTATAAAAGGGTAGATTAATCATAAATATTTTTCCAGAGTTCACACATGCCAACACTACTCTTCTTAAAGCATGATTATCATTGGAGTTCTAGTGAGATATAGTGTTATAGTACTGATGTGGTTACATATGAATACAAAAGATAAAAAATTGTAGTAGCATGATTATTGTCTTAATAATAATGAACTATTTCTAAACTTTTCTAAATTATTAAACACATGCACTACTAAAAACATTTAGGCTTATTATATATGTTATAATATATTATAATATCAATGTTTTATTTTTAAAAAATGTATTAAACATTAAATAAAGAACTATTTTTTGATAAAATAGATGTTAATATAAAAGATTTTCTCACATTATGTTATTGTTTTAATAAATTAAAAATTAAATTACTTAATAAATATAAATAGCAAAAGTATATTTAACAAAAATATTGTATTTTAAAGTATGCAACACAAGAGATTTAATAAATAATGTTAATTGATGGCCTAAAAAGATAATAATGAGAGTAGAAGATAACTATTCTATAAGAGAGAGAATGTCATTATTTCATAAGAGCAAAGTAGAGAGGAATATAGTAATAAAGAGATGAGAATAATCTGATGAAGACGAAATAAAAGATGGAACACAGAGAAGTTAAAAAGAATAAATAAAAATTGAAAGAGGGAGAAATAAAAATGTAGAGAAGGATAGATAAGAGAGAGAGGCCAAGATCATAAAAAGAAACAAAATGATTAGACCAATGAAGGAAACATAACAAGGGTGGGAAAGTAGTGATAGAATATAAACACATTAATGCAAAGAAAACAATGTGAGGTAGAAAATTAAAAAAAATTAAACTTATAATGTTCACTAAATTTAATAATTTAACCATATATAATATTAAAAAATTTATGAAATATCAAAATTATTTGAGGTTTATTATTATTTTAAAATCTCAAAAAAATATTTAAATACTAGTTTGAATGTTAACTTAATATTATTTTATTTATTTTTAAAAATACGAAAGTTAAATAGAAAATCATATAATTACACTTATATATTATCTTGATTTGAAGAAATATAGATAATAAATATAAATAATATTTAATATTAATGATATAATTTTAGATTTTTAGTGTTCTATATTATAAAATTATTATATCTAAAAAATTCTAAACATATTACATATATTAAATTATAAATATATTTTAATTCTCAATTATTACAATGGATAAAGTTATTTTACTCAATAGTAAAAGTATTAAAATAAATATTTTATTATATCGTTTGATATGTCATGTTTATTATTTGTGAAATTATCAACAAAATTATGAAGTTATTAATAACAATTAATTACAATAATTGTAATTACAAACTATTATTTTTAATAATTTTATTTTTTCATATTAATAAGTTATTCAAATTAATTGTGATTTGTTTGAAAAAAGAATGCTATGAAAAACATATGTACAATACAAGAACTTCTTAAGTGGTCACCCATCCCAAAAGTATTATCAACCAAGCATGCTTAAGTTTTCAATTACAATGAGATTTAGTGTTATAATGTTGGCCTTGTCTTGCATGCATATAAAAGATAAAAAGTCATAGTTGTGTGATTATTGACATTGAGATAAAGAGAAAAAAATGAGAGAAATAATTAAATGCAACTTAAATCATAATAAATAAACTTATGATATTTATTAAATATAACGCATTAATCATATGTAATACATAACAATAATGAAATATGAAAAAGAATTGACGTTTATTATTACTTAGGAATATTTTGAATATTTAATAAATATTTTGAGTATTAATATTATATTATTTTTATTAATTCTTAAAATTAAAAAAAATTATTAATAATATAAAATATAATTATTCTAATATATTATCTTTATATGACATAATATAGATAGTGAATGTAAAAAGTATTTAAAATTAATGACATAATTTTAAATTACTAATATTATATAATGTTAAATTACTATATTTTAAAAATCTATACACAAAATAAATATAATATTATAAGTATAAATTATTTCTAATTTGTTATATTTGATATAAGTTATTTTATTCAATTTTAAACTGTATTTAAGTTATTACTTTATTATATCATATGGCATTTGATATTTATTATTATATAAAATTTATAATAAAATTATAAATTTAATATTAATAATAAATTACTGAAATTGTAAATATAAATGATAATTTATAATTATTTAAACTTTAAAGATTAACATGTTTTCAAAATAAATTATAACTCATTAAATAATGAATATGAAAAAATATTTGCAATATGAGGACTTTTGTAGTGGCCACCCAATCAAATACCACATTTGTCCAAGCAATGTTAACTTTGCTATTCAATTGAGATCAAAAGTCGTAATGCTAGTGTGCTCGCACATGCATTCCATAGACAATAAATTATAGCTATGCGATTATTATGTTGAAGAGAATTAATGATTTCTAAAATTTTCATAACTATCAAGTTTATGCACTTTAAAAGAAAATGCTTAATATACATATCATAATATATTTCAATACAATATTTTAATTATATAAAAATAAAAAATATAAACAATTAATTTTGATAGCATAGATATTAAATTATAAAATTTTATTTAATTTTATTATCATTTTATGAATAAAAGATTAAATTATACAATAAGTATGAATAATATAACATACATTTATCAATAATATTTGACATTAAACTATTCAACATGAAAAATTTCTTAAATATTATTAAGTGATTTGTAGACAAGATGATAATAGAGATGGAGATAATTACTCTATAAGACCAAGATTCTTATGGGTTGATAAGAGCAAAGTATAGAGTTAAATAGTAATAGAGATTTATGAGAGATAATTTAATGAAGAGGAAAAGAAATGAGAGAATATAAAATAGATAAAGAGACTAAATAACAAAGTAAAAGAGAAAGAGAAATAAGAAAGAAAAGAATAACAAAAGAAGGTTGGAGGCCATGAAATGTATAAGAAGAAAAAGAATAAAGAGATAAGCAAGAGTGGTTACAGGTGAGAGTACGAAGTGATATAATGTGAGAGATATTGAGCTAAATAAAAAAAGTGTGGAAAATATTTAAATGAAAATTAAATTTTAATAATAAAATCTATAAAATATAATAATTTAATCATATATAATATTTTATAAAAATTAAATATAAAACATATTTGAGGTTTCTTATTATTTTAAAATGTTATAAATATTTAACCAATATTTTCATTGTTAGTATTATATTATTTTATTCACACTTAAAATAAAAATTTTAATTAAATAATAAGTAATATAATTATTCTAATATATTATGTTTATTTGATGTAATATATATTATAAAAATAAATAATATTTAACATTATTAATATTTTTTTATTTCTAATAATTAAAATATAATATTACTATATTTTAAAATTTGTATATGATATATATATATATAATTATAAAAGTAAATTATTTAATATTTATTATAATTAATATAAAAAATTTTATTAATATTAAACTATATTAGAGTTATTATTTTATTATATTATATGATGTGGGATTTTTATTATTATATGAAATTGATAATAATGTAATAAATCTATTATTGAAAATAATTACTTAAATGATAGATATAAAATATCATTTATAATAATTTAGTTTTTTTAACATAAATATGTTATTAAAATAAATTATCATTTAGTAGAAAAAAATTATTATAAAAACATTGTGTGAAACATTAGAGATTCTCAAGTGGACATCCATCCCAATACTACACTCACCCATGAATGCTAAACTTTGTAGTTCTTGTAAGATCTAGTGTTATGATGCTAGTGTGCTTACACGTGCATATAAAAGATAAAATTATAGTTATGTGATATTTTTAAGGTTACATACTTTTAAAAAATTTATGCTTATATATATGTTATAATAAAATCAAATTTCAATATTTTATTTATATATATTTAAGAAAAAATTATCTAAATTATTATTTTTTTGACATAGTTATTAATACGCAAGATTCTATTATTTTATGTTATTATTCTTATAAATAAAAAATTACTTATGTAATAATTTAAAAAAAATAAAATATGTATATTTATCATAATTATTATGCATTGAAAGATGTAATATAAGAGATTTCTTTAATATTGTTTGTTAATGGGATGAAAAAAAGATAATTCAAATAGAGATAACTATTCTACAAAAGTGATATACAGACATGGATTAAAAAGAGAAAAACAAAGAAGAAAATAATAATAGGAAGAGATGATAGATGATTTAATGATTAAAAAAATGAGAATGTTGAAAAGATATAAAAAATAAATATATCCATGACAGAGTGATTAAGAAATGAGAAAGTAAAGAAGGATGGACGATAGAGAGAATAAGAAAAATATAAGCAAAGGGAGAATGAAGAAATAATAAAAAAGATAATAAGAGAGGAAAGGAATTGAGTAAATGTGAGTGATATTGACAAAAAAGAAAACAAATGGAAATAATTAAATAAAAGTTAAATCTTAAAACTTCAACTTATAATATTTAATAAGTATCATAAGTACTTTTGAATATTACAAATATTTAAAAAGTATTTTGACTATTACTTTAATATTAGTTATTCATACATTCAATAAATATGCCAATTAAATAACAAATAATATAATTATTATAATATATTATCTTTATATGATGCAATATAGATAATAAATGTAAATAATATTTAAATTAGTCTTATAAACTTAGATTTCCAATAATCTAAAATATAATATTACTATATTTAAAAAATTTTACACAAATGATATGTTATTAAAATTAATATATGCTTTTTATCTTAACATTAAAATATGCCAAAATTATTATTTTATTACATCATATGATGTGTGATATTTATTATTAGAAAAATTAGTAATAATATTCTAAAGTTACTATTAATAATAAGATTCTCAAATGAAAATTATATGCTATAATTTATAGTAATTTAATTTTTTTTAATATTAACATGTTATCAAAATCAATTATCATTTAGTAAAAAAAGAAATGACATGAAAAATAAGCACAACATGTGGCATTCTCAAGAGAACATGCATCAAAATACTACACTCAAGCATTCTTGACTTTGGTGCTCTTATGAGAACCATTAATATAATGCTGGTATGGTTGCAAATTCATATACAAAAATCATAGTTATGTGATAACTGCCTTTAAGTTAATGAATTATTACTAAAAGATCATGAATTTACACTATTAAAAAATTATTCTTGTTATATATGTCATAATATGTTCTAATATCAATAATTTCTTCATATAAAAGTAATAAAAAATGCATAAACTATTATTCTTGATAGTGTAAGCATTAATACATTGGAGTTTATTCGACTATGTTGTCATTCTTTTACCTTAAATATTAAATTACATAATAAATATGAATGATAAAATATATATTTATCATAAATATTGGATATTAAAGTATGCAACATAAGAGATTTCTTAAATATTGTTAATTGAAGGGGCTAAAAAGGACATCATGAAAAAGGAGATAATGAGTCCAGAAGAGAGAGAGAATGTCATGAATTGATAAGAGCAAAATATATAAGAAAATAGTAAAAGAGAGAGATAAGAGATGATTTAATAAAGTGGAAAAAGGTAAAGAATGCAGATGAGATAAAGGGAATAAATAAATAAGTGAACAAGAGAAAAATAAGAAAATAAATAAAAACATGGAGAATTATGAGACATAAGGGAATGATGGCATGAGTAAGAAGAAAGTGAGTGAATGTGGACCATTTTAAGAAAAAAGAAAAAAGTGAGAAAATAATTTAAAATCTCAATAATTCATTTTATAATATTTAATAAATATAATAAGTTCATCATATATTATAATAATTTTAGAATATATGAAATATTTTTAGTTTTATTATTATTTTAAAATATTAAGAATATTTAAAGTATATTTTAAGTATTAATATTAGATTATTTTATGATACTTAAAATGAAAATAATTTATTAAAAACTAAATAATATAATTAATTTAAAATATTTTATCTCTATTTAACATAATAAAGGTATTAAATATTTAAAATATTTAAGATTAATGACATATTTTAAAATTTCTAAAATATCATAATATAATATTATTACATTTTAAAAAAATCTATACACATCATATATATACTATTATAAATATAAATTAAATCTAAATTATTATAATTGATGTAATTTATTTTCATCAATATTATTTAATGTTAAAGTTATTATTTTATTATATCATATGATTTGCCATATTTATTTTTATATGAAATTTATGATAATGCATTAAAGTTGTTATAAAAAATTAATAATGAAAATGGTAATTTTAAATTATCATTTATAATAATTTAATTTTTTTAACATTTACATTTAATTAAAATAAATTATTGTTAATTAGAAATAAGAATATGAAAAAAATATTTGCAACACGAGGACTTCTCAAAGTGGTCAACCATCCCAATACCACTCTCACCCAAGAAGGCTTAACTTTTGAGTTCTAATGAGATCTCGTACCATATTACTCATGTGGTTACACATGCATAAATAGACAAAAATTAATAGTTATGTGAATATGGTGTTCAAGATAATTAACAGTTTAAAATTTTTAGCATTATCAAGCTCATGCAATTTTTTAAAAAAATTATGCTAATTATATATGCCATAATATTTTCTAATATCAATATTTTTTATATAAAATTAACAAAAAATTAAATAACTTTTTTATTTTTGTAATATAGACATTAATATAAGTAATAAAATAAAAATTATGTTATAAATATAAAAAAGATTCAATAGGCTTTAATATAACTTTATTTAATCTCTTATCATTTTTATCAAAAATTAATTTATGTAATTAATATAAATAATCAAATATATATTTTACATAATTATTTTATATTAAACTATGTGACACTATTGATTTTTCTTAAATATTTTTAATTGATAGGCTAAAAAGTGATAATAGAGATAGAGATAACTATCTTATAATAGAGAGAGAGTCACAAATTGATAAGACCAAAATGGAGAAAACATAGTAATAAAGGTTGACAAGGCATGATTTAATGAAAAGAAAAATAAAAAAGAGAATATAGAGAAGATAAAAAAAAGAAATAAAAGAGAGAAATAAAAAAGAAATAAGAGGTAAAGAATAATAAATGGGAGTTAGAGGCCAAGAAAAATATACAAAGATGGAAGTTGAAGACATAAATAGTAGAATGATAATAAGAGAGTACGAAGTAAGAAAATGTGCAAGGCATTTAATTAAAAAGAAAAATATGAGAGCAATATTTAAATAAATGTAAAATATTAATAATTAAACTTATAATATTTCTTAAATATCAAATGTTAATTATATAATATATTTTATAATAATAAAATACTAAGTATATTTGAGATCTATGTTTATTTTATAATGTTATAAATATTTATAAAATATTTTGAAAATTACTATTATGTAATTTTATCTATACTGAAAATTACAAAAAATACTTTAAATAATAAATAATATATTATTTTATATGACATAACATTGATAATGATGATAAAAAGTTTTTAACATTAAAGATATCATTTTTTATTTTTAATAATCTATAATATAATATTGCTATATTTAAAAATTTTAAGTGTTGTATATATATACTACTAAAAAAATAAGTTAATTCTAATTTATTATAACAAATAAAACTTATTTTGCTTAATATTAAACTATATTAAAATTATTATTTTATTAAATCATATGATGACATATTTATTACTATATATAAAAGACAAGAACATTATAAAATTATTATTTATAATTAATTACCAAAATGGTAATTATATACTACTATTTATAATAATTTCAATTATTAAACATTAACAAGTTATTAAAATCGATTTATCACTAGTTAGGAAAGGATTATTATGAAAAAATATGTGCAATACGAGGACTTCTCAAGAGGTCCTCCCTTCCAATACTTAATCTTATGCAAGCATGCTTAACTTTGGAGTTTTAATGAGATCCATGGTTATAATGCTGATGTGGTCAAACATACATACAAATTGTAGAATTATAATTTTCTAACTATTATCTTGAAAATAATAAACAATTTAAAAATTTGGTCAAACATACATACAAATGATAGAATTATAATTTTCTAACTATTATCTTGAAAATAATAAACAATTTAAAAATTTTTCTAAATTATCAAACGTATGTGTTGGGTCACCCTTGTGTTTGGTGGTTCGAGCTACAAAACTTTGGGCTTTTATTATAATGTCTTGTTTAGTGTGAAAAAAGTTTACCTGTGAAGAAAAAGATATATAATTTGAATATGGTGAACTAGTAGTCTTCAAAGCACCTTGGAGTGTTTAGCAAGTTTCAAAGATTGAAAACATAAGCATTAGCTTTGATAAGGTTTTAGTTTACTATGAAATAAGATATTATTTTCTTTATTTTAAGGTACTCTTCTTTCATATCAATTTGAAATCATATTTAGACATTTAAATTGTTTAATCATCACGTTGATTTAGCAAATAAAAAGGATTCTATTTTTTAATCTCTTAAGTCATTTCTTGGTTTAAATCCTACTTAAGCTATTCATTGATTCCACATAATTATATTTTTAAAATCTTTCTTCATTTGCTAACTCGTACTCCTTTTTATTATCACTAAATTGTATGTCTTTTTAATTGTTAAATTTTGATTACATGAAAAAAATTTCATGAAAATTTTCATAATTAAATAAATTAAACAAATTTTATGCCACTTCTTAAGTTCTATATGAATGCAAAAGTCTATGGTCGAGCTTAAGCTTGATAAAAGGACTTTTGTTTTTTTGCCAAAGTTTATGCTTTGTTGCTTGTTAAATTCATTAAAGAGTGAAATTCATTATTTAACAATAATGATATAATTTTTAAATTTCTAATAATTTATAATATAATATTAATATATTTAAAAAATTATATATCTAACAAATATAAACTATTACAAATGTGAATTAAAGAAATTTTATTAGATTTCATATAAATTATATTATTGAATATTAAACTACATTAAAATTGTTATTTAATTATATCCAATGATGTTTTATAACTATTATTATTTGAACTTGTTAATAATGTCATAAAATTATTATTAATATTTTATTACTAGAACTCTAATTATAAATAATCATTAGAAACAATATTGGCTTCTCTATATATGCGTGAAAAGAAATACTCTTGACTTTTGCATATCTTTTTTATTCATCTAATTGTTAGAAAGACCTTCTATAAGATAGTCACAATGCTTTTCACCATCTATCCTAAGGATTTGGAGTCACTCTTAATCAAGATATGCCTGTAACCTACTTTTAAACATATCTGCAAACTCTCAAGTGTTGTGACTTCTACTTCAAGATTAGTCCTAATCCCTCAATAGTTGAGAAGACAACTAAGACAATCCCATGAGAATGGCATATGGGCTCCCTCGCTCCTCATCAATATAAGATTATCAACACATATTGTAAATAATATAAAAGTGATTTAGACTAGGTTTACATCCAATCATACTAGTTTCTATACAACTTGTTTCTTGTCATCTAGAAACCAAGAAAGTATTTCATACAACCAAGATCTTTTAACTCAATCAAATTTCAGTTGCTATTTAGGTTTTATAATTGTAACATAATCATCACTAATAATGATAATATTATCCACATAGGCAATCAAGATGGATTTCTTACTAAAATTGTTCTTTAGGAAAAACGTATGATTAGTTTGACTTTGTTTGTATCCCCAATTCCAAAGTATTGCTCTAATTCTTGTAAACGTGCCTTTAGTGATTGTTTAAACCCATTTAATGACTTCTACTAGCGCACTCTTTCTATTTTTCTTTTTATTTTAAATCTTAGACATCTTTGTATATATTTCCTCCTTAAGATCATCATTTAAAAAGGCATTGTTTGTATCTAATTGCACCAACCCTCAACAAGGTTAGCAATAACAAATACTAAGATTCTAATAGAATTTAACTTTGCTATTGATATAAATGTTTTTTCATAAACAATCCTAAAGCTATGTGAAACCTTGTTTTATCAAACATGATTTTTAACTATCAATGCTTTCATCAATTTTGCATTTAACAATGAAAACCTATTTACAACTGTTTATTCTTGAATCAACAACCCATGTTCTATTCTCTATCAAGGCACACAATTTTGGCCTTCGACAAGGCCACTTGAACATTTCATAGTATACATGCTCTAAATTCCTGGTACATGTAAGCATTGAAATTGAAAGACAATTTTGGATATGTAAAGAAGTTAGAGAATGGACATTTTAAATAAGATGTCACCCATTTTTGAAGAAAAAAAGGAATATCAAAATCACTTGTGAGAATTGAAATACCTTTAAATCCTTATTTACATTTAGAACATTGACAATACTAGAAGAATTGTCATGATTTTTTAAAGTAGATAAGAATAAACTTCTTGAGTCCCACCTCTTCTTTGTGATTTGTTTTAGTTATGAGTTCATGTAGGTCAAAAATATCTTAGTTAATGGATTAGATTATATTGGGCAACACTTTTATGATAGAATTGAGACTTGGCTTGACAGTGAGAGCAAAATAGGTAATGAAATAATAAGATTTGAATGTTGATCTTTATTTAATCTCTCCCATATGAAGAGATGTTTTAGAAAAATAGGGGACTATAGCATATAATGTTAAGAACTTTTTAACAAGAGAACAATAATATCTATATCTCTACTAAGCAGATAAATAATGAGGATCTTGCATTTGAATAAAAACCAAAATTTTGCATCATTTAGTCGATCAAAAATCCCCTCAAACATGTCTACACCAAAGTGCAATTACTACAAAATATTAGTAACATCGAAATAAACATCTCATTTTGGTAATGTTTTTAAAGTATGATCTGATATTGATATTAACATCCATATTAAGATATGTCACCTTGATTTATTGAAGTTTTCTAAGAAATGCACAAATGAATTATGGAAATCTTGCTAATTGTGTTTTCTCAATGATGATAAAAATCATTATATAGTTACCTTTCTTTGCATCTAAATTTCATATATCCTAACAATAAAATTGAACCAAATAGATATGACTTGAAAGGCATTATTTTTAGCATATGAAATCCACATAGCTTCTACTTCATATAAGTCTTGAATAGTCCTCACTTCTTGGTTCTCTAAAAGACTCAAACACTCTGACTAATCAAATTTCTAATCTTTTGTTTGTTTTCACCATTGTCCACTATAGTTTTGATACGAATGGTGTGCTTGTGCAAAAGTGCCAAATAGATTAGATATGGCAATCAATAAAGCATTAACTCAAAGAGATCAAGCACATAAAAGATAACAAAGATTTAAGCGGTTTGGCCACAAATTAGGCTTACATGCAATTGGAGGAAGATATTGAATATTCACAAATAGAAAAGCCAAAATAGTGGTATATACAATAGAGGAAAAAGAAAACAACTTCCAAATCTAAAAAACTTTGATATTAATTTGTTGCAATGAGTGGTGTGCTTATGTAGAAGTGCCAATGGGATTAGATGCAACAATCAACAAAAGAACAATTTAACGATATCAAGCATATTAAAGAACACAAAGATATATATGATTTGAACACAAATTAAGCCTGACTAGGAGGATATTGAATATTTACTAACAAAAAAAACCACAATCATGATGTATATAATATAAAAAAAATACAAATTCCTAAATCTCATAATATATCCAAATCCTCACTACAAAAAAGGCAATCAAAAGGTATCTCAAATTAAAAAGATTTGCTATAAAGAGATAACAGATCTAAAAATATAATGTATGAAAGATCATAGCTCCAGAATCAATATGGAAGTTCTTCATACATCAACAACAAGCACAAGAAGAACCCTTAAATACTTAGTTGAAAAACTCCATTTTGTTTCCAAAAGGTCATTGCCTTTCTAGGGGTCATAACTTCGACTCCACCATTTTAGACATGCATCCTGAAAAGATTCTCAAAATCTGCCATGGTATGCCACTTCTCCTCTCTCTTGAATATTTGATCATTTAAATAATAATTAAACAAACCTCCAAAAACATATGACCAATAAACAAACTCTAAGCAAATGAAATTCCAAGAACAATAAAAAACTTTGATAAAATAAAAATAACTTTTTTCTTGCATAATTAGTAATAACAAACTCAAAATAAAATCTCCAAAAATTTTGTTACTCCAATAAATTGAATATCTAAATCTAAAATTTGAATTTATCAATGTTGAGGTAACACTTAACATATGAAATGAATCTCTAACATGCCTTGTTTCATTTCCCTCCCAACAAAATCTAGGACACGTGCCAAATCATACAAATAGGTGCATGCTATAATCATCACAAGAATTCTCAATATAAGAAAGTAAAACAATAACATAAATAAATCTCATTTTTTCCAAGCAGGTACACTTAAAAGACTCTTATGGTACTTTTTTCCATCAAGCATCAAGTCATCACTAAATTCTAAACATGCAAAATTCTTTGTGGCAATCACTTTTGCAATTTTTTTTTATCTTTCTCTTCATTGACTAACCTGCATCAATTTCATCATTTTCTCCTTGCGGTACATCCTCCATTCTATCGTTAGCATGTTCACTGCTTCAATAAACTCTTTCCACTCTTAAAATAAAGCTAAAACAATTCTTGCATAAACTTTATTTTTTTCTTTTTGAAAGTTAGCATTATTTGAATAACTACTCATCAACCTTAAAACATTCATAAAACATTTAACTGAGTCTATTGTGAACAAACACATGGTCAAGGAAGAAACCTTCATTTTAATAAATAAGAAAATGTTCAAGCTGAGGTCATCCAAGTAACTAAAATCACCTGCTTTTCAGCTGAGAAATCTATGAAGGAAGACTTTGGACTCTGCAAATGGTCCTTTGGAAGCATGACTGACATGATGCAACAGATACCAAGCTACAACAGCAATAATCACAGATGAAAGAGGATGTAAAAAGTTGAAATTAGCAATGTATTGATTGGCTGAACTAGTCTGGGCTTATCCATTTACCGAAATTATTGTGAGAACAAAAAATATTTCGTAAGAAGTACGTTGAAGATATAGACACTGCCCTGCCAAAGTATTGAGAAGTACCATATGTTAGTAACATGATATTTCAGAATATAAACTAAAAACCGTACCAGTCAATGCCAATCATTTTGCATGAAAAAAGGTAATAAAAACTGCAAAAGCAGCTACCAAAAGTTGATCATATGAGCTGCAACAAGAAAATGTTATCTTGATAATATTTTCTTAAAAACAACAAACCAAGTCCAGAGTTACTAAGAATAATCACGTATGCATCACAAAAAGAAAATCACTAATCTCAAAACTGACCAGCCCAATCATCCAGAAAATGGATAGTAGGCAAGAAGAAGGTTTCATTCATCCATGTTGAGTCAATTCTGTTGACATAACATCCTCAATAACCTGCAACATCAAGACGTCGATGGAAGGCCTCTTCTCTGGGTATAATGCATCCTCCTTCCCCCTCGCTGTCCCCCTTATGAGAAGGGTTATGGATTTTGTGTTATGAGCATTTTGTAAATGCCAAGGGTTTTGAGAACAAGATTAGAGGTTTGGATTAATAACATAAGGATTGAGAATGAGCTCAGGTCTTTTATAGATATGATATTCTCAGATTTAAGTTCATGTTTTTAATTTTAAGACTTATGGTATGTCATGGGGACATGCACAACACATACAAGGATATATCAATGACGCTTATTTTTATTTCAATAAAAAAAATGCCAAAGTATCATTGTTAATAAAATTTCTCTTATGTTGGTGATTTATTAAAATTAAAAATTCTAATTTTTTTTACTAAAGAATATTACTGCTCAATTGGATTAAAAATATAATCCTTTTAGTAACTATTAAAAGGAGAGTACATTGACTTGGAAAATTACTCATACATAATATGGATTTGTCTAGTTCACTAATGTTTAGACCTTAATAGAAAATCAAAACTTCTAAATTTTTTACTAAAGAATATTACATTTTATATGGATTAAAAATAATATTCCTTTTAACAAAAACCTGCTCAAATCCATTTCTTAAGCCTTTCCTTCACTTGGAGTAACAATTGGAAGGGTTAAACTCAGATGTAGGCCCTAGTGGGTTTGTCTCATGCCTCAATTATAATCTTTTTTGCCATCTTAAAAGTGAAATAGACATCTTTGAAACCTAAAATATTTTTTCTATAATATATTTTGCTGAGTCGTATTGCTCTTTATATGGATAAAAAATAGTATTCCTTAATGTAAATAATCATAAAAAAGAGAGTACCTTGACTTGGAATAAATGGATGAAAAATAATATGGATTTGCCGTGAGGTTTATGTCAATGCCTTTTCCCAAAGGGTGTGGATATCTTGGCTGGGAAGCATTAGGAGTACCATCTAATGCTCTCGACAAAATATGGATTTGACTTCAATAATATAGCTCCTTCAGTAATGTGTTTTTCAATAAAAATAATATTCTTCAGCAAAAATAATTGATGCTAGCCTTGGAATTCTTCTGAAAATTGATGGCTGAACTTCACATTTTCTTGGCAAAGATGGAGATGTTCTTGTAGCAATAAGTGAAGATTAAGTGGTTGGCTAAGGAAGATTGCAATACGACTTTTCATAAAACAACAACAAGCAATTGACAGGCTAATCAAACTCCTTCCTTACTGGATGAGCAGGGGAATAAGATCAACAAGTTTTGGGGATATTTGATTCTCTTTGGCTACTTTGAAGGTAAGTGAAGGATTATTGAGTCTCTTCCAAATTTTTCCCTTTGCATTCTACTATCATCAACTAAGCTACTATTGAGGCTCTGGTAAGCACATGTGAGCAATGATAAGGCACTCCAAGCTGTTCATTCTCTTGGACCCAATCAGGCCATTGGCAACTAGGGCAAGTTGATGTCTTTCCTAAGGGATTATTTGGAGATCACTAGAGCTAACCTTATTGTTGCAGTTCTACACTTCTTACACACAATGTGATATCATGGACGTAGAAGGACATGCTGGTGGTCCTCATTTGAAAAGCCCAGGGAGCTTACCATAACCTTTTTAAGCCCATTAGCCTTTATAATAAATTAAATTTTTAATTTTAATAGGTTATTAAAACTAATAATCATTCATTAGAAAAAGAAATACTATGAAAAATAGCTACAACAAGAGAACCTAAGCCATCACTAATGCCAATACCATTGTAGTCTGACAATGCTTTACTTTGGATCTCTAATGAGAACCAACATTATAATGTTGGTGTGATTGCATATTGATATAAAAGAAAAAAATAGTTTTTATATGATTATTATCAGGAACATAATGAACCATTTGTAAAATTTTCTAAATTATGAAGCATATGCACTTTGAAAAAAAATAGTTATTTTTGGTTTATTATTATTTTAGGATATTTTAAATATTTTAAGAATATTTTAAATATTAAATCTATGTTATGTTTTTATACCTAAAAAGAGAAAACATTAATTAAATAATAAATAATATGACTATTGTAATATATTATCTTTATATGACTTATTATAGATAATTAATTTTATAATTATTTAATATGAATAATATAATTTAATTTTTTTGATATACTATAATATTATATTATTATATTTGAAAACTTTTAAACACATTTAAAATATACTATTATAAATATAAATTATTTATGATTTATAGTAATTTATATAAGTTATTTTTCTTAATATTCATGTATACTAAAAAAAACTATATTATATCATATGATGTGTCATATTTATTTTTTATAAAATTGACAATAATTTCATGAAGCTATTATTAATAATAAATTACTAAAATTCTAATTAGAAACTATGAATTATGAAAAATAAATGTTTTAAAATTATACTATTATTTAAATTAATTATCATTCATCACAAAAGAAATGTTATGCAAAATAGGTGCAATAAGAGGACCTCTCAATGGATAACCTATCAGTATACTACTCTCTCCAAAGAAAGATTTTCTTTGGAGCTTTAATGAGATCTAGTGTTACAATGCATGTGCGGTTCATTAGGCATATAAATGAAAAATAATCATTCATTGGTAATTATTGTCTTGAAAATAACAACCTATTTCTAAACTTTCTAAATAATAGTATGTATGATTTTCTTAAAACAATATGCTTATTATATATGTAGTAATATATTAAAATATCCATTTTTAATTTATATAAAATTAATAAAAAATTACATAAAATATTTTTTGGATGGTGTATATATTTTTATAAAGAAAATTTTCTTCCATTATTTTATTATTCTTATAAATAATAATTTAATATACATTATAAATATAAATGATAAAAAATATATTTATCATAAATATTATATATCAAAGTATGAAATCTAAGTGAATTCCTAAATTTGCTAAATGATGGGTTGAAAGAAAGATAATAAAAACAAAGGAAACTATTTTACGAAAGGGTGAAATTCATTAATTGACAAGAGATGAGAGATGATTTAATAAAGTGAAAAAAGTGGAGAACCTATAGAGATAGAGAGAATAAATAAATAAGTTAAAGAGATAAAGAGATAAGTAAATAGAGAGGGATGATTGAGAGTGAGAGGCCAAGAATAATATAAGAAGATAAAGAATTAGGAGACAAATAAGAGAATGATAATATAGGAGAGAAGAAAGTAAGAGAATATGAGACATTAAGATAAAGAGAAAAAAGTGAGAAACAATTAAGTAAAAGTTAAATCTTAATAATTAAACTTATATTATTTGTTAAATATAACTTATTAATCATATATAATATTTAATAATAATAAAACATAAATGATTATATATTAAATATTATTTTAGAAAATTTAAAATATTTAAAAAATATTTTAAATATTAATATCTATTTTTTTCATACTTAATATTAAAGTATTTTGTTAAGTAATAAATAATAAAATTATTTTGATATTTTTCTTTTTGTGATGTAATACAGATAACAAATATAAAAGATGTTCAACATTAATGATTTAAATTTTAATTTCAATAATTTAAAAAAATAATATTAATATATTTAAAAATTTTTATATAGATCAGATATATACTATTATAAATATAATTAGTTCTTGTTTATTATAATTTATTTAAGCAATCTTTTTTAATATTAAACTATATTAATATGTTAATTTTATTATATTACTTATGGTGCCATATTTATTATTATATAGAATTTACAATAAAGTTATAAAATTTTATTGATAATTAATTATTAAAATTCTAATTATAAACTATAATTTATAGTAATTTAAGTTTTTATCATATCATGTTATCAACATCAATTGTCGTTTATTAAAAAAAGAAATGCTATTAAAAAAGGTAAAACACAATAACTTCGTAAGGGTTCATCTATCCTAATACTACTCTTAAGCAAGGATACCTAAGTTAGAGGTCTAGTGAGATCAAATGTTATAATACTGGTGTGGTTAACATGTATATAAAAAAAAAATTTATGTGTTTATTATCTTGAAGATAATGAGCAATTACTAAAATTTTCTAAATTATCAAGCATATGTACTACAAAAACAATTATGCTTATTTTTTTGTCGTAATATATTTTAATACCAATAGTTTATTTATATTAAATTATTAAAAAATTACATAAACTATTATATTTAATTGTATAAAAATTAATACCTAATATTGTCTTACATTATGTTACCATTCTTATACATAAAAAATCGAATTATTTAATACATAAAAAAATGATAAAATACATATGTATCATAATCATTTATATACTAAATCATGCAACATAAGAGAATTCTCAAATATTGCTAATTGATTGGCTAAAAAAGGATAATAGAAATGGATATAATAATTCCACAAGTGAGACATAAAGGCAATAATTGATAATAGATAAATAATAAGAAAAATAGTAATAGAGAGAGAAGAGTGATTATTTAATGAAGTAGAAAAAAAGAGAATATAAAGAAGACAAAGAGAATATATAAAAAAGCAAAAGAGGGAAAAATTAGAAGGTAGATAATTATTAATAAGAGAGAGGCCAAGAATAGTATAAGAAGATAGAGAATTAAGTGATAAATAAGATAATGGTATTTGGATAGAGAAGAAAGTGTAAGAAATATTGAGATAAAGAAAAAAGTGAGAGAAATAATTAAGTAAAAGTTAAATAATAATAAATGAACTTAAAATATGTATGAAATATAATAACATAATCATTTATATTATTTAATAATAAAAAATATTCCTTTTTAATTTTATTATTATTTTAAAATATTTTTTAAATTTTTAAATATTATTTTGTTTCTTAATTTTTTTATTTATTAATACGTAAAATTTAAAACTTTTAGTAAATAATAAATAAAATAATTTTTCTAAAATATTACCTTTATATGATGTAATATGGATAATAAGAATAAATAATATTAAATATTAATAAAATAATTTTAGATTTATAATATTATATAATATAATATTACTATATTAAAAAAATTTCAACACATTACATATATACAATTATAATCATAGATGAAATCTTATTAACTATAATTAATATAGATAATTTTGTTCAACACTAAGCTATGTTGAAATTAGTTTTTTTATTATAGCATAGTATTTGTTGTATTTATTATTGTATAAATCTAGCAAAACATTTATAAAGTTATTAATAAAAATTAATAACTAAAATTGTAATTACAAATTATCATTTATAATAATTTAGTTTTTTAATTTTAACATGTTATTAAAATCAATTTTAATTTATTAAAAATGGAATACTATGAAAAAGTTGGCAAAACAAAAGGATATTTCAAGAGGTCACTCATCCTAATATTGCTCTCACCTAAGCATTCTTAACTTCGGAGTTCTAAGGAGATATAACTCTATAATACTGGTGTGGTCACACATACATACAAATGACAAAGAATCTTAGTTGTATGATTATTGTCTTAAAGATAATGAACTATTTCTAAATTTTCTAAATTATCAAACATATGTGTTGGGTAACCCTTAATTTTTATAGGTCAAATCTTAAATATTTAACCTTTTATTGTAATGGCTTATTATGAATAAAATAGGTTTAAATGCGAAGAACAAGTTATACATTTTTAAGATGGTTGTTGTCATATTTAACTTCGTCATACTACTATATATTTTCATCCTTCTAAAATAATATATCCTTTATTTGATGACCCAAATCTCTCTAATTTGAATCTATGGTCCACATATAAGTCCTTATTTTTGTTGGTTAATCGAACAATCCACATCTTATCTAACTTTATCGAATGGTCCTAATAAAATCTAGCTTGATCCAACTATTAAAAACCCATCCACCTTTTTCGTGTTTGATTAGATGATTGTGAGGCCAAGAACAATATAAGAGGATAGATAATTAGGAGACAAATAAGAAATTGATAATAAGAAAGAAGAAAGTGAGAGAATATGAGACACTAAGATAAAGAGAAAAAAAGTGAGAAATAATTAATTAAAGGTTAATTTTTAATAATTAAACTTATATTATTTATTAATATAAATTATTAAACATATATAATATTTAATAATAATAAAACATATATTTTTCAACATGAAATATTATTTTAGAAAATTTCAACTATATTAAAAATAATTTAAATATTAATATTATATTATTTTTTCATTCTAAAAATTAAAGTAGTTTATTAAATAATAAATAATAAAATTATTCTAATATATTATCTTATTATGACATAATATAGATAAAATATGTAAATAATATTCAACATTAATGATATAATTTTTAATTTCTAAAATTTTAAAATATAATATTAATATATTTAAAAACTTTTATACACATTATATATATTTTATTATAAATATAAATTAATTCTTATTTATTATAATTTATATAAGCAATTTTATTTAGTATTAAACTATATTAGAGTGGTTATTTTTTTATATTATTTGATGTGCCATATTTAATATTTTATAAAATCTATAATAATGTTATAAGGTTTTTATTGATAATTAATTACTCAAATTCTAATTATAAACTATAATTTATAATAGTTTAATTTTCTAACATTATCATGTTATTAACATCAACTGTCATTCATTAATATGAGGACTTCTTGAGAGGTCACCCTTCCAAATACTACTCTTGCCTAGATATGCTTAGCTTTTGAGTTCTAATGGAGTCTAATGCCAAAATACTAGTGTGTCACACAAGCATATAAATGATAAAGAATCATAGTCATGTTATTATTTTTTTTTAAGATAATTAATCATTTTTAAATTTTTTAAAATTATCAAACATATGTGTTTGGTTACCCTTGAACTTGATAAGTCAAGCTTTAAATATTAAGCCATTTATTCTAATGAGCTTGTTTAGTCTGAAATATGTTTAGATGTAAATAACAAACTATACATTTTGTACATTATGAAGTAGTGATCTGAAAGAATCTTGGAGTGTTCAGTAAGCTTCAAATATTAAAGGCATGCACATCATCATTGATAAGGTTTTATTTTACTATGAAATAGTTTGTTAACTTGCTCATCTAAAGACACTCTCCTTTGTATCAATTTCAAATAATATTAAAGCATCTAAATTATTTAACAATATTTTTGATTTAGTAAATGAATATGATTCAATTTTTCAATCTCTCAATTTTTTCTTCGTTAAAGTCCTAATTGAACCATTCATTAATTTAGCATAATTTTATTGTTTAGTTATTCTTTCTTTTCTTAAATCATACTATTGTATTTTTGCTAAATTCTTCCCTAGATTGATTCTTAAATCATTATTACTTCAAAAAAAAATAATTCTATTCAAATTTCATAATTAAATAAAAAACTTTTTATGACACATCTGAGGATATGACTAAATGCAAAAGTTTCTGGCAGATGTTAAGCCTAAGCATAAGTCTTTTGCATTTTGGCCAAATTGTATGTTAAGTTGATTGTTAAATTTTGATTACATAAAAAATAATTCTATTTAAATTTTCATAATTAAAAAATTAAAAAAAACATTATCCTACATATGAAGTTATGCATGAATGCAAAACTGTCGAGTTGAGCATAGGCAAGAAAATTGGGTAAAAAAATTTTTGAATCCATATTAGATCGAAAAGTTTTAGTTCATGGTAAATTACTTAACCAGATCAAGAAAGGCGTTGGATCAAATTAGGAAGTATTCAAACTAAATATAATTATGAGAAGAGTTGAACATGGATAAACATGAAATGAAAGATGAATGTGTACAAAGGTGACTAAATCTTAACAATGCAACTAGGGAGCCAACCAACATTAGGTTCATGGGTCACAACCAAACGAACACTTATGAGGACCAAATAACTATCTTTCCTTGTAATGTTGGACAATGTCCTTTCTGACATTCTCCATCCAAATGCAATAGTGCTCAGTAGCATTTGATCACACATTTTTACGTTCACACGGTGGATATTGTCTCTACCTTTAAATAGTGATTTTAATTAATCAACCATCCATTTCATACAGATGATCACTACTTCATCCACTGTAATTGATTGATTCATCTAATGGTCCTTATCTTGTTGGACTTAATATTTTTAATTTTTTGTAATAATCTATCCTTCATTTGATGACCCACATCTCTCCTATTTGAGTGTTATGATCTAATTCTAATTCCAATTTTACCATTGATTAGTTGAACAATCAAAATCTCATCTGACTTCATCAAATGGCTCTAATCAAATCCAATTTTATAACACAATCCAAAACTCATCCTCCTTTATAGTGCTCAATTAGACTGCTAAGATGTCCTCTATGCCATTCAAACAGCTCTAGTTATCTTTCCTAATTGCTAACAACTATCCATTATTATGCCATTGTAGTAGCCATCTTGGAAGAATATTTTAAGATGCCCTTAAGCTATTTAGAGCTTCCTTCTGTAACATCTTTATACCCAGTATCTTATAGCTATCATATATATTTTATAAATACCTAATAATTGTAAATAAAATAACTAATGAATGTGTACAAGATTTTTAAATCACAAAAAAGAACTACACCATACTCTACTGGCATAAAGTTCCTTTAGTAGCACTTACGACTTATGATTAATTGAAATTCCAATTTGTTTTGGCTAAGTAATTCTATAAGCCTTCCTTTTCACAATTCTATTCTTAATTTTGAGTTATTCATGCCTTTTAACATTGATCAATAAGAATAGAAAACCCTTTATGTTCTTATTAGAAATTTGTTCATTGTTATATTTTTTCTTTTCTTTTGTATTGGGTAACCTGACACTTATGAAAGCTTGAGTTTGATTTGACCTCAAAAAAAACAAAGGTAGGGTTGACCTTGCAAAATCTTGGGTTATAATTGAGCCCACAAAAGTTATTAGATTAGAGATAAATCTTAAGAAAAAACATCATGTTACAAATCTTTTAATAGTGGAGTTTTTGTGACCTCGATAACGTGTGGATGTAGGTTCAAGTTTTGATCGAACAACCAAAAACTTTTTTTGTATGCAATTTCATCACTTATTTTACTATAAAAGTTATGAATTATTATATTTATAACTCAATTTTTTTTATAAAAATAAAATTATATATATAGTGAAATTTTGAAAATAAATAAAATTCAAAAATCAGTATAAAAGTTTAAAATAATAATTCACCATCCTTTGTGAAATTCATAAACTCATTTTCACGTCAATATGTACTTTAGAAAAATTATGCTTGTTATATATGTGATAATATATTCTAATAATAATATTTTTATAATATAAAAATAGTAAAAAAATCACAAATTTTTTTTTTGATATTATAGATATTAATATATAAGATTTTCTTTCGTTATGTTAACCTTCTTATAAATAGAAAATTAAATTATGTAAAAACTAGAAATAACAAAATTTATATATATCATAGATATTATATATTAAACTATAAAATATTAAAGTTTGCTTAAAAATTGTTAATTCATGAGCTAAAAAAGAGAATAGTTTATAATGAGAGAGAATAACACAAATTGACAAGAGTAACATAGAGAGGCAAATTGTAATGGATAGAGATAAAAGAAGTTTTAATAAAGAGAAAAAGAAAAGAGATAACAAAGAGGAGAAATAGAGAATAAATAAATAAATGAAAGAGAAAGAAATGAGAAGTAAAAAAGAATAAAAGAGGAAAAAGTCAAGAAAAATATGAAGTGATAGAGAATAAAAAGACAAATATAAAATGATAAAATAAAAGAAGAAAGTGAAGAAATATTAGAAACATTGACATAAAGAAAACAAATTGAGAAAAATAATTAAATTAAAGTTAAATCAAAAGAATTAAACTTATAATATTTATCAAATATAAAAAATTAATCATATATAATATTAAATAATAAAAAAATATAAATTCTAGGATATAGTATCACTATCTAAAAACTTCTATGCACATAATATATATATATATATATATATATATATATTAATATTATAAATATCAATTAATTATAATTTATTAGGACTGATATAACTTATTTTGGTCAATATTAAACTATATTAAATTTGTTATTTAATTATATCATATGATCTATCATTTTTATTACTATAAAAAATTAATAATAATGTTATAAATTTATTATTAATAATTAACTACTAAGCTTCTAATTACAAACTATCATTTATAATAATTTAAATTTTTAACATTAACATGTTATTAAAATCAATTTTCTTTTATTTGAAAAAGAAAAGTTATGAAAAAAAGTGCAACACATGGACTTCTCAAGAGGTAAACTTTCCCAATACTAATCTCACCAGCATGCTTGAATTTAGACCTCTAATAAGATTTCGTGTTACAATTCTAATGGGATCACAGAAGGACATAAAAGAAAAAAATATTTTTATGTGATCATTATTTTGAATATGATGAACCATTTTTAAAATTTTCTAAATTATCTGGCATATGTAACATAAGATTTTCAAAATAGTAGACCGTAATGCATAAGGTTTTATTCCATTATGTTATAATTCTTATTAATAAAAAATAAAATTATGTAACAAATATATATGAAAAAATACATACTTTTCATAAGTATTATATATTAAAATATGTATGATAAGAGATTTCTTAAATATTATTTATTGATAGGCTAAAAATAAGATAATAAAAATTATGAGATCTATTACATAGGAGAGATAGAAAGTCAATGATTGATAAGCGCAAAACAATAACAAAAATAGTATTGGAGAAAAATGTGAGATGATTTAAAAAGTGTGAAGAAAAGAACATAAACAAGATAGACAGAATAAATGAATATGTGAAAGAGAGAAATGAGAAAGTATGGAAAGATAGACAAGAGATAGAAATGCCAAAAAGAATATAAGAAGACAAAGAATAAAAGTTGAAACAAAACAAAAATAATAAGAGTGAGAAGAAAATGTGAGAATATGAGTGACTTGGTGATAAAGAGGTAAAAAAGTAGAAACACAAAGGAGTTAGAGAAAATAAATAAATGAGTGAAAGTGTGAGAAACAAAAAAAATTAAAAAAAAAAGATGAGAGAGTGAGGCCAAGAAAATGCAAGAAGATAGAGAATTAAAAAACAAATAAGAGAAAGATAATAGGAGGAAAAAAGTATAAGACATTGAGATAAAGAGTAAAAAGTGATGATAATAACTAAATAAAAATAAAATCTCAACAATTAAAATCATAATATTTTTAAAATAGAAAAATTAATCATTTATAAATTTTAATAATATAAAACTATAAAAAGTATTTATGATTTATTATTATTTCAGGACATTAGAATTATTAAAAAAATATTTTGACTATTAATTCAATAATATTATATAAAAACTTATAATTTAAAAAATTAACTAAATAATAAATAATTTGACTATTATAATATATAATACTTATCTTATGTAATATAGATAATAAATATAAATAATTTTTAATATTATTGATATAGTTTTAGATTTGTAATATTCAATAATATTATATTATTATATGTAAAAAATCATGCACATATTACATATATACAACTACTATTACATAATTTAAATTTATTTTATAAAAATGTCAACAAAATGATAAAAAATCGTATATATTAACATCTATATTATCAAAAATAAAAGATTTTGTAATTTTTTATTAATTTTGTAAAAAATAATTTTTGATATTAGAATATGTTATAACAAATATAATAAGTATAAAGTTTTTTAAAAGTGCATATTGAAGTGAAAATGATTGTGTGAATCCCACAAAAGGGGATGAATTATGGTTTTATACAATTTTTACTAATTTTTTTATTTATTTTAAAAAATTTGTTATAAATAATAACTTTATGTTTATAAAAAACTTAGTTTTATAAATATAATAATTTATTATTTTGATAATGAAAATATAAGTTGGAATGGTACACCAAACCTTTTAGGTGGCTCTTTTCAAATTAGAATAAACATCCACCCCCAACTGAGTTTTAAAAAACACACTAGTTAAAGAATTTTTACTTGAGATTTTTCCTTATAGTTTACCTCTAACATACTAGGTTTTATGAGTTCAACTATAACCCGAGGTTTTACTAGTCCAACCCAAACTTGGTTTCTTATAATATTAAACTAAACTTAAGTTTTCACAAATTTTAGGTGACCCAATCCGAATGAAAAAAAATAACCAAGGAAATAAAATTCCAATAAAAACATAAAAATGTTCTTATACTTGTTGATGAATGTAAAAAGACACAAAGAGCTCAAAATTATGAAAATAATGAAAGAAAAAGATTAGAAAAATTAGACTTAGTTGGAAGCATTTCAAATTTTAACAAGTCATAAGCCATAGATATTGCAAGATGACATTTAGACCACTAGAATTTGATGTAGCCATTCTTTGATATTTTATAGTCTTGTTAGTGTTTATTTGTCATTTTTACGTGCAATTGGTAGGTATTTATAGAAAATATTTTATTATAGTCATTACAAAGTGTGTCAAAAGCTATTACAAAAAATAGCTTGCAAATAACCTGAAAACATCTAAAATATTCTACTAACATAGTTGCTAAAATGACATAATAATGGCTTTTATTTAGCCATCAGTTGGATTGACTAGAGTTGTTGGATCATCACAAAGGAGATCTAAATTATTTGATCAAATGTTGTAATGAGAGATAAGTTCTAGATTGTTGGATCAAGTTGTATTTGATTAAGTCAATTCATTCAAGTCAAATAAGAACTTGATCATTTGAATAATCAATGATAAAATTAGGATTAGACATGGACTATAGGATTCAAATAGGAGAGATGTAGCTAACCAGATCAGGGATAGAATATTTCAAAAATTAGAAATGAAAATAGTCATTTGATGAAGTCAGACAATATAATGACCATCGAATGAATTAATTGATTACAATAGAAAATATAGTAACCATCTGATTGGCTTTTCAAATGGATGATAGGATTGATTAAGATCACTATTTATTAGTATAGTCAATCACCACTGAGGGATAACCAAAATACATGATCAGATGGTGCTAAGCAATATCGATTTTTAATGGGACTGTGACAAGGGACATAATCTCACATTATGGGAGAGCAAACTTATTTGGTCTTTATAGGCATTCTCCTTCATGTAACTTGTAAAAAAAATTTAGTTGGCTTTCCATTTATGTGCTCAAGATTTAATAACCTAGTTGGACTTGTATCTTATGGGTTTAATAGGGTTCGACACAATGTTTACTTGTATTTGGTTCGAATGCCTTTGGTTTAATTCAGTGCCTTTCCCTATTTAGTTCAGGAATTCGATGCAAACTATAATGGGTCAATATGATCTTCATCTAGCTTTTTTCTAGACCTAATGTCTTGCTTAAGCTCGAATGAGGACTTTTGAGTTTGAGTATAGCTTGGGATGTGGCATAAAATTTTTTTATTTATTTAATTATGAAAGTTTCTTTAGTGTTAAGATATAATAATCAGCATAACATAAAATTTGGTAGAAAAAAAAGTGATATTATATAATAAAATATTAGAATTTTAAAATTATATCATTATTGTTAAATATAATTTATATTTATTACTTTTATTACCTCATATAAATATAAAATGTTAGAATAATTATATTATTTTTTATTTAGTTAACTTTTTTTAGTTTTAAGTATGAATAAAATAATGTAATATTAAGAATCAGAAAAATCTTTAGATATTTTTATTAAAATAAAAATATCTTAAATTTTTTTATATTTTATTATTATGAAATATTATATATGATTAACTTATTATATTTAATAAATTTTGCAATTTTAATTATTAAGATTTAACTTTATTTATATTTTTCTATTACTTATTCTTATTTATCTCAATATATCTAATATTCTTTAACTTCTTACTCTCTCTTATTATTATTGTCTTATTTCTCTCTTCATTATCCATTTTTTTATGTTTTTCTTGGCCTTCAATTCTCTTTTATTAATCTTTAATTTCTCATTTTCCTTTCTTTTTCAATTTTTTATTCATTCTCTCCATCTCCACTATGTTGTCTCTTTTCTTTTTCTTTTCAATAAATTTCGACTTAGCAATCTCTATTATTATTTTTTTCTCTATTTTGTTATTATCAATCTCTTCATTTCCCTCTTGTAGAATTATTAAATATCTCCATTATGTCCTTTTTATCACATAAATTTATAGTATTTAATAAATATCTCCAGTTACATAGTTTAATAAAATATATATTATAAATATATATTTTCTTATTTATATTTATTATATAATTTATTTTTTTATTTATGAAAATGATAACATAATGAAATAAAATTTTATTTTTTAATATCTATGTTATCAAAAATAATAGTTTATGTAATTTTTTATTATTTTTATATAAAAAATATATTTCTTTAGAATATATTTTGACATATATGATAAACATCATTTTTTTAAAAATGCATAAGCTTGGTCACTCTAAAAAGTTTGGAAATAGTTAATTATGTTCAACACAGTTATCACATAACTATAATTATTTGTCTATTGTGTGCACATTGAACCACACGAACATTATGACACTATACCTTATTAGAACACCAAAGTTGGTTGGGCCATAGCGGTACTCGAGTGACCACTTCAGAAGTCCTCTTGTTGGAAATATTTTTTCACATTCTTTTTTCTACTGAATGATAATTTTTTTAATAACAAATTAATGTTAAAAAATTAAATTATTTTTAATGATTAATTATAATTACCATTTTAGTAATTAATTATTATAAATATTTTTATAAAATTATATTTAATTTTATACAATAATAAATATGACACATCATATGATATAATCAAATAATGATTTTAAGTATAATCTAATATTAAGCAAAACAACTTATATTAATTATAATAAAAAAGAATTAATTTATGTTTATAGTAGTATAATATATTGTGTGTAAATTGCTTTAAATATATTTATATTATATCATAAATTTTTAATATTGTTTATATTTATTATCTATATTATTTCATATAAACATAATATGTTAAAATAATTATATTATTTATTTTTAAATAACATTTTAATTTTAAGTTTAAATAAAATACTATAATTTCATTAATAAAAATATATTTAAATATTTGTAATAATTTAAAAATAATTGAAAATATTTAATTTTATATTTTATTATTATAATATTTTATATATTATTAAATAGTTATAATTAATAAAAATGATAAATTTAATTATTAACATTTTAATTTTAATTTAATTATTTCTATCACTCATTTATCTTTATCTCAACATCTCTTATGTTCTCTAACTTCTTATTTTCTCCTATTATCATTCTCTTATTTGTCATCTAATTCTTTATTTTCTTATATTCTTTTTATTCTTTAGTTTTTCTAAAAAGGAGTTTTTTTAGAATAATTTTGATTTTAAAAAGGAGTTTTTTTATGAGAAGAGTTTCATGTAAGTTTTTTTAAAATAAAATTTTAAAAAATGCATTTTGAATATGATATATAATTTTTTTATTAATTTATTAACATGTTTTTAGATCGGTTTATCGGATCATTGCATGAATTAAATAAAAACAATTTTGTGTTTTATTTGTACTTCTTTGTTGTAACATATATTATTTTTTATTTTTTTCATTTTTTAATTTAATTATGCATAGACAAAAAAGGCAAAAAACATAAATTTCTTTAAATATTTGGTAATAAATTTTTGACAAAAGTGTTACACATACAAGCAAAACAATCAGTTGGTTCACTAAGATATTATTTAAAAAATAAATTAAAAACTTAATTAAAAATAAAATTAATAAAATTTTGTTTTTCTTAAAATTTTTTTATTTTTTTTCAAAATTATATCAAATATCATATTTGTAGAATATTATTATAATACATAATTATAAATTATTAAAATTATTATTATATTTATTAAATCAAAATATCACTAGCTTAATCTTATTTGATCGAAAAGAAAAAAAAATTGACAATCATATCAAATAAAAAAAGTTTTTGTAAAATTAATTAATAAATATAAAAATATTATTTACTACAAGAATAAAAATTTATAAGGCAAATAAAGCACTAGCTGGCACTATAAAAGGAAGCCCTCAGTAGGGCTGCGCTTTTTGGCGCGGGCGGAATGCGAACTACCCGATGGAAGACGGAGCTCCGCATGGATTCCTCCACGGTGGCGTCTTCGTCGACGGCGAAAACTGCACAGCCAAATTCAAGAGAAATCGCTGCAGCTACCTCCTCCGACGCGGCGAGAGAAGATACCAAGAAGAGGGAGAGATGATGTTGAAGGTGACCGTAGGTCTACCGGTACTTTTAGCATTGCCTGCCCCGTTGCGCAGAGAAGGATTCGGATCCTTCAGATCTTCCAAGAGGAGGAACAATAGCTTCGTCCGGGTTGAAATCGAGAATTCCTCTGCGTCTCGTCAAGTACCTGACCATGACCATACTGTTGCTTCGACCATTACGAGTATCGATAATGCCGTTTGCATCAACGGAGGCTCTATGGATGATGCTGACCAACCAGGCCATGTTTTCGAAAGGTCACGGAAGGAGGCAAAACAAATTAGAAAAAAAGTATCGGTGAAGTTGGAAACAAAGGAGAATGGTACCTTCTGTAATTGTAATGTTGCGGAGAACAAGAGCTTGGATTTGTTTAATGATATGCTCAAGTCCTTTGTGTATTGTGGGGAAACAAAGCCTCAACAGCCTATTAGACGTGCCGTTATGGATGCTGCTGTTGGTGCCGCAAAAGACACCTCTTGCACCAACTACGGAAAAAGCACTTCCGGCAAGGCACATTGTCTGCTTGGGTGTGGCGGAATGAACAAGAAAAGAAAGAGAGCCACTAATAATAGTACTTGTAAAAGTACCACCCCTGTTATTCAGGACTGCACCACTGCTGCAAAAAGTTTATTGCTTGTTGCATGCCAACAAGGAGAAGCAGTCACAGCATCCTTTCCAGAGCTAGGACGAGCTTGTGCATCACAAAAAATTGTAAGAAAGTGGAAGATGAATCCTATGAATCCACTTGCAGCCATTGATGAAGGTGATGGATTGCTAAAGGCTGTGAAATGCAGAGGAAGTGCAATGACCATGGAAGAGAAAATGCGGGATGCTTATCTCAAGGTCAGTCCCAGCAATGATTGGATACCTCCACACTCTCCCTTTGAGCTATTGCAAGAAGACCATATGTTTGACCCTTGGAGGATTCTGGTTATTTGTATGCTTTTGAATCGAACTTCAGGCACACAGGTGTTGGTCCTGATCTTGGATTCTTTTATTATTTTTTTTAATGATGTCAGTAGGTGATAAATAACTTTAGCTGTTTATGTCTCTTATTGTTGATAATACGTAACTTGGAGGTGGGTGATTTTATCCATTGAATTTTTTTTTCTGTACTTCCATTTATTTTAAAGCTAATCCACCTCATGAATCACGGAAAAAAATTGTTTATGTCGCAAGGAAAAAGCCACACAAGTCAGTTTCTCTCTACCAGGGCATTAGATGGGCCTACTCAAATTAATGTGAAATATTTCCAAAATATTCATATATTTGAAGGACTTAGTGGGTGAACCCCTCTTTGGTCGATTCCTCTCCAATATCTAGTAGGGTTTAGGTTTTATAATCAGGGTTAAGTTAGTCTCTATCATCCCTTGAGAATAACTTTGATTTATGTGCCCTCACTAAGATGGGGGTTTGATGGCCATGACACATTTTGAGATTCTATTTGAATTATCTTAGTTTTGAACCTATTTCTCTCTTATGTTCAATTTGATATATTTGTCCTCTTGTCTTGGTTTCAAGAGAGCAACGTTTCCATTGTTTGGAACATTGATTTGAGAAAGAATGTTCAAAAGAGAGAAAAAATGATATATGTAATACATGGAATCATGGTTGAGATAATTGCTATTTGTGGTTAGAATATCAAAAGGGAAGTTTTATGTTTTTGGAGATTGGACTTGGTTAAGGTATGAAGTGATGCAAAAACATCTTGATCCAAAATCAAGATAAAGTAGACCAAACCAATCCCATCTATTCTCAGATAAGATGATAGCAAAAGAAGTCAATATCTAAAACATTAAAATTAATTGCACCATTCGATCATGTGATCGGACTATTCAATTGCTTTTCAAATTCTTTTTATTAGCTTTCAAAATGTTAGCTTTGAAATTTCTGAAAGTAATTGGCTTTGAGTTTGTAAGGGATTGAAAATTGGAATTTATTAAGAAGTTTTGATGATAACATTGCATTTAATCTATTAAGAGTATATAGATATCATAGAAATGGATTGGTTGCATCTTTATCAAAACTTAAACAAAGTGCTTTTGATTTATAAAAGTGACCCTTAGGAAGTTGAGAAAATCATCTTGAGAGTTCAACTCCCCAAAGTGAACTTGGAGATATCAAGATTTTAAGAGAAATTTTGGAGACAACCTTAGGGATTTAAAGGTTTTGAGTTACAAAGCTTGAGAGCTTTAAGGGTTGATGATGTTTGCCAATAGGATGAGGGTTTAAAGTGTTTATATTAAGAATTTGTTAGGATTTTTTATTAGAAGATTACTATTTTTGTACTTCATTTTCAAGTACGATTCTCTCTTTACATTACATTATTTTATCCATTCTCAGCTTTCATGTAAGAAAGATGTAATAGGATGGAAGAAGACCATGCCAAATTTCATTGATATAGCACTGAGATTTCTCTTAACTTTCCTTTTACCATTCAATTGACCTCAATTCTTGTTGTTGTGGGTTTGCTCTTCATAAAGGAGTTCATGGTAAGGTATTATATATTTCTCATCTTTAGCTTCCTTGTTAGTCAATCAATGATTGAAATATGGTTGAATGAGTAATAAGATCTAGGGCTATGCAAGAATAGAGATCATATTGATATTAGAGTGTAGATTAAACTTGTGTTGGATTTGGATTCAGTGGGTCTTGAATCTTTTACTTGAAAGGGCAAGTTGTGATTAGACTATTCTAGTAATGTGTGTTATAAGTTAAACCCCATGCAAGGAGTCTTGTTGAGAATAATGAATTGTGGAGGGTTAGAATTCTTTTATAAAAGGCCATATAATCTAGAGAACAATTTGGTGGAACTTCATTGGAGGAGATAAAGGATGTCTATTTAAATATTTGTATAGAAGTTTGGTTAGGTGGGTTTAACTTAAGAACTGTGGAGGACAAAACCTTTTAAAAAAAATGTAAAAACAAACGATGCAAGGATCTAAAAAATTGACCTTCTGATCCCAAATATTAGATTGTCTAGTTGCTCATTGGACCAATCGATTCCATGGTTCAGATGATGCTGTCCTGGGAATTTCTTGGTTCAGATCATGATATCGGTTTGTCATAGTCAACAAACCAAATCGGTTAAGCCATTGTGTTATCAAAGATTACTTAGTGATGACAAAATAGGCCTTTTCATGTTTGAATTTATCAGATCATATCCAAAAGTCTCTTGATCAGCCAACTTAGCGATCCTCAACACCACATCTATCTTGAGAAGGCACTGCAAAGAGTCGAATTGCCTATGTTACTCTTGCACTCGCTCAAATGGGCATGCCTTGGAGTTGCAATGGATAATTCCCGAGCCAGTCAGCTGCATCCTATTGGAAAAAAAAGGAATCAACCATTCATATGTTGCTTATTTATGTAGAATATGAAGATCAAGCAATTCTTCATAATTTACATGACTACAATACATCCAGGGATCATGAACCTCACATCTTCCAAGCCACCTCAGTCCTTTCCAAGCTCTACCTCTCAAGAATTGCCAAGGCCTCCCTCTTCCTCCATTATTGATAGCTGACATCTTTTATTGTATTAGTTTCAAGACTAAAGCCTCCTTGTAAATGCTTAGGAACCCCAGTCGTTTGCATACCTGGGTATTGATAGAACATTTCCTTCAACTATCTCATAGCTATGGCTTTTCCTTGTTTTTGGGTCTTCCAAGCAAAATTTTGTCTACCAACTTTCTTTTATTTTTTTAATTTGGTCTAATCAGCACTCCCTTTGCCCTCTATGCAAATAAATCCATGCCAAGTTTTAGGCCATGTCAAACAAATTCTAAATGATAGTGGGCTTTCAATGCTAGATGGGCTGGAGGCATTAAGCATTTACTTGTGGCTTTTGAGTGAGTGCATATTTAATCATTAGAACACAGGACTAGCATGGCGATAGTACGACAACCAAAATAACAATTTGTGGATGTGGCACAACACTAAGGAGCTGGCTTGGCAGCTTTTATGCCCTTTGTAGAATGGTACTTGGTTTGATTCACCATCGCATAGCAACCTGGTTTTAATTTGCACAGTAATGCATCTATCCTTTTCTTTCTACATAGGTCCGTGGCATTCTGCGACGCCTATTTCGCTTGTGCCCAACTGCGGAGGATGCTGTCCGAATTCCCGTAGAGAACCTCGCCACGATCATTCAGTCACTTGGCTTGCAAAACAAGCGTGCAAGAGCTATCAAGGAAATGTCGGCACAATACTTGCAGGATGGGTGGACCCATGTGACTCAACTTCATGGTGTTGGCAAGTGAGCAAATGCTTTGGATGTCCATTGAATGCCAATTCTTTTTGATTGCTGTTCAATCTGTTTTCCATCCAGGTATGCTGCTGATGCTTATGCAATATTTTGTGCTGGTAAGCCAGAGGATGTTGTTCCTGAGGACCACATGCTGGTTAAGTATTGGGAATTTGTGGTCAATTGGAGGAGCGAACGACGTCGCCTGGCTGTCGAGCAGAGCCCAACAAAATTATGTTCCTAATTATCTCTACTCCCCTTCATCTATTACTTGTTACATAATCCAGTTTTGTGACTTTTGATGACCTGAACATGTTTGTTTAAAGTATGCTTTGAGTTATTACTTATGGTTAGAGAGCCCGCAGCTGTAGAGGCATGGTAACAAGTTGATGTATTAGATCAAACATTCTCACACAGAAGCGTGCTTAACATCACTTTATGAAAATGTGTTCATTCTTGATGAACATAGTGCAGGCTTTTCTTTTCCTTCTACAACATTAATACTTAGTATTTCATCACTGATCTTTTTACCACACAACTTTGCTTGTTTATTACTAAGGATTCTATAGTAATGGTTGATTAGCAGATTTTTGTTAGGGATTTGTTCAAATTAACACTAGAAGCAACAGGAAAACTTTCCTAAATCATTAAATCATGGATTGCAAGTGTTTTTATATATATTTAATGTCATGGAACTTGTGCACAACCACCAAAAACGAATAAATAAAAGAAATCTAGAACTACTGTTGCAAATGTTTTGCGATGACTGCTTGATTATCCTATGTGGTTTAAACTAATCGTCTTGGGTTGTCTAGTAATAGTCTTGGTAGGTTGCCAAAAATGAAATTTTAAAAATGTTAGTTATTTCTATAGCTTAATGACTCGACTTGATCCAACTTGAATAATTCTTAATTATCAAAACGACTTGTGACTTTATCTTGACATGTCTTGAAGTATCATGATTGCACAAATGATGCAACTAACATAAACTATTGTACAACTAAAAGCAACAAAGGCACACAAAGGAATGATGATAGCTGAATAGTTGATTGTGTTGCATTACTTATGCTCGTCATTATCTCAATCATTTGGGGAAGACTAAGAATAATGAGACTGTCCACAACGTTCTATTTTGGTCGTGATTCTCAAAAATGTGATAGCACCTTGATGTTAAGATATCAAGAGTGTTTCAAAGCGTTTCAAACTGTGAGGTTATTTTTCTGTCATGTATGGGTTTATCTTGAATTTTCATCTTTGATTGCATTTGGAAGGAAAACTAGGATTTTAAGTAAGTTTTTGTAAACTCTCTGGTTAGTGATGAAAATAATGTCAAAGAGTATAGAAGTTTATCATGCATTCAATTTGCATAAAATAAAGCCTTCCATGCTTCTGCCAATTAAAGTGCAATTTATGATCTCTTATGATACACACCATAAAGTCCTTATTATGGTTCAAATTGACTACTTTGACATAACCAAAGGATTATTGTAGCAAAGAATTCAGAGTTTTTTTCATAGCATAAAATGGTGCTTTTCGCTGTTGAGAATTAATTAGAGATGTCTTAAAACAAGTAAAAGAACAACATGATTGACATAGAGTATGAACCATGTTGAGATGCAGATCTTGTATGGCTCCATATTGACTAAAAACACTTATAATGGTGCATGGAGAAGCTTAAGATGATGATATTCAAGCTATTGAGGGTTCCCAAGAATATCAATGATAATATTTATAAACTATAGTTGTTTTAGTGGAATAGTTAGACTAAAATTCTTATATCATTCTTCCCTCTTTCTTCTTTTGTATCCTTTTTAAGATAGTTTTATCCCCTTTGTAATAAAAAGATATTATCTTAATTTTCATACCCATTTGTTAAATGATTGAGCATGATTAGTATTGATATTGATCATTCTCATACTAGAGGATTTCACTTTGTTTTGCAATCAACTCAGCTTGTATCAAGATTGGTATGGTTAGCAGTAGTAACACAATTTAATATGATGATCTCCTTTGTGGTCATAATTGGAAGTAGCATATTTAGGTTGTAGTAAGAACCCTTTTGTTGGCATAATTGTCGTAGTCATAATTGTTGAGGATAGTTCAACCTCACATGGTTTTGTGTAGTTGGAAGTCCATCTATTTGGGGTTTTTTTTAAATAGAAGGGATGGTTCTTGTTTACCACTTGGAACATAAGTTCTATCTATGAAAATGGCTAAGCCTTACATGAATTATGAAAATAAGAAAAATTGGTTTTGATTCGTGGGTCTTATGAATGATATGATAACCTGTGTTTGTTTTCTTAACATTTGAGTTTCTGAGATATAAAGATAGTTTTATTTACCAATTTTTTGCTTTAGAGTTAAAGGAAACCTTTGACTATTGATTTTAGTTTTTGCATTGAAGGATGACCACTAAATGATTTTGACTTTTGAAGTATGTGGATAACATTGTTTATTGATTTTAGTTTTTGATTTATGGAAGGCAATTTAAAGCTTAAAGATTAGGGATAGTTTGTATATCTATTTTTGAAATTTGAAGATCACTTGTCGACGAATTTTTTCTTTTGAATTATAAAGGTCATCTCTATCTCATGATTTTGAAATTTTGAAGTCTATAGATAGCTCTTTCTTGTGATTTGGATTTTCGAGTTACAAAGGATAGCTTTGTTGACATTATTGGTAAGATAATATGAAGATGGTCTTTCCACTTTCAAATAAGAGGATTAGTTGAGCTATTGATTATATTTTTAATTATGGAAAGTAAATCTACTTACATTATTGGCATGCCATTGTGGATTGGTCCTTCATTATTGAATCACATGTGCGAGATAACTCTTCCTACACCATCAACATTAATTACTATTGATAACATTGTCTACATTATAAATTGGAAAATTGTGGGTTACTCGATTTACATTATTAGTATTAGTCATTGAAGGTAGCTTCACTTGCATTATCAATTGATGAATGGGTATAACTCTGTCTACATTAGTTGCATCAACCATGAAGATAGATCTACATATTTTATTAATTAATAATTAAAAATCTTGAGATTAAGTTATGATAATTAATCCAATTCAAAATATATTGGTATTTACTTAATTTGTTATAAGATTTGTAACTTTAAATATGAAATGATATTTGTTATAGATTTAATAAGTATGATTTTTTATTTTGTTATAAAATAACTAAGAAAAAAAGTTTTACGAACATTCACAATGTTTTTTATATTTATAAATAAACATCATGCTTTTTTTAAATTAACTAGAAAAATTTCAAAATAAAAAAAGAATTTTAAAATGATATTTTTTGATTTTATATCTTTATTTATAAATAAATAAATTGAGAATCTCATAGATAGTCTCAAGTTAGTTGTACGCAAGCTACGATGACTACTAATCCAATTCAAGGTGCATTGCTATTTACTTATTTTTTATCGCAGGTTCTTGTAATTTTAAAGATGAAATAATATTTAGTTACTTTTCTATTGCAATTAAGATAAACTAAATTTAAGAATTTCAATTTTTATTTTGCAGCAACATAAAATATCCATCCTTTTCACAGTAAGAAAAAGAGTTTCACAAACATTCAAGATATTTTCTTATTTAAAGATATAAAATTAATTAATAATATTTTCAAAATAAAAAAAAAAAGAATTTGAAGTGATAGTTTTTAATTTTATAACTATTGTTATAAATAATAAAAAAAAAACTAAGAATATCACATATGTTCTCAAGTTAACGAAGATCAACCTTATAAACAAGGTACACCATTACAGAAATTTATTAGAGAGAAGAGATATGGAGGAACAATGATTTAGCCTCAAGACCAATTACCTTCCTATAAAAAAGTGAATTGAAAGCAATCAGATATTACAATAGAAGGAAAAAGTGTCAAAAAGACAAACTTTAACACAAAAAATCTCTAACTCATTCTCCTTTACAGAGCACAATTAAAAAAAGCTAAGAAGAGAATGGACTTAATGGTTGTAATCTCAAGTTGCACTTGAAGAGCTTTGAGAGAAGGCATCAAAGTCAATAAAATGGCAAAAGAATAGAAGATGGAGACATAAGGAATATTATCACAAAAAAAAAAAAAAAAAAAAAAAAAAAAAAATGCCGTAAGGCTTCATGATGTGGTCAAAGAGTGTTGGTCCACGGTAGATTGAGCTCTTACACAAAGACGTGTTCAAAATAACACACAAAAAAGCTTTGAAATTTCAAAAAAGATTGGCAAAATATTTCAAATTGAAGATAAAATAGTCTACCATTCAAAAAAGTTGATTTCAAATGATTTGAAGGTTTGAATGAAATAGTCTACCATTCAAAAAGGTTTGATTTCAAAGTTGATTTCATGCAAGTGGCTGAAGCAGGCAAACGATCCAGATCCTCTTCAGCAGCATTTGAATGAGCAGCTCTGTGGTTTAAAAAGATTTATTCAGCTCTGTGGTTTAAAAAGATTTAATCAACATGGCTAATTTGTGCTCTATTACAAATAAATGAAGAAGACAAATCAAGAAAAAGAAAATATTAGAAATGAAAACAGAACAGTGCAAGAACATGTAACTCATGAAAACAAGACAAATTTCAAGAGCAGTCATCAGGACTTTTGCCGGCAGCAAAGATGAATCAAATCGATATTAATGAAGCATGCAACAAGGATCTTTAATGTATGTTTGCTTTCAATTTCTGGTTTGATAGTAATCTCTTTTTATATCAACTTAATATATGAAATGAGGGTTATGATACATTAAAAACTTAAAAGAGTTGCCAGGAAGAGAGCACAACAATTTCACGGTAAGAAAAGGAAACAAGCCACCAAAGAATCTCTCATGTTGCAAATATTGTTGTGTTTGTGTAGTTTTTTTTTTTTTTTTGGTTTAGTTTTTATGCAAAATTGGGATAATTTGCATATTTTTCTTATTCCTAAACAGTGGCTTACGTGTCATGCTTTGATATATTTCTTTTAATTGCTAGCTACTATTAAGGATCTTTGATTATGTTTTCTAAACCTTAGATTACATTTTAGGTTTTGAAGATGAATAAAGGTTGATGCTTGGTAGGTGAAACCATAGGTGGTCTTTCTTTGCTTGTTTCGAAATGGATTCACGAGTGACTTGTGTGAGGGTATTATGGGTTTTTTTAATGCAAAACATTTATATATACATATATTTTTTTTTCTTATTCAATATTCTCTAAGGGTATAATGACATTTATTCAAATAATTCAATTACACCTCATATATGCATATAATGATGTACAAATTTCAAAATATTTAAATGTTTTTAGTTGTGTTTTCAAGGTTGCTAGAACATACTAAAAACAAGCCATATATTCAAGAAATCAAGTCATACATTCAATCTGACCTAGATGTTTTTCAAAGATAGAACAAGCCAATTCTAATTGAAGGTTTTTGTCAAAAATATTATTTACTTAGTAGAGTATTGAAACTTTTTGGAAAAAAAAGTATAATAATGTGGGAAGATGATATTTTGGAACATCAATTTGGTAGGGATGATGAAAAAGAAAGGATAAGCAGGAGCAGGTACCAAATGAATAGTTTTGTTCAAAAAAAGCCTTATGGACCTTTCCATTTAAAGTTCTTGCTAATGCTAAAAACAGAACATTGAATGTAGAACTTATCATACTTGAGGGATTCAAATTAGCCCAAATCAATAGAGTTTCTCCTACACCATCTTTAGCTTTGAGACAATCCTTTATTGGTTACCCATAATCACTAATTAGAAACAATTCATTCTCATCCAATGCAATTTTATAAGTTAATGTTTTGACTTTAATTTTTGGTGTAATTCTTTTTCCAAATTGTGACTAATGGTCTCTATTTCATCCAATGCAATGTGTTTTCAAGGTTGCCTGAACATACTAAAAAAATTCATATATTCAAGAAATCAAGTCATATATTCGATCTTACATAGATGTTTTTCAAAGATAGTTTGTAGAACAAGTCGATTCTGGCTGAATGTTTTAGTCAGAATAATTGTTTACTTAGTAGAGTATTGAAACTTTTTGGAAAAAAAGTGTGGTAATGTGGGAAGACGATATTTTGGAACATCAATTTGGAAGGAATGATGAAAAAGAATGGATATGCAGGGTATCAAATGAATAGTTTTGTTTGAAAAAAGCCTTGTGGACCTTTCCATTTAAAGTTCTTGCTAATGCTAAAAAGACTGCAATGAATGTAGAACTTATGTTACTTGAGGGATTTGAATTAACCCAAATCAATAATGTTTCTCCTACATCATCTTTAGTTTTGAGACAAACCTTTATGGGTTACCCATAATCATTAATTAGAAACAATCTATTTCATTCTCATCCAATGCAATTTTATATGCATGTTTGTTATTCTGACTTCAATTTTTGGTGTAATTCTTTTTCCAAATTGTGACCAATGGTCTCTTAAGTTCTATTTAAGCCTTGAGCTAACACACTAATTTGGTGAGCATTCAACTTTTTTTCTTTCATGTTTTTTGATTCCAAGTCCAATAATAGCTATCTAGTGAATGCTACATTGTGGAGCAAGACATTATAAGGCCTTTTTGAAAGAGATATAGCTTGTGTTGCATCTATGATTGCAGAGACTTCTAAAAGAAATGCACAACATAGTTACAATTGATGATGATGTTGAGACGTTATTCATATAAATAATTGTGGCTTCTCCATTATGGCTTCCACAACTACTATGGAGACTTGGAAACATGGTGAGTGAAAGTTTGAAGTTTTCTTGTGACTTACACGTACTACTCCAAAAGATGGTATTGCAGAAATATCTTCCTCTTAAGAGTATGAATCCATGAGAGACGAAGAAGAAAAAGGTGTCTAAGATGGCCACTTATTGTCAGGAAGTATTCTCATTTGTCACTATGGAGAACAGTGGGTCTACTATGAGCTCATATAAGGCTGTGTTCCACAATGTCAAGGATGCCTAGTTGTAACAAGATGCTTGACTGATGTTGTGTGCAGGGCAATGAAGTCTAGCATGACATAATGGAGAATGCTTGATTGTATTGCCCGACCCCCGAGGCTACATGATTACTCTTGCTAAGGACATTGCAAAGGAGGCGCTCGTGTCCACTTTGTGAAGAGGGCAAAATATTGAAAGGCATAGTTCCATTCTCTTCTAGTTGCAATAGGGATGCTTGACTGATGTTGTGAGTAGGACAATGACTTAGTGGTGCAGATCAATGTAGAGTTAACAAATATGATTGAAGTGTACCAAGACATAATGGACCCACAGTTTGTCTCGAATTTTTTTTATTGTTTACCAAATCAAATAGAATCACTATGGAGAAGGTCAATGTAACATTGTCAATAGGGAATGGTCCTAACACCTCCTCATTATGATGAAGTAATAGGAGACAAAAGGAAAGAAAATGTTTGACAACGATTGCTATTGAATGAGGAATAATTAAGCGTGGAGGATCCTAGTAAGAGCTTTTAGATTGTGGTGTCAATGCTGGAGAGCGTGTAAAGGATACCTACACATATCACATTTGAAAAAAGGCCAAGGAAAATAAGGCCATAGAGGATGGTTATTTGTTGATGTGCACTTAGAAATCTCATCAAAGTCTTTCAACGATGGTTTAGGTAGGCATGGATTTGCACATGCGGTCTCCCTCAAGTTTAAGGGAATGGACAATTAGAACAACTTAACTAAGAATGACTTGGATGTGCATTTCAAAGCAAGTATCTCCAAGACCCTTAAATTGAACAATTGCATCCACTTGGGATCACTCCTTGTTAATGCAAGATTTGGTTATGGGTGCATTGGAGTACAAAACTTACACAACTAATATCTCAAATCCATCAACTTGGAGAGAGGAGGAATAGAGGGAGAGAAGTGGGAGAGGGAGAGGGAGAGGGAGAGAGAGAGAGAGTTTTTCTTTTCATAATAATAAGCATAAAAGAGTTGAGACGATGAGAAGAATTCCAAAGAAAGAAAACAAACTAATTTCAAAGTAGAAAATAACTAAGAGCAAGTAACATTTAAAGAAAAAAAGGTTAAGTTTTAGAGATGAAACTAAAAAATAAAAATAAGAAACCAAAGTCTGATATCTAAACCCTTCACATTGTTATTTTACACCTCTTATGGAAGAACATATTAGAAAAAAAGTAGTTGACAATAACCCCCGTAATGATACCTGGTACATCTATGTCAATTGAAAGTTGTCCCACTCTAATTAAGTTGACAAAGGAGATTATAATAACATAATGTGATGGCTAATGTGAAAGCCCCCTTAAAGATGGCCTGATCAAACCACATACTACAAAAAAGAATAATATCTTAAGCAACTCTAGTTTGACATGTTCAATGGTCTCGATGTATTCTTCCCACAAGAGGTACGATGTCTTGAAAGTGATATCTCTATCTAGTTTATCTGGTCCTCCAAAGCCATATATGGCAGCATCTTTTGGTTTGGGAAAGACCTCTTGTTCTAAGTGGTGAACATAAGCATCTTGTGAATAGGTGGTCTTGGGCACTAATGCATTATATAAATTTCTTCTCAAGCTATCAGCTACATTGTTGACTAGACGAAGGTTAGTTCATCATCCATACAAATGCAATAAGCCATTTGGTAATTGGCTCAGCTTCATTAGCATTAGCCCTTTCTATTTACTTCAAGTCATCTACTTGTAAGTAGATGTCTACTCCAATCCTCCCCCCACAAGAATTCACATCAACATATGTGCTAATAATATAGACAAGTTAATGTTCTTATTAGGAAACATGTTAGCTATTTGTATTTTTTTTAATTTGATTAAAGGAAAAAAAATTCCACAAAAGATGTGATAAACATCTATTAGAAAAACTTTGAATACTTGATTCATAAGAGCAATTCATGAAAGGAGCATAATTGCACAAAAGATTGACATAACTTAATAAGATTAAGGCTTTTTATTTATGTATAATTGTTTATCACTTAATTAAATTAAAACAATTACATAATATTAACCCCCCTTGAGCATGCTTTGGGCTTTGTTAGACTTATATCCATTCTACTTTGCTGATCTATTTCCACTCCAATCTTTAATGTTGATTGCATATTATATGTTCACATAAGGAAAAACCTTAATTCATCACCATTATCAACTATTTATTTTTATAACAAAATATTAATCATTTACTACTCAATTCTTTCTTAAACGAACAAACACAACTTCTATTTGTTTTTGGCTAGAGATCATAACAAGATTGCCATAAACAATATCTGCATAAACTAGTTCACTAAAACTGATCAACACTGCATAAACCTAAATATCCATCCATTTTTCATCTCATGAAAATAAATGTCTTATTAGTAGCTTAAACTAACTAGAACCCCACTCAATTCATGTTTGTTTCCTTGGTCAATACAAACACCCATAATAATACCATTACTTTGCAGTTTTATAAGTAGTGTTGTACTTCCTGTTTTAGTCCTGACTCCATATTTGAATAAAATAATTATATATAATAATTGTTATACCATTAGAATAAATGTTGTAGAGCTAATGACAATGAGATGACCTAGTAACTATATTTGAAAGAATATGTGCTTAACTTTATCATATATTTGTGATACACAATGGTGTTACAAGAATTGGTGTGGTGGCGAGGGATCATTTATGACATCTTTTTGCTGAGGGTCTAACTGTACTCTTTCATGTTGTACTAGTTGTGGAGTTTAAGGGTGCATGAGAGGTTGCTCACATTGCTAAAAGGTTGGCAGATAGAGTGCAAGATGCAATGTGAATATCTTCAGGAAAAAGCTATTTTGACTATTGCAGCTTTCTTTGGAGTCTGAGAAGCAACCATGTGGATGATGTTGTTTAGGGCATAACATATTTTTTTATTAATTTTGGTAATGTTAGTATCCTATGTTTATAGAAATTCATTAAGGTGACTGATTTTGTTGCTTGCACAAACACTCAAGAAGGATTTCTTTGTGAAGAGGGACTGTTCATTCTAGATATTTTTAAGAAGATTGTAGTTTTCATGATTTAACATTTTGTTCTATACATCATAGACCATGTCTATCTATTAGAAAAGAATAAGGCTAGAAATGTCTATCTTTTAGAAGATGCTATAACAAGTCTCTAGAATAGGCTTAGAGAGAATCATCTATATGATAGCTTAGATATATTAAAAATAGGTCATCTATTGCTCTTGTTAAAAAATACTAATCATCAAAATCTTCACATGCTAAGAAATGGTAGACAAAAGATTATTAATGGTTTAGCATGCTTGGATATTAAACAAGTATTGATAATAGATATGGTGTAATGACTTCAAATGAACCTTGAAGTCAAACCAAAATAACCAGATTATGGCATATTGTTAAATTGCTATAGAATATGTACAAACTTTTTTGTTCTGCATATAAATATTAAGAACTTACTCATGGTTATTCCTCATCTAATAAAACTCCTAAATGAGTATTATTACTAAAGGTTGACATATGATTAATAGAATTTAGTATCTAAATAATCCTTAATGGCATTTGAATAATTAAAGTGATATTATATTATCAATTAAGAATGCTTTCAATTCAAATGAATGTTGAAAGTTTGTATCAAATGAATACTACACAATGTAATGACCATCATAACCATGTGTAAATATTTAGTATTCACATGCAGTTCTTAAGATATTGAATAGTAATAATCACAAAGTTTAATATTCAAATTATAAGAATTCAAATTAATCAGAATAAGATATGTAACAAGCAAGTTAGCCAAAGGACAAACAAAATGTTGTCAAACAAAGGAGATTTGAAGAATCTAGCAAAATAAGCAATAAAAAAAATGAAGGGAGAATAACAATTCTGATAAAAAGAATCCAACTCACTTAAGAAACTTCTTCTGATATTTTGGAGATAAGCATTTAATGACCTCCCAGAACATAATAATCATCGGATGATTCTGCTAAATAAAAAATAATTGGTAGATTAAGCAACATCATTGAAACTAATAAACTTCTACAAAACTACTTGAGACATGGAACCAGAACAACTGAACATTACTTCTAGACCAATATGTAGAAGCAAAAAACTAAAATAAACTCAAGAAAAAAAAAATGAAAGGTCCTGCAAAGTTAAAGCGACATGAACCTGGACATTTCGTAATGGAGTGCCATAACTAACAAGTTTAATCTCTATAAAAAGGATTCCAAAAAAGTTATGAAGAATTGGCATAAGTTGAATGCATTGACCATACTTGAAGTAAAAAGGACAAAATGGAGGTTAATAATTTGTTAAGACCTTATATAGTTGGCTTTACATAATAATTTCTAAGCAAATGAAAATCAATAATAGAAAATTTAAATTATCTTCTAGTGGCACACAACCATATACAAAAATGGCAATGAGATACTGAAAAATTAAAATGCAAACATTGCGCCATATAAAAAGAAAAGTGGTTATAGGAGGATGCATTAATAAAAAATTTGCATGAATATATGAATTTATATGGATTCAGTTGCTTCTTTTTAACAATACAAAACAAGACAAGAAAACATTCTAACAATAGAAGATAATAGATGTTTGGCTGGTTTTCATCTTATTGCATTTTTTATTAACAACAAAAATGAAGAACATACATTTTGTGTAACTCTTCCCCAAGATGAAGGATGGCAAGCAAAAAAAATCCAAGCAAAGGACAACTCAACAGTTAAGCTAATTGAATGCACACCAGTATTATGCAAAGTATAAAAATAATGACTCATATTTTGAAAAGAAAAATGAGCTACATAGCAAATTAAAGTTGATTTAAGGATGAAAGTAATAAATATAAAAATTGGAGTGGAACTTAATGTAGGATGAAGTATAGCCACAAGAATAATATTACTAACACATTTCACAATTGACATTTGACTTACCTGATCATAGCCATTAGAATAATTAGCATTGAAGCATAGATCATCCACGTCAAAGCTCTCTAGTGAACCTGACATGAGGACTTGAAGGAAATTGCTATTTGTCAATTATGATTTCTCAAGAGGAAATTGTTAAGGTTACATTAGTCAGATGCCATTTATAGAGTTGAAAGTAATCAGTCAATGAAAAAACAAGCCACTTTCCATTACGAGTCTGGTATGTTTTGACTAGTTATTTATTACATTATTAAGTCAAGAAAATCACTTTTATATTTCTATTGGCATTTGCATATATTCAAGAGTATTTATACTCCTAACTTAACAAATATAAGTTGGCAGAATACATCACAATTGGAAGTACACTTCATTCATAAGATGTACATATACAAAAAAATGGTGCTTGGATGTACGTCAATGCACACCAATGGGCCTTAAAGTAGGTAATAATTATCCTAGTTTCTTTTTTGAAGTTTCACATAATTTTTCATAGTGAATTGCATTGATTTCCTAAATAACTTCAAATCCAATGATATTGGTATTCTATCACTGACAACACAGATCATGGAGGAATTAACTTTAATCTTAGCAAGCTTTCCCTCAAAACTTTTGAAAACAAAAAAAAATAATACAATGTTTTCACTTTCCATCAGTTGATTTATGCACTTTGTTAATTCTATTTTGTAAAATAAAAACAATAAAGTTTGGTATATAGTTTTTCTCATTAAATTCTCTTATAGTATTGGTAATTTCTTGTTGACTATTCCACCAAGTATTAAAAGGAAAGCTAACTCAAATAAAAGACTTCTAGCATGACTTTGACAATACAAAATATGGTTTACTTGTTTTCATTTATCACTTGCACATCCACCCACTTTGTTTGTTCTATTCCACATAACAAAATTATATGGAAATCAACAACGTGGACGACCTTGGAGGAACTAAGAGAGATCCAGTTATAAAAGGAGATGAAAGCATGATGAGAATGGATTTCTTTTGGTATATAAATAGCAAGAAGGAGAAGGAGATGGAAGGAGAAGAAGGAGAAGAAGAAAAGAAGAATAAGGAGAAGAAGGAGAAGGAGATGAAAGGAGAAGGAGAAGGAGAAGGAGAAGAAGAAGCAGAAGGAGGAGGAGGAGGAGGAGGAGGAGGAAGTGGCTCATTTATAGGCTTCGTTTTCTTCATAATAAAGTAAGCATCTTCTTTTTCAGAGTATAACACTTCTTTTCTGATTGAAGTACCTTCTTTTTTTATTCTTTTTTGGGTGGAGTTGAGTGGAGCATCTGCAAATGTGTAGTGGGTCCCACCATGCTTTAGTCTGTAAGGTTGAGGGCTTCCATTGTATCTTCTTCCACTAAATCTTCTGGATTTGAGTTGTTTTCATCCTTAAAAAATTAATCTTTTTTTGCCATGAGTCTAATTTTTTCTATTTTGATTGATTGAAGGAACCTTTTCATTTTTTCCCGTAGAGATTGTTCTTCATGATCTATGACTAGGGTATCTAGCAAAAAGATTGTTTTTCATAAGTCACCTTTTTTGCTAAATATTTTGTTCCAAAATCTAGTTTTTGGAAAAACTTAGTAGCAGCTACTTTTCTTGCTATTTCTTCATTAAAGAGGCTCGATTGAAATGTTTCTAGTTTATGTGTTTCTGATTCTTTTGTGAGCATCCAAAGTTGTATGGAGGGATATAAATTAATATATTCTCTTTCTTCCCAGATAGTCCATATACGAAAGACGAAAGTTGTAGAAAATTTAGTTGTATAGGCTACAAGGCTGTTTTTGCAAAGCTCTGGTATATAGCCAGTGTAGTCTTCAGGAAATTTCATATTGATGTAGACCTCGTGTACAAGTCCTTTTTGGAGATGTTGATATTTAGAAATTTCATCAAAGTAGGTGATGATTCTAGGTTTTTTTGCTCTTAAATAAAATACTTCCTGGTTCAAAAAGAATTGGAGGATGTTGGTTTCTTCTAATTGCTTGAAGAAATGCAATAATTTTTCTTCATTTAGAATATTGGTTTGGTAAAGCTGAAGCATTTCTTGAACTACCTTGGCTTCTAGCTTTCTTATATCCTCATTTTTGAGATTTAATAAATGTACCAATCCTAAGAAGTCTTTAATTCTGAACTGGATAAGGTGTGCTATTTGTAAAGTAGAGAATACATCTGCAAGCGTATCTGTGTTAAATAGTTGTTATTCTAGGTTTTGGAGAGAATTTGATTGTGTGATCGTAGATCTAGAAAGGAGTACTTCTAACTACCTTTTGTAAGCTTCTTCTCTTGTCTTTTGCTATGATGGAACTTGTTTTTCCGTTACGTAGCCCTTTTCTATTTGAGTTAGCCAATAATTGGCGGCTCTCCAATCACAAGCTTGTAGTGCACGAAAACATCCATTTATTTTGTCAAAAAACTCAGGGCCTATTTGTTGTAATGGTTTGTTGTACCAATCTTTTACTACTATTGTAGCAAAAGATTTTCCTTTTTCTATTGTTCTAGTTAATGATCTTTTGTTGATAAGAGTTTTTCGTGTGTAGGTTTGTTGCTCCATTTTTGTTTGGGGTTTCTTGATTGTTTTCACCTGTTGGGTGCTTAACTCAGCCATTTAGGCTTGAGAGTTGGAAATATCTTCCTTTTCTTCAGCCTATTGGGCTTTGGCTTTTTTAGAAGTGACATCAATAAACTCTCCCGAATGTTTCATTTTGTCAAGGATACTTTTAAGGAAGGATAATTCCTCTTGATTCATGGCCTGTCCTGCTAAGAAAATTAGTAATAATATTAGTAAATTCAAGAATATATTTAACATTGTAATTATAAATTTCTAAATATAATGCAAGATGTATTCTTCTTAAATTTTCTTCTGGATTATGTATAAACTTTTTTTGAAGAAATTGAGCTACTGATTTGTTATCAGTTTCTATTGTAAATTCTCTATGAAATAAATAAATTTTTAGACTTTTGATGGCTAGTTTTATAGCCAGTAATTCTTTGTCATAAGTGGCATATTTGCTTTGAGGTTTTGTGAATTTTCTAGAAGCTTATGCTATTATTTCATTAGTGTTTGTAACTAATACTTCAAACTAGAATAAATCTGAAGCATCTGTTTGTAAAATAATGTGTTCATCTTCTGTAGGAAAATGAAAAATTTGTTTTTTGTAACAAATTCTTTTATTTATTTTATTTCCTTTTGTTCTTATAAACTTAAGGAAATAGGAATTTTATCTGTATTCCATCGACGAGGTTTTTCGTCGTTTGTCATTTTGTATTTAGCTTGTTCAGTAGCTAATTTGTTTTGTAATGCTTTGATTTTAGAAGAAAGTTTTGGTATAAATTTTCATCGATAGTTTTAGGAGACCTAAAAAACTTTACAGTTGTTTTAAACTGGTCAAGTTTTCGAGAAACTTCTTAACTTTTGTACATATATGGTCTTGTAATTGTATTTTACCATTTTTTATTTGTTTTCCAAGAAAATCAATTTCAGTTTTGAATAATTCGATTTTCTTTGGACTTAAAATAATATCATGGTTTAGCATTAGTTTAATAACATGCAATCGATGATTTTTATATTCTTCCTCTGTTTAAGAAAAACAAGTATATAATTTATGTAGGCTACTACATATGGTAGATGTCCAAAAATAGAATTAATCTATTTCTAGAATATTTGGGGTGCATATTTTAAACTAAAGGGCATGAATAGCCATTCGAAATTCTCTTGTGGACAACTAAAAGCTGTTAGCTCTATTAAAGTTTGATTTGCAAGTTTGATCTATTAAAAGCTAGATTGGCATCAAATTTGCATAATATTTAGCACCTTAAATTTATTTAATTAGGTGCTCAGCAATTAGGATAAAATAGCCATCAAATTTTGTGTAATAATTTAGCTTGCGATAGTTGATGACCATTTAAGCTTTTCCACGTTTTATTTCCGAATGGTTTCATACTATAAAAGTTGGAGAAGAATGTGAGCTATGGCTTTTTTGTATTAAACTTAAATTTAATAGTTCTTGTATTTGACTATTAAATTCTTGTTTGTCTAAAGGTGATACCATTATACTATTCACACGTATATTGGTATTTTTATATTGTTCTAAGAGTTCTATAGAACAATATCGAAGAGATTTATCAAACCATTTTGGATGATCTACTGAATATAATGGTTCTAATAACTTATGAATAACATCTTCAAATGTGTTGGTCGTAGGAATATTATAAGTATAAATAGGACGAATGATAGAATTTGTGTCAACTAGAGTGGTGTTTGTGGAAGATTCACCACGTTGGGCTGTGGGAGTATAATAAGGAGCGATATGGGTAGGAAAATGTATACGGGGAACAATATGTTCATCAAAGGTAAGGAAGTGAGTGTTAAAGGGGGAAAAATGGAGAAGGTTATCTAAGCCAATGAGAAAATCTGTATTAAATTCTAATGGGAGTTAAGGTGATTATGAATATCAGGGATTGAAATGCAAAGGTTAGCAACCTTATGTGTGACAGGAACTTGCCATCCCATAAAGTCGGTGAGAGAAGTTTTGGTGTCTAAAGGTAACCAAAATTGTTTGGGAATAAAGACTTGTTGGAGTAAACTAGCTTCAGCTCTAGTATCAACTAAGGCACAAATAATGACATCTTTAAAGTCAGGAAGATGTATAGTTATGTAATTGAGCTTTTTTCTTTAAATCCATTAAGGAGGAGGAATATATTTTTTTACTTTGGAGTAGGTGTAGTGTACATCCTTCTACAGGATCATGTATAGGAATATGAATACTTGGTCGAGCTTCTATAGGCTTAGAGGTTTCACCTTCTTCATAATTTCTTGGAAGGTTTAGGGTAGAAGATGTTCGATTGAGAGGATTTTTAATAATTATTGAAATTGTATTACTAGAGGCAATAAAATATTCAACAGGTAATTGAACATTAGGTTTTAAGGTTTTGACAAAGAGTTGTATGACAGTGTCAAGTTTTAGATGTCGTATATCTACAACTTTTAGTTGAATGGTTTTTCCAATTCCAACGTTGAAAAGTTTTATGAAATTAATAGGAGTGATGGATCTGAATGTGGAGGTATCATTCAGAGCCATACAACATTCCCATTGTATTCTTAGGATTTTTGATCTTGGCAATAATTGTATACCTTTGAGACTTATTGATAATGTACAAGTTTTTTTGACGTTTTGATCTTCTAAACTTATACAGAAATCAGGATGGATATTGATCCCAAATAATCTATTAGCAAGATTGGATTTGGCTTCTTCAATAATATTACTGAGGGGATTGTTAACGATTCGTTCGTCCATGCAAACGATCATTATTTGTGTATCTATTCCACTTCGGAATAGGGTAGTGACTTTTAATTGAATTATACCTATGTGTAGGTATTTTATTTTTGGATATTTTCTTTTTAATTTGTCTATTTTGTTTTTGTTAAGAAGACTGACAGATGTTAAATCATCGTCTCCCTTAAATTCTATATTTCCTTGCATGCGCTCGAATATATATGTGTGTTTATTTAAAAAACGAGATTTAAAAGAAGGGGCTTTATAAATCTCATTTTTTTCGCCATGAGGTATAGCCTCTTTTAATTTTTCAAAGTCTTCATCAGAGATCTCGAATTGTTCTCCTATGCAATCATGTAGTTCTGTAGTATTTACTTCTTCAGAAGTAATTGTGTTCAGATTGATCCTGAATTCCTGATATTTTTCAGAATTTTAAGAATTATCTATAACTGTTTCAGATGTTATCATAAGAAAATCCTCATATTTGTGGATAATTAGTGTTCCTATAGCATTGTTTGGTCGAATTAAATAATCTCAATCTTCCAGATTCTTTTTCTTCTTCTGCTTCTCCTTCTCTTTCTACTTCTTTTGTTTTTCCTTCTTCCTCTTCTTCTTCTTCATCTTCTGCTTCTTCTTCTACTTCTTCTTCTCCTTCTTCTTCCTCTTCTTCTTCTTCTTCTTCTTCTTCTTCTTCTTTGCCTTTTTCTTCTTCTTCTTCTTCTTCTTCTTCTTCTTCTTCGTCTTCTTCCTCTTCTTTCGCTTCTCCTTCTCCTTCTTATTCTTCTTCTTCTACTTCTCCTTCTCCTTCTTCTTCTTTATCTTCTTCTTCTTCTTCTTCTTCTACTTCTTCTTCTTCTTCTTCTCCTTCTCCTTCTTCTTCTTCTTCTTCTTCGTCTTCTTCTTCTTCTTCTTCTTCTTCTTCTTCTTCTTCTTCTTCTTCTTCTTCGTCTTCTTCTTCTTTTTCTTCTTCTTCTTTTTTTTCTTCTTCTACTTCTTCTTCTTCCCTTTCTTCTTTTTGTTCTTGTTCTTCTTCTTCTTATTTTTGTTCTACTTCTTTTGCTTCTTCTTTTACTTCTTCTGTTCTTCTTCTTCTTCTTCTACTTCTCCTTTTCCTTCTCTTTCTTCTTCTTCTTCTTGATCGCATTCTTCTTTTTCTTCTTCTACTTCTTCTTCTTCTTATTCTTCTTCTTCTTCTTATTCTTCTTCTTCTTCTTCTTTTTCTTATTTTTCCTCTTCCTCTCACTCTTCTTCTTTTTCTTCTTTTATTGCTACTACTATTGCCTAATCTTCTTCTTCTACTACTATTTCTTCTTCTCCTTCTTCTTCTTTGTATACTTCTTCTTCTATTTCTTCTTCTTCTTCGTCTACCTCTTCTTCTTCTCTTCTTCTTTTTCTTCTTCTTCTTTTACCTCTCCTACTTCTTGTTCTTATTCTTCTACTTCGTCTTCTTCTACTTTTTCTTCCACAACTTCTTCTTCTTCTTCTTCTTCTTCATCATCTTCTTCTTCTTGATCTACTTATTTTTCTTCTTCTTCAACTTCTTCTTCTTCTTTTTCTTCTTCTTCTTCTTCTTCTCCTTCTTCTCCTTCTTCTTCTTCTTCTTCTCCTTCTTCTTCTTCTTCTTCTTCTTCTTCTCCTTCTTCTTCTTCTTCTTCTTCTTCTCCTTCTTCTTCTTCGTCTTCTTCTTCTTCATCTTCTTCCTCCTCCTCCTCTTCTTCTTCCTCTTCCTCTTCCTCTTCTTCTTCTTCTTCTTCTTCTTCTTTTTCTTCATCGTCTACTTCTTCGTCTTCGTCTTCATCTTCGTCTTCTTCTTTTTCTTCGTCACTATCTTCGTCTTCTTCTCCTTCTTCTTCTTCTTCCCCTTCCTCTTCCTCTTCCTCTTCCTCTTCTTCTTCTTCTTCTTCTTCCTCCTCCTCCTCCTCTTCCTCTTCTTCTTCTTCTTCTTCTTCTTCTTCTTCGTCTTCCTCTTCTTCTTGCTCTTCTTCGTCTTCTTCTTCCTCTTCCTCTTCCTCTTCCTCTTCTTCTTCCTCTTCTTCTTCTTCCTCTTCTTCTTCTTCTTCTTCTTCTTATTCTTCTTCTTCGTCTTCTTCTTCTTCTTCTTCTTCTTCTTCTTCTTTCTCTTCTTCTTCTTCCTCTTCTTTGTCTTCCTCTTTTTCTTCTTCCCCTTCTTCTTCTCCCTCTTATTCTTCTTCTTCGTCTTCTTCTTCTTCTTCTTTTTCTTCTTCTTCTTCTTCTTCTTCTTCTTCTTCGTCGTCATCTTCTTCTTCTTCTTCTTCTTCTTCTTCTTCCACTTCATCTTCTTCTTCTTCTTCTTCTTCTTCTTCTTCCTCTTCTTTCTCTTCATCTTTTTCCTCTTCTTCGTCTTCTTCTTCTTCGTCTTCATCAT
>CM043867.1:8922500-9252500 GCA_023846275.1 Vanilla planifolia
AATGAGATAAGTTGTATAAGAAAGTTTAGTACAATATAATAAGGAGATCGAACGTGGCACCCTCAATTGTCAAATTAAGTAAAATGTAGAATATCTTATAAAGAAAATTATTTGAAAATATAATAATGAAAATTTAATTTGATGGAGCTCTTCAATATTATGTTCTCCTTATGTTGATCAAATCTCATTTGAAATTACTAAACATTGCCAAAGTAAACAAACTAAAAAATAAAAAATTTATATTAAGTAATATATATTAAAGTTTAACTGAGATAAATTTAAGTAATATTATGTCACAAAATAAAAGCATTTAAGATAATGGAAGGAGAGGTTTAGAGTTAAATAATAATATGGCCAAAACAAAGAGAAATATTTGAATAAAAGAGACAATGGGTATAAGAAATTTGTATTTTAAATACTTAGGAGATCAAGTACAACACCTTCACTATCAAAATAAGCACCAATAAAAATATCTAAAAGGGGTTACAAAATTTTTAAAAAAATTTAAAAATAAAAAATAAATATTTAATTAGATAGAGCATGTTGAGATGAGTACATCAATTATAGCTTCTTCTCGACTAAAAATCACTTTGAATTTTTGTGAAATACAAAATTAAATAAAAATAAATAATAACAAATTTTTATTTTTAATATTAAATGTATGTTTATTAAACTTTAAATAAGAAAGCTTGAACAAATGTAACATAATAGAATGAAAGAGCCTTAGATGTGACATGAAATGTGACTTAGTTCTCTAAGACAATATAACCAAATCAAAGCAAAAGTTAGAATAAATGATATTACTTTTATAGGAATATTACATTGTAAGTTACAAGAGAGATTGAGTGTAACCAACTTCATCATCAAATTACTTATTAAAAAAATAAATCTCATTAAATTTGCTAAAATCTAAGAAAATGAAATACAAAAAATATGATTATGAATATTTAATGGATTGAGCTAATTAAGGAAACTATAATGATCTTTATTTATTCTTAATATATTTTTTTTTTTTTTGAATTTTTTGGCAATTACTAAAGTAAATAAAAATAAATAACAACATATTATAATTTTAATATTAGGTAAACATATATTAAAGTTAAAATGAGACAAATTATATAAGAAAGTTATATTCCAAGATGTTTAAGAAATTGAGTGCAACATCCTTGATTATTAAATTAAATTTGAATAGTAGTACTTGGTAATGCATGCCAAATTAATTGATATATAAAATTTGAGGAAATGAGATAAATAATTATAAATAATGAAAATAAAAGGTATAACTAAAAATTTGTTTTTTTAAGATGATATCTATTTCATCTCAATGTAACCTCCTCAAGCATAACTATGAATTACCAATGTAAATAAGCAAAAATAATAAAAAAACATAAATATTCTAATATTAAGTAAATATATGTTAAAATTGAGCTAAGATAATTTGAAACAATATAATATATTCAAATCAACATGATGTAAAAGTCATTGAAGAGAAGATGTAAAGTTACAAAATAATATAAAAGATTATAGAACACAAATTTGAATAATGAGACTAATTACATGTCAATGTTGCATTCTAGCAAACTAAGGAGATTGATTGTGAAAACATTATTTAAAAATGAAACAATAAATATTTTATTTAATAAATCATGTTGAGATGAATCCAAGGATGTTTGATTCATTTTCAGTCAAACATCATTTTGAATTATGGCTAATTAATGAAGTAGACAAACATAAATTATACTAAATTATTATTACAGTATTAAGTAAATATATATTAAATATTGAATGAGATTAATTGATGTAATGCTATATAACCATACCAATGCAATATAGAGGTCGCATAAGAGAACTACATAATTTTTATAGTATTCTAACAAAAATCAAAGAAATAATTTGAAGAAGTAAATAGTAAATACTAAAAATAGATTGTAAAATCATACAATCATATATTATTAAATCATGTACAAATAAAATATCTTGTAAAGCATGTCAAAACTCTAAAAAATAAAATATCTAAAAATTTAAAAAATTGGATATTTATTTGGATGAAGCTCATTGAGATTAGTCTTATGTTCATTTTCATCTCACACTAGGATCATTTTGAATTACTACAAATTATCAAAATAAATTTGCATAAATAAATCATTATTTTAATATTAAGTAAACATATAAAAAATCTAATTGGGAAAAAATGAAGCAATGTACTTTAACAAAATAAAAGTGATGTAAGGTCACGTGAAAGGAGAATTAGAGCTCATAACAATCTAAGTAAATGAAATAAAAAATTATAAGCAAAAGAGACCAATTATATACAAGAGCTACATTCCAAGATACAATGAAGATCGAGTGTAACATCCTCGATCATCAAATCTCGTATGAATTAAAATATGTTGTAAAATATGCCAAACCCCCTTCACAAAAATATTTAAGAAAAGTAAAAATTGAATATTAATTTAAATGGAGCTTATTAAGTTGTGTCCAATGATGCTAATTTCATCTCCATCAAATCTCATTTAGAATTATAGTGAATTACTATTATAAGTAAAATAATAACAATACTTTAATATTAAGTAACTGCATTTTAATGTTGAAAGGAGAATAAATGAAGAAACATAATATAACTAAATAAAAACAATATGAAGGTCATATAAGAGGAGAATCAATGTTACATATCTTTATAATGAAATAAAACAAAAAACATTTAATGAAATGTGCTAAATTGTGTGAAAAAGTTGCATTCTAAGATAATATGAGCATAGATTACAACATCATTGATCAACAAATGAGTCATGAATCAAAAGTTATCACAAAGAATACTAAACACCTATAAAATGAAATATTGAAGTACCTAAAGAAGAATGTTTACTTTGAAAGTGCTCATTAAGAGGAGTCCAATAACTTCTATTTCATCTCAATCAGTTCTTTTTTTGGAATAACTACTAATTACCATAGTAAGTAAGCATAAATAATTTTAGAGTATTATTTTGATATTACATAAATATATAATAAAACTTTAAAAAATAAATTTGAAGAAATATGACATAACTAAATCAAAATGATGTAAATGTCACATGAAAGGAGAAATAGAGTTCATAGGAATATAAAATAATCAAATTAACAAAATTTTCAAGAAATGAAATAAATTGTATCACATAGCGTAATCTAAGATACTAAAGAAATCAAGTGTAAGAATCTTAATGGTGAAATTATATACAAATAAATATATTATGTAAATTATACTAAAATAAAAGAAAGTAAAATATTTAAAATTATAAAATTATATATTTTATTGGATAAAGTATGTTAGGAGTAGCCCAAAAAAGCCCACTTTGTCTTCAACTGAATTAATTTTTTGAATTAATACTAATTAAAGAAATAAATTTTGATAAGCAATTATAAATTATTGTTTTATTTTAAGTAAATATATTTTATAATTGAAATAAGATAAATTGAAATATTATAATATAAACAAATCAAAGCAAAGTAAATATCACTTGAAAAGATATTTTGTTTTATATTATAATATAATAAAATGAATGTTCCATTATATGATACAAAGTAGACTCAGTGTAACATCTTTGATTCTTAAATTAGAATGAATAAGAATATCTCGTAAAAAGTTAAAAACCAAGGAAAATAAAATTTATTAAAAAAATACAAAATGAATATTTAATGGGAAATAGCTTGTCGAGACAAGTGTATCGATTGGATCTCATTTAGAAATATTATGAAACACTAAATTTAAAAAGAATAAATAATAATAAATTATTTTTTAATAATAGGTAAATATGTAATAAAATAATATAATATAACTAAACCAAGATGATGTAAAGATTACATGATAGAAGATTTAGGGATAACTAATAATCTGACAAAAAAAGAAAAACTTTTGAATTAATTAAAGTAATTGTTTGGAAAATTTTCATTCTAAGATATTGAAAATGTTAAGTTTACATCTTCGAACACCAAATAATGTATAAATAAAAATATCTCATATTTTGTGCCAAAATTTGAGAAAAATATAAAATATTACAAAATATGTAAAATAAATATTTCATAATATTTATCAAAATGAGTCTAACCATGTTTTTTCTTCTCCACTAAAACTCATTCATAATTATTGTGAATCAGTAATATAAATAAGCATAAATAATAAATAAATTATTATTTTTCATATTAAAAAATATTAATAAACCTAAAAATGACCTAAATTGAAGTAATATTATAAAATCAAAGTAAACTTTTTAAAAAATGAGATAATTTTTTGCAAACTTTTCTTTCCAAAATACTATGAAAATAGTTCGAGCATCATCTATCTTTCGATCATGTACAAAATGAAATGTCTAACAAAACATTGTAAAGACCTAGAATATAAAATACTTATAAATATAAAAAATTTAAATTATACAAAGTTATTGAGATAAGTTTGATGTGGAATTACCAAAATAAATGAGTATAAATATGAAAAAATTATTATTTTGATATTAGTGAAATTGTTATTAAAGTTAAAATTATTTAAATTTAGAGAATGTAATATAACTAAATCAAAGAAATATAATGGTAACATGAATGAAGATTAAGAATTACATCATAATATAAACAAATAAAATTTAAATAAATTAAATAAAATTTAGAGAAAAGTTGCATTCCATGATATTAAGTAGAGTAAAACATCCATGTTCATTAAATTAGCTATGAATTAAATTGCCCCAAAAAAATTAAAAAAACTATATAAAAAATAATATTTATAAAAAAAAATAATTTTTAATAAGATAGTGCTTATCTAATAAGTCCAATGCTATTTGTTTTATTTATTTGGTCCTTATTTGGAATAACTATGAGTTAAAAAAATAAGTAAACATAAATAATAATAAAATATTATTTTAATACTACATAAAAAAATATTAAAACTAAATTGAAATAAATGGAAGTAATGTAAAATAAGAGAATCAAAGTGATGCAAAGCTCACATGAAAGGAGATTTGGAGAAATATAATAATAAAACAAAATTAAAGCAAAAAACTTGAATAAATGAGATAATGATACCTTAAAAAGAGTCTCAAAACTTAATAAAATAAATTATTTAGAAAAAAATATTTAATGGAATACAACTCATTAAGGTAAGTCAAATGACATTTATTTTATCTTGAACAAACTTTGTTGAGAATTTCTATAGATTATGATAGTAAAAAAACCTAAATAATAATAAATTAATTTTTTTAATATTCAATTAATATATAATATCACTAAAATAGCATAAATCAAAGCAATATATTAAAACAAAATTAAAGTGATATAAATGTGACACAAAAAGGATTTGAGTAACATAGTAATAAATCCAAATAAAAGTAAAAAAATTTGAATACATTTAATTTTTGGGAAACTTAGCATTACAAGATATTAAAAAGTTCAATTGTGGCATTCAAAATCATCAAATTAGGCAGAATCAAAATGTCTCTTAAACGGTGGCGAAATTACATTTATTTTATCTTGATTGGACTACATTGGAACTACTACGAATTGTCAATGTTAATAAAGATAAATAATTTAAAACTACAATTTTAATATGAATTAAATGTATATTAAAGTTGAAATAAGATAAATTATGTAAGAATATTACATTTCAAGATAATAAGGAGATCGAGTTTAATATCGACAGTCGTCAAATTAAGAATAATTTGAAATGCCCAAAACGTATACCAAAATTCTTGAATACAAAGCATTTAAAAATATAAAAATAAATAGTTAAAAATATAAAGCACATCATGATAAGTCCATTGAGATTTGTTTCATCCCTAACAGACCTCATTTATAATTATTATGAATTGCCAAAGTAAATAAATATAAATAATAATAAATTATTATTTCAAAGTGATGTAAATGTCACACAAGATCAATGTTACATTGTAATATAAGAAAATAAAACAAATTTGAACAAATGAGATAATTTATTAAGAACTTTATATTCTAAGATACTAAAGAGATCGAGTGTAATACCTAGATCATCAAATCAAGTTTGAAACAAAATATGACATTAAATAAAAACCTTACAAAATAAAATATTTTAATACATATTACAATAGGGCTTATTATGACAAGTAAAATGATATTTCCTTTGTCACCATCACTCCTTGTTTAGAATTATTATGAATTATCAAATTAAATAAGAATAAATGATAACAAATTAATATTATTATATTACGTAAATATAAATTATGAAAGAAGTGAACAGCCAAACTTGACGAGATTTAGGGGTCATAGTAATATAATGAAATGAAGGCATATGATTTCAAGAAATTGGATAAATTATATAAGAAACATTCATTTGTAAATAATAAGAAAATGGATTGTAACATCTTCGATTATCAAGTTGGTCTAAGAACATGTATTATAAAGAATGCACAGATATTAAATTATAAAATAATTTTAAAAATATTAAAAAGAATATTTTATCATATTGAAATCATTGAAATGTGTCTAATGACATTTATTTAGTCTTCATAGGACCACGTTTGGAATTATTATGAAATATCAAGGTAAATAAGCATAAATAAAAAAACTTTATCTTTTTAAAATTAAATAGATATGTATTAAAGTTAAAATAAGATAAATTAAAGAAATATAATTATCAACATATAAAAATATGCAAAGGTAACATAAGAGGAGAGTTAGTGTTACATTATAAAATAACCAAGACAAATAAAAATTATTAAAAAATAGATAAATTTTATATGAAAGTGTCATTGAAAGATACATATAAGATTTAGTGTAACATTCTCATTCAAAGAATTAGGTACAAAATCAAAATGTCAAATAATATATTTTAAAACCTTTAAAAAACATATAATATTTAAATATACAAAAATGAATAGCAAATTCATCTAAAAAGACCTCTTTTGGCATTATTGTGAATTATTAAATAATTAGACATAAATAATAAAAAATATTATTTAAATATTAAGTATATATAAATATTAAAAATTGAAATGAGATAAATTTAAGAAAAATAATTTAACCAATTGAAACCAATGCAAAAGTCAAAACCGAGGATAATTATTGTTTCATTGTAATATATCAAATGAAATAAAAATTTTTAATTGAAATAGTATCAATTATCTATGATTGTTACATTCTAATATACTTAGGAGATCTAGTTACACTTCCTTGATCTGCATATTAATTATGAATGAAAAAGCCTAGTGAAACATGCCAAAACCAATAAAAAAAATATTTCAATTCTAAAATGATGATTTAATTTGTTATAGCTTTCGAGATGTCTCCAAATGCTTATTTCATCTCATTTAAACCTCATTTGGAATACTATGAATTATCAACATTATAAATCATAAATATTAAAAAATTATTATTTTAATATTAAATAAATATAGATTATAATTGAGATGAGACAAATTGAAACAATATAATATTACCAAATCAAATTCATATTGGGTTTACAAAATAGGAGATCTAGAGTTACATAATAATATAACTAAATCAAAGAAAAAATTTAAAAAAAATAAGATAAATTATAAAAATAATTGTAATATGTGATACTTATGTGAGCAAGTGTAACATCCTCAATTATCAAATAAAATATAAAATGAATATTAAATTAGATAGACTACATCATGGTGAGTCCAATGATTTTTATTTCATCTCAAGCAAAACTCATCTAGAATTACTGTGCGTTGCTAAATTATATAAACAAAAATAAAAAAATAAATTATTATTTTGAAATTAAGTAGATATATATTAAATTTGAAATAGGATAAATTGAAGAAACACAATTATAAGCAAGACAAATTTATGTAAAGGTCACACTAAAGAAGATCGAGAGCTACATAATCATATTCCCAAAATTAAGGACCAATTGTGAAAAAATGAGATAAATTATATGGGAAAGTTAGATTGGAAGATACTAAGGACGTTAATGTAGTATTCTCTATAATACAAACTAGGAACTTATCAAAATGCCTTTTTACATAAGCAAAAATAATAAAAAATATATATTTAAAGTATAAAAATGAGTCATTAACTGGTTGGAGCTCATCAAGACAAGTGCAATGACATTTGATTCATCTTGATCAATCCATGATTGGCATTACTGTAAATTATGAAATTAATTTATCATAAATAATAACAAATTATTATTTTAATATTAACTAAATATATATTTTATATCTAAAATGAGATAAATTGAAGTAACCTAATATAACAAAATTAATGTGATTCAAATGTCATATGACAGAAGAATTAGTTTCATAATAATATAGTCAAGTTAAAGGAAAAAAGTGAAATAATAAGATAAAGTTTATGGGAAAGTTGCATTCCAAAGTAAATAGATGATTGAGTTTTACATCATCGATCATTAAATCTGGCATGAATTAAAAATTCTCATGAAACATGCAAAAGCTCTTAAAAATAAAATATTTTAAAATATTAAGGTAAACATTAATTGGTTAGAGCTCATCCAAATGATTCCAACTATATTTGCTTTGTCTATTTTGGTCATCTTTTAGAATTACTATCAATTGCCAAATTAGATAAATAAAAATAATCATAAATTATTATTTTTATATTATGCAAAATATATTAAAGTTGAAATAAGACAAATTAAAAAAAATGAAATATAAGCAAATCAATCTAATGTAAAGGTAAAATGAGAGTAGAACTAGAGCTTCATAGTCATACTACCAAATTAAAGTGAAGCATTTTTTAAATAAGACAAATTATGTGGAAAAGTTTCTTTCCAATATACTAAGGAGATCAAGTGTAAAAATGTGGATAGACAATTCATATGTGAATCAAAATATCTTATAAAGCATACCAAACCACTAAAATTAAAATATTTAAAAATTCTAAAAAGAATATTTATTATGATAGAACACATCAAGACATCAAGATGAGCATTAACACTTGTCTTTTCATCATTAGACCTCAAATTGGAATTATTGTGCATTATAAAAAAAACAACATAAAAAGCAATTAATTTTTTTTATTATTAAGTAAATTTTTATTGATGGTTAAATCAGATAAATTGATGCAATGTAATCTAATCGTTTTAAAAGCAATGAAATTTTCATGCAAAAGAAGAATTTGAGTTTCATAGTAATATAATCAAATCGATAAAAAAATTTAAAGAAATGATAAAAATTGTACAAAAAAGATACATTCAAATGTCATGAATTTAGAATATTTAATAATAAAAAATAAATATTTATTTAAAAGAACTTGCTTAGATGAGACCATCGATGTTTGTTTCATATCGAGAAGACAGCATTTTGAAATACGTTGAATTTGCAAAGAAAATGAGCATAAAAAATAATAAATTAATTCTTAAATATTAAATAAATATATATTAGTGTTGAGATAAGAAAAGGAGAAAGAATACAATGTATCCAAATCAAAGCTATGCAAATGTCGCATTAGAGGAGAATTGCAGTAACATTGTGATATAACCAAATCAAACAAAAAGATTTGAATAAATGAGATAAATTCTATGTGGAAGTTGCAATCAAAGACAATAAGTAGATCAAGTTTAAAATTCTCAATTATCAAATCAAGTAGAGATAAAAATTACTCTAAAAATTGTGAAAAGATTAGTAACTAAAAATGCTTAAAAGAATATGAAAATAAGTATTTATTAAAAATGTTTTTAGAGATGAGCCCAAGAACAATTATTTCATCATAATCGTATCTTGTTTGGAATTCTATGATTTACCAATATAATTAAACTTAATTAATGATAAATTTTATTTAAATATTTAGTTAATACATATTTATGTTCAAATGAAATAAATTGAAGCAAAAAATTTTAACTAAACAAATTCAATGCAAACATCACATTGGATGAGATTTTGAATTAAATAGTGAAGTAACCAATTCAAAGTGAAAACTTTCAATGAATAAGATATATTTTATGAGAAAATTGAATTCTATGATAGTATGGAGATTTATTGCAAGATTCTCGATTCTCAAATCATTTATGACTAAAAATATCTCATAAACCATATAAAAACCTAACAAAATAAAATATTTAAAATACATAAAAATGAATATGTAATTTGATACAACTTGTTGTGATGACTCTAATGACATTTGTTTTATCTTAAAAGAACCTTAATTATTTTATCAAAGTAAATAATTAAACATAATATTAAATTATTATTTTCATATTATGCATATATAAGCTAAAATGAAATGAGATAATTTGAAGTAATATAATGCACGAAAATAATTACAATGTAATGGTCATATTAGAGAAAATTTAGAGTTAGATAATAGCATAACCAAATTTAATAAAAATGTATCTACTAGGTTTCTAGCCCATTGGGCTATTGCCCAAGCGTTGCACTACTATTGTGGACTACGACACCATACATTGTTGGAATTATTGCTCTTGGTCCTCTGCTTTGGGCATTGTGACTCAGTGATGGTTCTATGGTGCCCTGAGCACTTGGCCAAGTCCTTGAAAACTATGTTGATGCCCTTCGTTGTAATGCACGCTCTTGCTTTTTTCATAAGTAGCATTTTGTTTGGTAAATGTGCAACTCTTTTTGAACTCTTGTGATATCTCGAAAAGGCCAATGCAGGAATGAAGTGTTGATCAAATTGTGTCCTTAAATAATGCAATTGTTGCTTGAGTTTATGTTGGTTGAGTGTGCTGTTCCCTCTGCATGTTGTACTAGGCATAGCTTTTCGAGCAATACAGGTGCAAGCCAGGGCCTTCATCCTTAATTATACCCTCTGCACTTTTGTTTTGAACACCTTTGAGGCTATTTGGGCTAATGGAATTAGATTGGCGGGAGACCGTTATTGCATAAAAGATGTTTCTTGTGGTGCTACTTTGCATGGCTTGGCTGCCTCTTAGTGTGGTGAGTAATTATATGAGTAGGGCTTTGTCACGTAGTTGAACCTTCTTATGGAGGAAGTTCGTATGTTGCTCACTTATCTATCTGATGGGTAGGCTCCATTAAAATATTTTTATGGTGCTACACTACTCTAGAGCTGGAACTGTGGCGTTACGTAATGTTGTCGAATGTGCGATCATCCGTGCTCTCTTGTTGGAAATAACTTGGAAATCACATGTTTCGATCATTTCATTCTTTGAGCAAAAAGGTTGTCCATGAGGAATGCTATGTCAAGAGGTAATATTTCGAAACTTTCACGATGGTATCCCAACTTGCGAGCATTTACTCTTCCTTTGTGGAGCATCGTTAGAGATGATGAAAGTGTCAAATTATGACATGTAGTTTTGCCTAGCGCTTTATCATTATATTGCTATCTGGTTGATCCTACCAGTATTCATATACTTGTCTCAAAGATTAGTCCATGCATGTGTAAGTATGAATAATTTCAAACTGTGAAAATATGAATGGCTCAACAAATCAGTTATAGTTTGTTTGATGATACTTGCTACTTAGATAATTGTAGTAATTCTAGAGCTAATACGAGCACTAAACCATGACTTTTGAAAGGGATGCATTTATTAGGTAAAAGGTCAATGTGGGCTTTTGCCCGACTCCTTGACGATTCGTGGTAACTTATCAGATCACATGGCCTTCATGTCGACTATGCATCATTCAAATTTTGGCCCTATCAACATTCAATGGTAGGATACGGGCCTACATTGGTGGTGATGGGTGATGGAGAATTAGGGTTTGATTCCAAAGAGCGAGCCTGAGAGATGGCTATGACATCGAAGGAGGGCAGCGGGCGTGCAAATTACTAATCACGACATGGGGAGGTAGTGACAATAAATAACAATATCAAGCTCCATGAGTCTAGTAATTGGAATGAGTACAATCTAAATCCCATAACGATGATCCATTAGAGGGCAAGTCTGGTGCCAATAGCCACAATAATTCTAGCTCCGATAGCATATATTTAAGTTAGTTGTAGTTAAAAAGCTCGTAGTTGGACCTTGGTTTGGGTCGATCAATTCACCTTTTGGTGTGCACCGCCTGCCCTGATCCTTTTGTCGAAGATGCAGTCTGGCCTTAGTTATCCAAGACATGCCCTCGATGTTGTTACTTTGAAAAAATTAGAGTCCTCAAAGCAAGCCCACACTTTGGATACATTAGCATGGGATAGCATCAGAGGATTTTGATCCTGTTGTATTGGCCTTCAGGATCAGAGTAATGATTAAGAGGGACAATCGTGAGCATTTGTATTTCATAGTCATAAGTGAAATTCTTTGATTTATGAAAGATGAACCACTGCAAAAGCATTTACCAAGGATGTTCATTAATCAAGATTGAAAGTTGGGGGCTCAAAGGCGATTAGATATCGTCCTAGTCCTAACCATAAATGATGTCGACTAGGGATTAGTGGACGTTGCACTTTGGACTCTATCAGTACCTTATAAGAAATCAATGTCTTTGGGTTCCATTGATAATATATTAATGGACGAAGCCTACAAAAAAGTCCTCCATGGAGGATCAAATAGAAAAGTTGAAAACAACATCATCAAAAGTGGTTTGGGAAGGGGAATCCCTCAGTCCCAAGTAAAATCAGATAAACATGCATAATGTGTAACCCAATCTATTAGACCATTTTGTTGCCTTGAAATATGCAATAATCAAAAGGCTCTCAATGCCTCTAACATGTCCAGGAGAGTCCCTGAATCTTCCTCCTCGTGATGGGTGATGTAGAAGATTACCAACCTCCTAAATTGCCATAATAGAATCTGACTGAATCTCAACAGCATGATACATGAAGAACTTTGACCTGAGTAGTGTTAAGCCCTCCAGAATGGCATGCACCTCGATAGCTATGCTTGATTGGGAAACAACCCTCCTTCTAGCAATGAGCAAAGCCTTACCAAGGTAATCTCTCGCATCTATCCCCAGCCCCACAGTGTCGTCCCATACTACCACATGACAAATTATTTTGATCCATCTAGTTGGAAGAGGGGCACAAAATGCAACCATATTCAATTCATGTGAGTTGAGAGGAGTCTTGTAGGGCATGGATGAAGTGAAGTTGTGTTTTTTTGTTGCAGCCAGCATGTCAATTTGTATCTTACTCAATAGGATAACATTATTTATGACTTGCTCCTTAAGTTTTATTAAATTCCTGTTAGTCCAAATATAATAGAGAGCTGTAGTAATAATAGCAGTATGCTTAATCAAGTGCCCACACTTTAAATCATTTGCCTCTAGAAGTACTATATATGTGTAGTAATGTAATATTGCTGCTATTGCATTACTGCATGGATTAAGAGCTACAATAGCATCCTTCATGTGTTACACCTTCTAAACCTCTCTCACCTTCCAGCATTCACATAGCAAGTGTTGTGAAGTTTCAACCTTATTACAACCCCAAATGTAGCTACAACACTCCACCAATCTCCTCTTGAAAATCCTCACCTTGGGTACCACCTTCAGCTTCCAAATCCAACTATAATTCCTTACAGCAGCACGTAGACGCCCAGCATTTTCCAAAATTCCAACTTGCATCTTTGTTGAGTAGAGCTTAGCATTGTTCACTTCCATGGATTCAGTTTGTAATTGTAGCAACTGGTCCACACACTTTTTCAACACCCAAGAGAGATGCAACACCCTATCAAGCAAAAATTCACTAACCCAAGCTTTAAGACTATCAAAAACCCATTTCCCATGCTCAATAATGCATTTACTAACCAATTTCAACCATTCCACCTCCATATTAATGTAAGTAGGCTACCACTTGATGGGACGAAAGCTAAGCTAGTTATCTTCAACAAAACGTACATCCATGCCCTCTCCAATTCTCTACACAAAGTTTGGTACCACCCATGGCATTAACTCCTTGATCATCCTACAAGCCTACAAAGCTCCCCATGGAACCCCCCCCCCCCCCAATATTTTCTCCCATCAAGTATTTATTCCACATCACCTCCACCCACACATAATCTCCACTTACTAAGATCCTCCCACATTGCTTCATAATCAAGGCCAATTGCCAAATATAAAGATCATGGATACCCAAACCGCCCTCCTCCTTCGATAAAGTGATAGTGCTCTAATCTGCATAATGCATTGCATGACCTTCATTTGTGCCACACCATATGTATCTTATGAACATCCTTTCTAATACATTGGTCACCCTCTTTGGCACCACACAATGGCTCAAGTAAAAATTAGGAATCACTATCAGTACTGAGTTGACCATTACCTCTTACTCGACAAGGAAAGAGGTATGATTCTCCATTTTGTAACTTGTTCTTCCACTCTTTGAATGATAGAGTTAATTTCTCTTTTGCTTAAAAATTTTGTTGAGATTGCTATACCCAAAAAATTAAGATTTTTCCCTAGGTCATGTGAACTTTGCTAGCCATCATCTTTCTCCTCTTCCCTGTCATCCCATTGCCAAAATAGACTCTTTATTTAGCAAGATTTACCTTCTACCCAGAAAACTTCCCACAATTACATAATCTATCTTATCACCCTAGCAGTAGCACATGTAGCACAAGCATATAAAATGACATCATCAATGTATAGCAAATGAGAAATGATAGGAGAAGTTGGTCTACACTGAAATCCCACCAAAGTCATAGCTTTATACTTCCTTATAAGCCCAGATAGAAATTTAGATGTAATGGTGAATAGATATGTTGACAATGGCCATCCTTGCCTAAGTCCTCTCTTAGCCTCAATCCATGGGATTTTGACCCCATTCAATAGAAACCCAAAGTGTGAAATACAAGCATTCACCCACTCACACCACAATATTAGGAAGCCCAAGAATTTCATCATATCAATAACAAACAACCATCTCAACTTATCATATGCTTGTTCCATACCCACCTTTATTGCCATAAGACCCTTTCTGGAGATCAAAGAGTGTATCTTGGTTGCCATTTCTTGAGCAATAAATATATTAGCTAATATAGATCTACCTAGTACAAAAGCACCTTGTTCCTTTGCAATTAGGTCAGGTAAAACCATCTTCAATCTTACCACCAAGATTTTGCCTACTATTTGTATATAACATTGCACAGACTTATGGGCCTGAACTGTTATGGTATATCTAGGCCCCGCACTTTTGGAATATGAACAATAAGTGTATCCTTCAAATCTTTTGGCTTCTATCTATCATGAAAAAGTTATAACACAGCCTTCATAATATTCCCCTAAGTAATCCCCCAATATCCTCATATGAACTCTACAATAACCCCATCCATCCCAAGTGCTTTATTCTTCCTTATAGATGTGATAACTCTGATAACTTCTTCCTTGAAAACCTAAATGGTGGCCACTCCTTCCTGTTCAAAACCAATGCATCTGATGGGTGGATATTATAGTGGAGTATAATCAACATCAATATTACACTACTTTGACTCAAAAAGATTCACCAACAAGCTTTTTATTATCTGTGGAACTAACCACCTCCCCTTGTCATCCTTCATCTATTGTATATTCTTATCCCTCCACCTAGATGTTACAATGGCGTGGAAGAAACTAGCATTGTTATCCCCCGATTAAGCCCATTTGAACTTTGCTGTTTACCACCACCATCTCTCTTCAAGTGAACTAGCCCTATGAAAAGAAGAAATGTGATGCCCGAGTTGGAAATGTTTCTAATCATTAAGACCCACATTAGATTCCTTGTGTTGTAAACCCTAGATTTCCTTTTCAAGTTCACCATTTTTACTAATAATATTACACATCTCAGTCTTGCTCCACCTACTCAAAGTAGCTACAAATCTGTGGAGTTTTGTAGAAAGACTTTCCATGGGATTTCCTCTTGCTAATCTATTCCACACCTTCTACATTACTCTAACAGTCTGAAGAAATATGAGCTAAGCACTCTCAAATTGATTCCTTCTTTCAGTTACTATCCCCTGATGTGTCCCAAACTCAATAAGTAATAGATAGTGATCTAACCTAATGCTTGACAAATGAGTAACTATACTTGTGGGAAAATCCTGCATTCCTTGGAGATTCATTATCACTCTGTCTAGCCTTTCCAACATTCAAGCGCCACCTTCTTTCTCATTGCACCAGGTGTACCTATTATCTACATATCCCAAGTCAATCAACTCCAACTCTTGCATGATTTTGAAAAACTCCTAATACCCCCACCCATTTCTGAGCCTCTTCCCTCCTCTCGTCTCCTCTTGTGACATAACAACATTGAAATCCCCTACCACTACCATGGATCCCCCACCTCTAGCCACCTCCCTCAAGATCTTGCACACAACATTCCACTTGTTAGGCCCCTTAGAAGCATACACCATGCAATATTTTGTCAACCTTTCCTCCTCTACCCTTGCCTCCACTAAAAGTACTTGCAACAAAATTTTCATAACTTTCAAGCTCACACAGCTCTGCCATAGAACCACAATCCCTATTGACAATCTAGTTGATGGTTGCACTGCAAACTCCCATTCTCTATTAAGGAGTAAATCTGCATCTCTCTTATTAAATTTCCCCATCCTAGTTTCAACAAGAGCCACTATTATAATACCCCTTATTCTTAAAAACCACTACAGGTAACCCCTTTATTTCTTATCCCTTAACCTCCGAATATTCCATATAGCAATCTTAATCATTTTTGGTAATAGTAAAGCATAACAACCTCCAATATCTCCCACCAACAACAACTAGCCATCCAATATACTGGTAACACATCCACGTGAGGTGTAAATCAAATTCCCATTTCCAACAAAGCATAAGAAAGAGCTGTAGCTACATAAATTCACACACCATGCCTAGCATTTCATAGCCCAAATAACTTAGCGTTTTAAGGAGTTTAGCAATCCTATTCGAACCATACAGCCAATTGCAAGGAAAAACTACAGCTAGTCTCAACTTCACATCTACAACATTCCCCTTAATTCTTGCACTTATCATTTTTTTAGTCTTCATATAGCAAGCTTCCTATGTCAATGGAAGCCACCAGCACCCTTTAAGTAACCACATGTCTCCACATAAAATTGCTATCTTCCTCCTACACCTTTTCAACACCCTTTGGGTTCCATTAATAATATAATAATGGACAAAGCCTACAAAAGTACCTCTATGGAGCATCAAACAAAAAATAATGAAAACAGTAGCATCAAAAGTGATTTGGGAAGGGGTTTAACCCAGTCGCATGTAAAATCAAATGAACAAGCATGATGCACCACCCAGTCTACTGGGGAATTTCCTTTCCTATAAATATACATTAATCAAAAGGTATCCATGCCTCAAACATACTGGAGAGAGTCTTTGAATCTTCTTCCATGTGAAGGGTGTTGTAGAAGATTGCCAACCTCTTGAATAGCCATAGTAGAGTCTAATTGAATCTCATCAACATGATAAATGAAGAACTTTGACCTGAGTAATTTTAGAACCTCAAGAATGATGTGCACCTCCATAGTTATGCTTGATTAAGAAATAAACTTCCTTCTAGCTACAAGTAATGGCTTCTCAAGGTGATCTCTAACAACAATTCCCAACTTCACAACATCGTCCCGAACAGCTACATCACAACCGACTATTGATCCATCAAGTTGGACGAGGAGCCCAAAATAAAGCTACATTCAACTCATGTGAGTTGTGTGGATTTTTGCTGCACATGGATGAAGCCAAGTGTGTTTTTTGATTGCAACCACAACATTAATTTGAATCTTTCTCAATAGGATAGCATTGTTCAATACTTATTCCTTGTGTTTTTATAAATTCTAAGTACAAATTAATAGAGAGCTATATCAACTATAGAAGCATGCTTAATCATGTCCCCACACTTCAATTAATTCACCTCAAATGTGCCGTAAACCTACTCTAATGTAAAATTACTACAGCTTCCACTACTGTATGAAACAAGAGCTATAGTAGTGTCCTTCATGTGATGCACATTCCAAACCTCTTTCACCTTCCAACAATCCCACAATAGATGTTGTTAAGTCTTGGCTTGATTACAACCCCCAAACATAGCTACTACACTCCACCAATCTCTTCTTGAATAACAATTAAGTGGTAGGAATATAATTTTTATCCATGCTCCAAGTGAAAACCCTCACCCTGGGCAGCACCTTGAGCTTCCAAATCTAGCTATAATTACTTATAGTAGCACAGGAACCCCTAGCATTTTCTAGAATTCCAGCTTGCACCATTGTTGAGTAGAGCCTTGAATTGTTCATCTCCATGGATTTAGTTTGTAATTGTAGAACCCTTTGTGTTCCATTGATAATATGTTCGCAAAGCTAAAACTTAAAAGAATTAACGAAAGTGCACCACCAAGATTGGAGCCTATGACTTAATTTTACTCAACACGAGAAGCTTACTAGGTCCAGACATAGTAAGGATTGACAGATTGAGAGCTTTTCTTGATTCAATAGTGGTGGTACATGGTCATTCTTAGTTGGTGGATTGATTTGTTTATTTAATTCTATTAATGAATAAGACCTCAGCTTGCTAACTTTCTATGTGGGGTGCAAGCCCTGTGGCCAGCTTTTTAGAGGGACTATGGCCACTTAGGCCATGGAAGTTTGAGGCAGTAATAGGTCTGTGATGCCCTCAAATATTCTAGGTGACATGCATGCTACACTGATGTATTCAACGAGTCCTTTGCCTTGGCTGAAATCCCTAGGTAATCATATCACATTTTCATTATGATGGGGATTGGTCTTCAATAAGGAATTCCTAGTAAGTGGGAGTTATCAACTCTCATTGACTACGTCCCTACCTTTGTACACACCACCCATCGCTCCTACTGATTAAATGGTCCGGTGAACTGTTCGAGTCACTACAATGTGGGTGGTTAGTAGTGTGTGACTCGACGAGAAGTCCACTGAACCTTATCATTTAGAGGAAGGAGTAGTCATAACAAGGTATCCATTGGTGAACTAGTGAAAGGATCATTGATGAGAGGTATGAATGATGGAGCGATCTGTCCAACATGTGGGTTGCCAAAATTTTTCGATGTCGCATTCTTTCATAGTGTGTGCTCTTGTTTCTACATGGAGCACGATGCTATGGGGGATAAACAAAAGCTTATAGGCATGGTTAGGTGCTAAGGGAGAGCAAATGTTATGTTGGTAAACAAGTATGTTGTGCATTGTTAGGTCCAATGGGGCTTGGAAATTGAACGACTCTCTGCAATAGATATCTTGGCTCTTTCATTGATAAAGAATGCAACGAAATATGATACGTGTTGTGAATTATAGAATCCCATGAACCATCCATTTTTTGAATGTAAGTTGCACCTAAGGATGCAAGTTGAGGGCATGCCTATATGGGTGTAATGCAACCCATTGCACCTTATGAAAGCCTAGAATTGATGGCTAGGTGCCCCGACCTCAATCTGGAGATGATTGATGGCACCCCGTGCTATGACATAGTTTGTTGAAGTGTAGGGTGATGGTCAACTGTTGACATGATAAGAAGTGGATGCCACTTACTGTTTTGGTGTTGGCTAGCACGAATCGATGTTGTCAGGTGACAAGCAGATGCCCTGCATAGATCCAACTCCATGCTCCATGGCATGGAATTATGACCCATGTTAGGTGATGCTACCTATTGAGGTTAAGCATATAAATAAGTAGAGGATAAGGAACTTACAAGGATTTCCTTAGTAAAGGCAAGAAAAATAGGACCAGACTAATTAGGAAATTGGGCAGCCTGAATTGCAGTCGAGAGAGGTGTCCTCAGTGATGAACCAGGTTCAAGTCCTGCAAAAAAGGCATTGGGAAGGGTGAGAGCCCCATTCAGCTCGTACTCTACTGCTACACAAGGTGTTGTCAATGAGTCATCATGCTTTGCAATGCAGCCCAAATTGGGTGGTATCTCAAGAAGGCCAATGTAGGAATGAGGTGTTGCTCAAATTATGTCTTTAAGCAGCACAAATATTCCTTGACTATATGTTGGTTGAGCGTACTGTTCCCTCTACATGTTGTGCCAGGTATTTCTTGTCGTGCAATATGGGTGCTAGCCAAGGCCTTCATCCTTAATTAGACCCTCTATGCTTCTGTTTTTAAACATCTTTGAGGCTGTCTGGGCTAATGTAATTGGATTGCTGTGAGACCATTTTTTCACAAGAGATGTTTTTTGTGGTGCTACTTTGTACTGCTTGGCTGCCTCTTGGTGTGGTCAGTCACTATATGAGTAGGGCTTTTTCACTTAGTTGAACCTTCTTATGGAGGAAGTTTGTATGTTGCTCGCTTATCTATCAGATGGGTAGGTTCCATTCAAATATTTTTACAGCACTGCACTACTCCGGTGTTGGAACTGTGGCATCACGCAATGTCTTTGAACTCTCAGTCATCCCTGCTCTCTTATTGGCATGGACTTGGAAATCACACGTTTCTATCTTTTCATTCTTTGAGAGAAAGGTTTGTCCTTGAGAAATGCTATTGTCAAGAGGCAATGTTTCAAAACTTTTGCAATGGTATCCCAACTTTGGGAACATTCCTTCTTCCTTTGTTGATACTTGCTACTCAGATAACCATAGTAATTCTTGAGTTAATACGTGCACCAAACCCCAACTTTTGGAAGGGATGCATTTATTAGGTAAATGGTTGACCAGGCTTTCGCCCGGCTCCTTAACAATTCATGATAACTTGTCGGATTGCACGGACTTCGTGCTGACAATGCATCATTCAAATTTTTCCCTATCAACTTTTGATGCTAGGATAGGGGCCTACCATGGTGGTGATGGGTGATTGAGAATTATGGTTTGATTCCAAAGAGGGATCCTGAGAGACGGGTACCATATCCATGGAAGACACCAGATGTGTGAATTACCCAATCCTAACATAGGGAGGTAGTGATAATAAATAACAATATCATGCTCCATGAGTCTAGTAATTGGAATGAGTACAATCTAAATCCCTTAATGAGGGTCCATTGAAGGGCAAGTTTGGTGCCAGCAACAAATATACTTTTAGCTCTAACAGCATATATTTAAGTTGTTGTAGTTAAAAAAACTCGTAATTGGACCTTAGTTTGGGTCAGTTAGTCTACCTTTTGGCATGCACAACCTATCTTGATCCTTTTGTCAATGATGCAGTCTAGCTTTAACTGGTCAGGTCCTGTCATCGATGTTGTTACTTTGAAGAAATTAGAGTGCTTAAAGCAGGCCCATGCTCTAGATACAATAGCATGGGATAACATCATAGGATTTTGATCCTATTGTGTGGGCCTTCAAGATCTGAGTAATGATTAAGAGGGATAGTCATGGGCATTCATATTTCATAGTTAGAGGTGAAATTCTTAGATTTCTGAATGACAAACCACTGTGAAAGCCTTTACCAAGGATGTTTTCATCAATCAAAAACGAGAGTTGGGAGCTTGAGGACGGTCAGATACCGTCCTAATCTTAACTATAAACAATGTCGACCAGAGATTAGCAGATGTTGCACTTTGGACTCCGTCAGCACCTCATAAGAAATCAAAGTCTTTGGGTTCCATTTGATAATATAATAATGGCTGAAGCCTACAAAAGTTCCTCTATAGAGGATCAAACAAAAAAATTGAAAACAATGGCATCAAATCCTATTTGGGAAGGGGCATACCCCAGTCCCAAGTAAAGTCAGATGAACATGCATAGTGCACCGCCTAGTCTAGTGGGGAATTTCCTTTCCTATAAATATGTCTTAACCAAAAGATATCCATTCCTCAAACATACTAGTGAGAGTCATCAAATCTTCCTCCACGTGAAGGGTGTTATAGAAGATTACCAATCTCCTGAATAGCCATAGTAGAGTCTTCCTAAATCTCAACAGCATGATAAATGAAGAGCTTTGACCAAAGCGATGTCATGACGTTCACAATGGCATTCACCTCCATAGCTATGCTTGATTTTTTGAAATAATCTTCCTTCTAGCAACAAGCAATGGCTTCCCAAGGTGATCTATAACAACAATTCCCAGCCCCACAACATCGTCACAAACTATTGCATCACAATTGATTTTTATCCATCCAATTGGCGAAGTCTAAAATAAAGCTACATTCAACTCATGTGAGTTGTGTAGATTCCCATTAGGCATGGATGAAGGCAAGTTATATTTTTTGAATGCAACCATCGCATCAATTTGACTCTTTCTCAATAGGATAGCATTGCTCAATACTTGCTCATGTTTTTTAAATTCATGTTAGTCCAAATGTAATCAAGAGCTATAGCAACTACAATTGCATGCTTGATCACGTCCCCACACTTCAATTCATTTGCCATGTAATGTTGCTACTACTTTCATTGTTGCGTGGAACAAGAGCTACTGTAACATTCTTCATGTTCTACACATTCCAAAACTCTTTCGCCTTCTAGCAATCCCACAGTAGATGTTGTGAAGTTTTTCTCTGATTACAACCTCAAATGCAGCTGCTACACTTCACCAATCTCCTCTTACACAGCCATTCAATAATAGGAATATATTTTTTTACCAATCTCCAAATGAAAATCATCGCCTTGGGCTACACCATAAGCTTCCAAATCTATCTATAATTACTTACAGCAGCATGTGAACCCCAACATTTTCTAGAATTCTAGGTTACACCTTTATTGAGTAGAGCCTAGAATTGTTCACCTCTGTGTATTTAGTTTGTAATTGCAGCAATTGGACCATGCCATCATTCAACACCCAAGAAAGATGCAGCACCCCATCAAGTAATAATTCACTTGCCCAAGCTTTAAGACTACATTATGCTCAATAATGCATTCACTAACAAATTTTGGCCATTCTACCTCCATATTGATGTAAGTAGGCCACCACTTGATTGGAAGAAACCCCAGCAAACTGTCTTTAGTAAAAAGTACATTCTCGCCCTCTCCAATTCTCCACACCAAGTTTGGTACAACCCATGGCATTGCCTCCTTGATTACTCTGCATGCCTGCAAAGCTCCAAGTAGAACACCCCCCTTCTTTTCTCACATCAAATATTTAGTCCTCATAACCTCCACCCACCCAAAATCTTCTTTTGCCAAGATCCTCCTACATTACTTCATAATCAAGGCCCATTACTAAATACTAAGATCATGGATGCCCAAACCACCCTCCTCCATTGGTAAAGTGATAGTACTCCATTCTACATAATGCATTGCATGTCCTTCATTGATGCCACACCATAAGTATCTTATGAACATCCTTTCCAATACATTGATCACCCCCTTTGGCACACACAATGGCTCTCAAGTAAAAATTAGGAATCGTTGTCAGTACCAAGTTGATCATAACAATCCTTCCTGCCAAGGAAAGTGGTTTGATTTCTTCATTTTGTAACTTTTTCTTCCACTCTTTGAATGATAAAATTAAAGTCTCCCTTGTTTAGCAACTTTGTCAAAATAGGTGTCCCCAAATAATAAAGATTTCTTTCTTAGGTCATATTAACTTTGTCAGCCACCATCTTCCATCTCTTTTGCATCATCCCGTTACTAAAATAGACTCTTGATTTAGAAAAATTTTCCTTCTGCCTAAAACATTTTCCATAATATTTCATAATCTGTCTCACCTCCTTAATAGCTTCATACTTCCTCACGAGCCCAGATAGAAATTCAAATGCAAAAGTGAACAAATACGATGATAATGGCCATCCTTCTTGGGCTCAATCCATTGGGATTCTAACTCCATTCAATAACACCCCAAACCTCGATGCTGAGATAAAAGCATTCACCCACTCACACCACACTATTGGGAAGCTAAAGAATGTCATCATATCAATGACAAACTATAATCTAACCTTGTCATATGCTTATTCTATATCCACTATATTGAATGTAAGGTTACACAAATTTATGGGCCTAAACTATTCGATTTTTTCTGTACCTCGTACTTTCAAAATATGTATAATAAGAGTATCCTTCCAAGTTATTGGCATCTTTCTATCCTAAAAGAATTATATCGTGACTCTAATAATATCCCCTTAAATAATCTTTCAATACCCCTCTATGAACTCTACTATAACCTCATCCATCCCTAGTGCCTTGTTCTTCCTTATAGATTTGATAGCTCTAAGGACTTCTTCCTCAGTAGCCTTCTTGGCAAGCATTCCCTCTTGTTTCAATCCAATGCTTTTGTAAGGTTGGTATTGTAGTGAAGGATAATCAGCATAAGTATTGCACCACTTTGACTCAAAATGATTCACCAATAAGCTTTTTATTTTTTCTATTAAACTAACCACCTCCCTCATGTCATCCTTCAACTACAGTATATGCTTATCCCTCCACCTAGAAGTCACAGCAACCTTGAAGAAACTAGTATTACTATCCCTCAGTTAAGCCCATTGCATCTTTGCTCTTTGCCACTACCATCTCTCCTCAAGTGCACTAGCCTTATTAAAAGAAGAAATGAGTTGTCTGAGTTGGATGTGATCTTGATCATTAAGACCCACCTTAGATTCCTTGAGTTATAGACCATGGATTTCCTATTCAAGTTCACCATTTCTATCAACAATGTTGCACTTCTCAATCTTGCTCCACCTGTTCAAAGTGGCTAGGAACCTACAGAATTTTGTAGAAAACCTCTCCATGGGATTCCCCCTTGCTGATCTGTTCAAAACTTTTTTTACAACCCTTATAGTATGAGGAAATGCGAGCCAAGCACTCTCAAATTGATTTCTTCTTTCAGAGGCCATCCCCTGACATGTCCCGAACTCAATAAGTAATTTGTAATGATCCAACTCAATGCATGACAAATGAGTAACTATTGTTGTGGGAAAGTTCTGTAGTTCCTAGAGATTCATTAGCACTCTATCTAGCTTTTCCAATATTCAAGCACCACCTTCTTTCTTGTTGCACAAGGTGTACCTATTGCCCACATATCCCAAGTCAATCAACTCTAATTCTTACATGATTTTAAAAAGCTCCTACTATCCCCACCCATTTCTAAACCTCTTCTCTCCTCTCATCTCCTCTTATGACATAATAAAATTGAAGTTTGCCACCACTATAATGGGTCCCCCACCTCTAGCCACCTCCCTCGGAATCTTTCACACCGAGTTCCTCTTCTTAGGCTCCTTGGAAGCATACACCACACAATATTTTATCAGTCTTTCCTCTCCTACCCTTACCTACACTACAAGTACTTCCAATGAGATTTTCATTACTTTCTAGTTCATCCAGCTCCTCCAAAGAGCCACAATCCCTTCTGACAATATTGTTGCACTACAAACTCCCAATCTCTACCAAGCAGCAAAGCTGCATCCTTCTTACTGAATTTCTCCACCCTAGTTTCAACAAAAGCCACTATTGTAATACCTCTTGTTCTTACAAACCACTGCAGGTAACCCCTTGATTTCTTATCCTTTATTCCTCAAATATTCCATTCAGTGAACTTAATCATTTTTGGTAAAATAGGTCATAGCAATCTCTAGTATCTCCCATCAATAGCTGCTAGCATTTTAATAAACCAGTAACACATCCACATGACGTGTACAGTAATTCCCACTTCCAAGAAAGCATCAGAAGGAGCTGTAGCCACATAACTCAACACACTGTACCCAACATTTCATAGCCTAAAAAACTTATCATTTCAAGGAGTTTAGCAATCTTATTTGGACAATACAACCAACTGCAAGGAAAAATCACAGCTTGTCTCAGCTTCACATCATCAGTGTCCCCCTTAATTCTTGCACTTATCATTTTTTTAGTCTTCATACAAAAAGCACCTTGTGTTAGTGGACTGCACCAGCACCCTTTCAGGAAACACATGTCTCCACATAAAACTACTACCAATCTCCTCACATTCATACTACTTTTGATATGCCTCCAAGCCCATCTCCAACACTGTGACAATAGTAATTGAGCTCCCAACAGCATGCAAGCATGGCGTAAGGAATTTAAAACAATAGCCAAATTCCCTACCTCTTACCACAATCCAACACTACAGAAGTCCTCCAACAGTAGCTTCACCTTCACCAACTTAGCAAAACCACACCGTTGATTTCCAACAAACAACTCATCTTCAATTCTAGTACCATGTAAAGAAGACAACACTCATGCAGCCAAAGGAAAGATGGAGGCCCTACAGCCACTATAAACATTACTATTATAGTAATAACTATTGTAGTAGTATCGATTACATTTGGTGCAACAACAATCTCCATTACATTTGTTATTCTAGTGATTGTAAATGTATTTGCTACTACAGCATATCTAAAAAAGAACTTCATAGGAACCCCCATTTCACATCTACAACAACCCCCCACATTCCTATATATTGCATATTTTTTAAACACCAACCAGCTAGTTCCCTACCACAACATATCACCAAATAAAGTTGTTGCCTACACCATCTCATTCATATTGTATATGATTTGCCACCAACCACCTCTCCAGCACTCAGTAATAGCACTTCACCTCCCAATAGAATGCCAACATGTCTCAAGGCTTTCATAGTAGCAGTAAGATTCTTGACTTCCTTACACACTACCTCACTCCAACATTCCTCCAACATCTTCTTAGCCCACAACAAATGGCGCTCCTTCATCACCCTCTCCATGTCATCCTCATTTCTATCAGTGAATTCAGAATAGCTACCTCTGAATTCTACATCCCCATTTAGTCCCTTCTTCCTCAGATGTTGCACCCTATTAAATGGAACACCAACAATTTGCCAAACCACCTTATTAATTTCTAGCAAGTATCTCAAGTTCATTCCAGTACCTGGTTTGATTCCCCTCTAGCCCACTATTCGCTACTTGCCAGAGCATTGCTACATGAAGACTTGCATGGCCTTTTAATACAATAGTAAAAATTTCTCAAGGAATAGCAAAAACCAAAGAGAGCATCCACCCCTTTTTGCTAAGGGCATTCTCTCCAAACCTACACCTTATAAGCATGAATGCAGTCTCTACAGCTCTCACAATGGCTTACACCTCTATTAGTCATCACCAAAGACATTTCATTATAAATGTTATAGCCCATGAACTATAGTTGGGAGGTTCCTCTCTCTCTCTCAATTTAATTTTGCATAGCCACATGGCTAGAGCCTCCCCTAACCTTATCACCATCCTGCTGCCCACTATCCTTCCCATTGTCATCCTCCTCTTTTCACCTCTTCTCATGTTGACTTTCTTCAATATAATGAGTTACCTACATTACATCTTCCTTCCCCAATGTATCTTTTAGGGTCCAAACATTCCTAACAGGTTCCCTCCCCTTGTAATAGAGACACTCCTGTGCATACCTGGGTACCTCCCATCTCCACCATTGTTAACCATGCCCCTTGGGTCCCTCTGAAAGTTTAGAGTAGCTGCATGGATTTGAGGTCTTCTTTGCAGAAGCATAACAGCCATTCTTCTTCTTCATGTCACTAACATCCAAGGGCCTAGCCATTTTTTGACTCCCTCATCCTCTTCTCACTGTGTTTCTTGTAGTTGAGGTTCCTAGCTTCCTTGCATTATTTTATTGATCTCCTCCTTCTCACTTGCTACATTCCCCTCTACATCCACTATCAAATCAACTCGTTTCTCCCCTTTGGAACAATGATCTATGTAGTGGCCAACATGGCTACAAGAATAACACATTCAAGGAAGGCCCTCATACTCAAAAGCTTGGAATGTCTTCCTTAATAGCCCACTAAGTTACATACTTGGCTTCAAAGGCTTTAACAGATCAATTCTCACACAGACCCTCACATACGAAGATCGCTGCAAATCAGTGGTCCATCCATCTAGTAAGATTGGTTCACCAATAGCTTTAGCAATGCATAAAATATTTTTTCTGTCTCAGTATAGTAATGGAAGCATAGGGAATCTGACCCATACTGGGGCACACATCATAGTCATGGCATTAGGCCTAAATTCAGGGGTCCAAAAATCTAAAGCCATAATTTGTCCTACTACCTGCCATGGTCCCCCAACCACACAACATTCTTGTCCTCAATTGAATCAAAGTAAGCATAAAATCAACCTGATGATAGGACCAATATTCTAAAATTCTTGAAATGGTCCCACCTCTACAGTAAAAGCCACGTAATAATGTAGAATGGGAGGGCACTACCATAGACTCTCCCCACTACATCAAACTTCTGAAATTCCTTATGTTTATTACATGTTGAATCTGACATAATAATTTTGTCTTGTACTACATAATCCTTAATCTTAGCAGTAACCTCCTTCACATCAATATAAGGAGTCCACTCAATGGTCATTACATTTGTTATATTGGAATTCTTTCCAACAGCCAGCACATCCTTGAAGCTTACTCTATTGGAAGTGTCTTGTTTGCCACCCTTAACTTGTCCCACTCTACGCATCACATTGTCCTGCCCTTCTTTATTCCAATCATCATGGATATGAATTTGAGCATTCCCCTACCCATGTGCTCCTCTGTTCATAGAGTTGTTGTTGTCCCTACTACCATCTGATATAACCTATGCAATGTCTACCTTCCTTTTACATCCACATATAAGAGTTGGTCTCCTCCACCTCATTAGTAGGTCCAATGACTGTGCCACTCACCATAGATATTGGGTTAGATAACATTTCACTATCATTCAAGCCCTCTCCCACCCCACAATTGATTGTAGTGATAGCAAACACTACATCCTTATTTACTGAGTTAATAACATAACCACATTCCTTAACCAACATGTCATTATGCATATGGGACACATGTTCACAACACTTCCCTTTCTTATTGCTCTTCTTAGATTTAGTGCCAATTATGCTATAGACAACCTACACTTCCAATAATTCCAACTCCATAACAACAACACAGTAAAACAATTATAGACAACACAACAAAGTAATTGGATAGCACAATGCTTTTTGTAATTGATTTAACCACTTCTAGTAGTAGAAACAAAGCAATCCAGACAACAAAGCTACATATGAAGTTTCACAATTCTAGGTTTAGAATTGACCTCGACAATTAAAATTTCGTTCCATTTTACAACCTGAAGAAATTGTTGCACAAGAGGCCACTCAATCACGTAAAGAACCTCGCAGTGCCCTGGATGAGATATGGGCATGGCCAAAAATTCAATTTCATAATGCTCTACACTGCCCAACTCAACTTGTTGAAATGTATTTAATTAATATTAATCACCTTATAGGCACAATTGTCCAGCATGTGTCGTGTTTCACTCAGTGTGACATGCACTTTGTTCTGCACATCACATTGTTCACGTCACCATCCTTCACTTTGCTAGTCACCATGCCTCTCTCGTGTTTTGCTTAGATACTTTAAGTGCCACCTTTTATGTCACAAGTGTTCATGTCTCTGTAGAAACTTTCTCATTACTGCTTGTCAAGTGTTTCCCTAAATCCCCACATGTGTGTGAGCACCCATGCCCAACATAATGCACACCTCCTCATGAAAGCTCCCTGGTGAAAGTCTTTGGGTTTCGAGGGAAGTGCGGTCGCAAAGCTGAAACTTAAAGGAATTGACAAAAAGGAACCACTAGGAGTGAAGCCTGCAGCTTAATTTGACTCAACATGGGGAAGCTTACCAGGTCTTGACATAGCAAGGATTGATAGAGTGAGATCTCATTTTTGATTCTATGGGTGGTGTTGTGTGGCCGTTCTTAGTTGGTGGAGTGATTTGTCTTGTTAATTCTATTAATGAATGAGACCTCGGCTTGCTAACTAACTATGCGAGGTGCAAGCCTTGTGTCCAGCTTCTTAGATGGACTATGGCTGCTTAAGCCATGGAAGTTTGAGGCAATAATAGGTCTTTGATGCCATTACATGTTCTAGGCCACATGCACACTACACTAATGTGCTCAACAGGTCCTTTGCCTTCGTCGAAAGGCCTAGGTAAACTTATGAAAATTCCATCATCATGTGGATAGATCATTGCAATTGTTAATCTTAAATGAGAAATTCTTAGTGAGCGTGAGTTATCAGCTCATGTTGACTACATCCATGTCCTTTTTATACATCGATAATCACTCCTACCATTTGAAAGGTCTGATGAAGTGTTTTGATTAATACATTGTAGGAAATTGACCGTGTGTGACCCGACAAGAAGTCCGTTGAACCTTATCATTTAGAGGAAGGAGAAGTCGTAACAAGGTTTTTGTAGGTGAACTTGTGGAAGGCTCATTGACAACAGGCATGAATGATGGAGTGATATGTCCAAAATATGGGTGTACGATGGTTTTTTGATATTGCATTCTTTTGTAGCACATGTTCTTGCTTCCACATGGAGCTCAATGCTATGAGGGATAAACTAAAGCTTATAGGTGTGGTCAGACACCAAGAGAGAGCAAATGTTATGTTGGCAAACGAGTATGTTGTGCATCACCTGGTCAAGTGAGCCTTGGCAATCGAATGACTCTTGACAATGGATATCTTGGCTCTTTGATCGATGAAGAATGCAACGAAATATGATACATGTTGTGAATTGTAGAATCCTATGAACCATTCATTTTTTAAATGCAAGTTGCACTTGAGGATGCAAGCCAAGGGCACACCTACAAGGGTGTAATACAACCCGTTGCTTCTTGCGAAAGCTTGGAATAATTCGTACGGTGCCCCAACCCTAGTTTGGAGGCGATTGATCACACTCCATGCTATGGCATGGCATGATGAAGTGTAGGGTGATGGTCGACTCTCGACGTGAAAAGAAGTGGATTCCACTGACTATTATGTTGTTGGCCAGCAAGAATCAATGTCTTGGGTGACAAGTAGATGCCCGACATAGATTCAACTCCATGCTCCATGGTGTGGAATCATGGCCCCATATTAGTGAGGCTACCTACTTTGTTTAAGAACATAAATAAGTGGAGCAGAAGGAACATACAAGGATTCCTTTAGTAACGACGAGGGAAATGGGACAAGCCCAATTTGGAAATCAGGCAGCCTGAAGCTTGAACTACAATCTAGAGAAGCATCCTCAGTGACAGGTCGGGATCATGTGGAAAGGGGCATTAGAGAGGGTGAGAGCCCCGTTTGGCTCATACCCTGCTACTGCATGAGGCACTATCAAGGAATTTGGTTCTTTTGGAATGCAGCCAAAATTTGGTGGTATCTTAGGAAGGCCAATATAGGAATGACATGTTGCTCAAATTGTGTCTCTATGAGAAGCAATTGTTGCTTGACTTTATGTTGGTTGAGCATTCTATTCTCTCTGCCTGTTGTGCCAGGTATTTTTTGTTGTGCAATATAGGTGCTAGTGAAGGCCTTCATCCTTAATTAGACCCTTTGCACTTCTATTTTGAACATCTTTGAGGCTATTTGGGCTAATGGAATTGGATTGGCGTGAGACCATTTTTTCATAAGAGATGTTTTTTGGGGTGCTACTTTGTATGGCTTGGATGCCTCTCAGTGTGGTTAGTCATTATATGAGTAGGGCTTTTTCACTTATTCAAACCTTCTTATGGAGGAAGCTCGTATGTTGCTCGCTTATCTATCAGTTGGTTTGGTTTCGTTCAAATATTGTTATGGCATTGTTGTACTTTGGTGTTGGAACTATGGAATTACGCAATGCCATCAAACACACGATCGTCCCTGCTCTCTTGTTTGCACGAATTTGGAAAACACACGTTTCGATCTTTCCATTCTCCGACTAAGAGGGTCGTCCTTAAGGAATTCTATTGTCAAGAGGCAATATTTTGATAATTTTGTGATGGTATCCTAAATTGGGAGCATTCATTCCTCCTTTATGGAGTATCGCTAGACATGACGAGTGTGTCAAATTATGACATGAGGTTTTGCCTCGTGCTTTATCATTATATTTCTACTTGGTTAATCCTACCAGTAGTGATGTGCTTGTCTTTAAGGTTAAGCCATGCATGTGTAAGTATGAACAATTTCAGACTTTGAAATTGAGAATGGCCCATTAAATCAGTTATAGTTTGTTTGATTGTACTTGCTACTCTGATAACTATAGTAATTCTGGAGCTAATACGTGCACCAAACCCCAACTTTTTGAAGGCATGCATTTATTAGGTAAGAGGTCAATGTGGGCTTTTGCCCAACTGCTTTACGATTCATGATAACTTGTCAGATCGCATAACCATCTTGTCGACGATGCATCACTAAAATTTCTAGCCTAGCAACTTCCAATGGTAGGATAGGGGCATACCATGGTAGCAACGAGTGATGGAGAATTAAGATTCGATTTCGAATAGGGAGTGTAAGAGATGGCAACCATATCCAAGGAAGGTAGTAGGCATGCAAATTAACCAATCCTTACACAGGGAGGTAATGACAATAAATAACAATACTAGGCTCAAAGAGTCTTGTAATTGGAGTGAGTATAATCTAAAACCCTTAACAAGGATCCATTAGAGGGCAAGTTTGGTGCCATAAGCCTTGGTAATTCCAGCTCCAATAGCGTATATTTAAGTTGTTCTAGTTAAAAATCTCATAGTTGAACCTTGGTTTGGGTCAATCTATCTACCTTTTTGTGTTAATCACCTACCCAGATCCTTTTGTCGACGATGCAGTCTGGCCTTAACTGGCGCGGTCGTGTCATCAACATTATTACTCTAAGGAAATTAGAGTGCTCAAGGCAAGCCAATGCTCTGGATACATTAGTGGGATAACATCACAGGATTTTGATCCTATTATTTTGCACTTTAGGATCGAAGTAATGATTAATAGCGATAGTTGTGGGCATTCGTATTCGTATTTCATAGTCAAAGGTGAAATTCTTGGATTTATGAAAAAGAACATCTACAAAAGCATTTTTAAAGGATGTTTTTATTAATCGAGAATGAAAGTTTGGGGCTCAAAGACGATCAGGCATTGTCCTAGTCTCAATAATAAATGATGCCATGCAGGGATTGGTGGATGTTTCTTTTTTGACTCCTTTAACACCTTTTGAGAAATCAAAGTCTTTGGATTTAGGGGAGAGTAAGGTCGAAAGGTTAAAACTTAAAGGAATTGATGATAGGGCACCACTAGGAGTATAGCCTATGACCTAAGTTTACTCAATAGGGGAAGCTTACCGATATAAGGCATAGTAAGCATTGACAAATTAACAGCTCTTTCTTGATACTATGGCTGGTGGCATATGACCATTCTTAGTTGGTGAAGAGATTTGTCTGTTTAATTATGTTAATAGATAAGACCTCAACTTACTAACTAGCTATGCAGGGTGCAAGCTTTTTTGCAACTTCTTAGAGGGACTATGGCCACTAAGGCCATGGATGTTTGAGGCAATAATAGGTCTGTGTTCTGGGCCGCACACATGCTACACTGATGTATTCAATTAGTCCTTTGCCTTGGACCAAAGGCCTAGGTAATCTTATGAAACTTTAATCGTGATAGGGATAAAACATTGCATTTGTTGGACTTCAATGAGGAATTCCTAGTAAGCACGAGTCATCAGCTCATGTTGACAACATCTCTATCCTTTGTACACACCACCCATCGCTCCTACCAAATGAATGGTCCGGTGAAGTGCTCGAATCTCTGTGATGCAGCTAGTTTACCTCGTGTGACTTGGTGAGAAGTCCACTGAACATTATCATTTAGGTGAAAGAGAAATCATAACAAGGTTTCCATAGGTGCACCTACAAAAGGATCATTGATGAGAGGTATGAAAGATGAAGAATTCTATCCAACATGTGGGTGTGGGATTAAGAGAAGCTTATGGGCATGGTTAGGTGCCAAGGGAGTGCAAATGTTATGCTAGCAAATGAGTATGTTGTGCATCATCGGGTCTAGTGATGCGTGAATTGTAAAGGATATCTTGGCTCTCGCATTGATGAAGAACACAACAAAATACTATACATGTTGTGAATTGTAAAGTCCTATGAACCATTCATTTTTTAGAATGCAACTTGCACTTGAGGATGCAAGCTGAGGGCATGCCTACATGGAGTAATGTGACCTGTCACTCCTTGCAGAAGCCTGGAATCATTGGTTCGATGCCTCGACTCTAGGTTGGAGTTGATTTATGGCACCCCGTGCTATGGCATGGAGTGTTGAAGTGTGGGGTGATGGTCGACTATCGTCATGATAAGAGGTGGATGCCACCGACAAATGTGGTGTTGACCAGTAGGAATCGATGTGGTTGAGCAACAAGCAGATGCCTGCATAGATCCCACTCCATGCTCCATAGCGTGTAATCTTGACCCCATGTTAGGTGAGGTAACTTACTGAGTTTAAGCATATAAATAAGTAGAGGAGAAAGAACTTACAAGGATTCCCTTAGTAATGGTGAGCGATAGGGGACCAGTCCAGTTTTGAAAAAAGGTTGCCTGATTTGAATTGTAGTTTAGAGAGGCATCCTTAGTGATGAATTGAGACCAAGTCCACTGGAAAGAGCCCTTGGGGAGGGTGAGAGCCTCGTTCAGCTTGTGCCCTGCTGCTACACAAGGCACTGCAATCGACTTAGATTGTTTGTGAATGCAGTCCAAATTGGGTGGGTAAATTTCATCCAAGGCTAAATAATTGCAAGAGACTGATAGTGAATAGGTATCACCAAGGAAAGATGAAAAGAACTTTGATAAGAGAGTCAATGAGCTCTTGAAATTGTTGGGAGGGAAGCAGATGGGGGGCCAGTGGTGTGCCTTGGCTGGATGTAGAAAGGCGAATGAGGATTTGTTGCATAGCTCGAGGAGCTGAAAGTCTCGGGCCATCGTGGCGACAGGAGTCCAGGCAGACACCGCCCGAGGTGATATCGTTGTTGTGGCCTATCACAATGTCGTACCATCGAGGCGTGTCATGGCAACTTAGCATGAATTGGTTATGGCCAATGGGCTCCCCATCATACCCATCTTGAAAGATGAACCAAGGAGTTTAACATGCTTGTGAGTCGACGGTTGAGCAAGCCCGAAAGGCACAAGGAAGCTGATTGATGGGATCCTCGTTCAAGGGAGGAGCCATCGATTAACCAAGATCTTCTGTGAAGGGTTCAAGCGAGTGCATGCTGGTAGGGACCCAAAAGATGATGAACTTTGCCTAAGCAGGGTGAAGCCAGAGGAAACTCTGGTGGAGGCTTGCAGTGATACTGATGTGCAAATCATTTATCTGACTTGCATATAGGGGCGAAAGACAAATCAAACCTTCTTGAAGCTGGTTCCCTTTGAAGTCTGCCTCAGGATAGGTGGAGCCATAGTTAGAGTTCTATTGGGTAAAGCCAATGATTAAAGGCATCTGGGATATAATGCCCTCAATCTATTCTCTAACTTTAAAGAGCTAGGAAGGCTCAACTACTTTGATAAGTTGAGCCAAAGAATCTAGGCTCAAAGTGGGCCATTTTTGGTAAGCAGAACTGGCGATGCGAGATGAACCGAAAGCTAGGCTACGATGTCCAACTGTGTGCTAACCTAGAGCCCACAAAGTTTGTTGGTCAATTAAGACTACAGGACGATGTTCATGGAACTTGAAATCCATTAAGGAGTGTGTATCAGCTCATATGTCGAATAAACTAGCTCTAAAAAATAGATGGCGCTTAAGCATGCGACCTACACGTGGTTGTCGATGTATGGCAAGGTCTCCACGAGTAGCAGGTTGCAATAGTCACTACAAAATGTGGGGCATGAGCCCACGTGGAGCATCCGTTGGTGTAGATCTTAGTGGTAGTAAAAAATATTCAAATAAGAACTTTGATTGTCAAAGGGGGGAAAGGTTCCATGTGAACGACATTTGTCGATGGGTTACTTGATCCTAAGAGAAAGAGGAGACATGTCGGATAGTGCCATTTGGTAGTAGCTTCTAAAGGGAGTCGACTTAAAATTCTTGAACTGGGATATGGAAGTCGATTGCAACATCAAGTGGTTCAAAAATGTTAGTGGGGGCCTTGAGAAGAGTTATCTTTTCTACTTAACAGCCTATCGGCCCCAGAAATGACACAATCGGAGGTAGGGCCAAGCGGTTGGAAGAGCACCACATGTTAAGTGGTGCCTGATGCACCCCTGGTGACCCTAGAAAATCCAGAAAGCCGAGTTCCTTCCATGCCCGATTGTGCTCATAACCACATCATGGCTCCAAGGTGAATAACATCTAGTCGATGGAGCAATGTTGGTAATGGAATTTGATAAAATGGATCCATAACTTCGGGAAAAGGATTATCTCTGAGGGTTGGGCATGGGGGTCCCAATCCAGAACCCATTAGCTATCTACAGACTGCTCGAGCTTCTTGTGCGGTGAGAGTGAGTCGATGCATGTCGGCTAGGGGACAAATTGGGAGCAACCCCTTCAAGGGCCTTCCCTGGGTGTTGAACAATCGACTCACAACTAGTATAGACATGGGGAATCTAACTATTTAATTAAAACAAAGCAATGCAATGGTCCTTGAAGATGCTCATGCAATGTCATTTCTACCCAGTGCTCTAAATTCAAAGTGAAGAAATTCAACCAAGCATGGGTAATTAGCCTATGACACTCTTTATGTAGCCAAATGCCTCGTCATCTAATTAGTGACACTCATGAATGGATTAACGAGATTCCTACTGCCCCTATCGACTATCTGGCGGAACTACATCCAAGGGATCATTTTTGGTAGAATTAGTAGGGAAGAAAGACCCTGTTGAGCTTGACACTAGTTTGACTTTGTTTAATGATTTTAGAGTTGTAGCAGAAGTGGGAGTGGGCGTGTCGACATAATTGAAGTACCACTTCTTTTAAAATTATTTAGTTATTCCGTGAGATGGAGGTAGGGCCTACCCCCTCCTTTTAGCTCCATGTCTAGCCTCAATGAGTCGATCTAGGTGGAAGACATTGTCTAGTGGGGAGTCTGGCTTGGGTAGCACATCTGTTAAAAGATAACATAGGTGTTCTATGATGAGCTCAATGAGAATAGAAATCTCGTGTGGAAAACAAGGGTAAAAGCTCATTTGATTCTTATTTCCAATACGAATATGAACCGTAAAAGCTTGGCCTATCGATCCTTTAAGCATTCAAAATTTGAAGCTAGAGGTGTCAGAAAAGCTACCACAGGAATAACTGGCTTGTGGCAGCCAAGTATTCATAGCAACATTGCTTTTTGATCCTTCAATGTCAGCTCTTCTTATCATTGTGAAGCAAAATTCACCAAGTGCTGGATTGTTCACCCACAAATAAGTAATATGATCTGCGTTTAGATCATTGTGAGATAAATTAGTTTTACCCCACTGTTGAATGTGTCGTGACAGTAGTTCTAAATAGTATGAGAGGAACTGTTGATTCAAACGGTTGGTCATTACGCTTGGTTGAAAAGCCACTGAGGCAAAGCTATCATGTGCCAATTTGCTTTACGGATTTTGCATGTTTGTCTCAGTCCCTAACCTAGTGCAGTTAAACTACATGCCGATCATAGCATCGAGTGCACTTTAGGATGGTGGTGCGGACATTGTAATCGACAATGCACTGCATGTGCACGCGATTGCCTAACTAAGCATGTGAGGGGGCCTATCCATGCGCATGCTCGATATTCTCATGGGCTCGATATTTTTTACAAGTGTGGTGTTGTGTAGCCTACAATAAATTGGAAGATGGATGGTGCAACATGCATAAGGGCTCATTTATTTTTTGTTGTAGCCTTTGCTGAGCTCTAATGGTGCTGTGCGCTCATTAACACACTATGTTAGTGCACCTGGGTCTTTTTGCACACACACCTTGGGCCTGTCTACACTCATTCATGTGCTTGGGTCTATGTCCATGGGCCTAGAGGCTTATCTGGACTTGTTTGTGTGCTTGGTTCTATTTGTGCATGCCTTGGGACCAATCTGTGCATGCCATTGGGCCTGTCTGCATGCTTAGTGGCAACCTATGTGCTCTTCATGTAGGGGATAACAAAGTGTAAAGTTTTGGGCATTTTAAGCATTGCAAGCTACTACTACATGGACAAGGCAACAACTTATTAGCAAACTTACCTCCTTGAAAGATTATCTCAATATACAATCCTCAAGTGGATATGTGGAACTGTGTGCAGCCCATAGAAATGTGTAAGATAACTGGTGAAACACACGGTATGGTTTAATCACATAACGACAGTGCATGACATGCCTGTGTGCTCCGTGGTCTCCAATTAGATGTGCACGTTGTTGTGTCTGCATGCACTGGGGACTTCTTTACGGGTGCACAACAGCTACGTGCACCCACTTCGTGTGTGGACAATAAAGTGTAACTTTTCTGGAGATTTTTAGCACTGCCAACTGCTGCAGCTTAGAAAAGCTATTTAGCTGTTAGTAGTCTTGACTGCTTCCATAATCTAGTTATCGCAATGTAAAATCCACAAGTGGGCATATTCGTCGCTGTGTGGCCTACAACGAATTGAAAGATGGATTGTGCAGCATGTGCATTGATTTGGGTGCTTTGGCTTGTATCCTTCACTGAGCTCTACTGGCACTACATGCAAGCATGTGTGCTGCATGCTTGCACGATGGCTTATTGGGGTGTGCTCAGTGGTAGTGATTGCCTGCATCATTGTGCAGCTAAAAAAATGTAACTTTCATCGGGATTATTAGCTATGTAGTTTGCTATAGCTGGGATAGTGTGATGACCTATTGGTAGCCTTTCCTTTTTCTGTTAAAAAAATTTCGCAAATATACACCCCGCAAGTGGGTATGTGGGATGTGTAGTGGCCTTTAGAGAACTATATGATTGTTGTTCCAATATCCCGTATGGTTTAATCATATAGTGTTAATGCACTGCATGAAGTTTCAGTGCCATGCCTACCTTTATGCGTGGGGTCCTATCTATGTGCTCTAAGGAAGAACCTTCAGTATGGCAAATGGGGACCTCAAAGTGTAACTTTCTTGGGTTTTTTCAGCACTGCGAGCTGCTTCCGCATGGTTAAGGTGATTACTTATTGGTAGTCCTATCTTCCTCTTTGGTTGAATTGATGCAGCATAATCCACAAGTTGGCATATTGCACGTAGTGTGGCCTACAACAAAAGTGGAAGTTGGATGCTGCAATATGTGCAAGGGTTTAAATTTTTTGGTCTGTAAGCCAACACCTTGCTTCTATGGCATAGCTTGGATTGCATTCTGGTGCTAGGTTCTTGCCCCATGCTGCTTGGGGCCTGGCCATGTGTGCTTAGTAGCACCCTGCATGGTCTTCATGTCTGGACCACAAGTGTGTTACTTTTTTTAGGATTTTTAGTGCTACGGGCTGCTGTCGCATGAAGATCGTGACAACCTATTAATAGTCTTGCTTCATTCTTAGATGGAATTTTTGCAAAGTACAATTCGAAATGTCAACAGTTGCAATGCTGTGTAGCTTGCAAAATTGTTAATGATTTTTTGTTCAATATGAGGTATGGCTTAACCATTTTGTGCCAGTGCACTACGCATGCACACATTGGCCTTCCTACCCCCATGTGGTGGATGTCTTTACACGTGCCCTCTGGGTCATCCCATGCACGTGGAATGTAGGTTGCAAATGTGTAACATTTTTGGAGATTTTTAGCCCTACGGACTCCTAGTGCATGGACAGGATGATTACTTATTGGTAGACATGCCTTTCTTGTTACAAATATCACAATATAAAATCTACAAGTGTGTATGCTTTATGGCCTACCCCAAAGCAGATGATGGATGGTGTGATGTGCACAAAGTATTTAAACACTTTTGGCTGTAGCATGGCCTAGTGTTGCTGGTGTGGCATGCACTCAATGGCACTGCTCGTGCTTGCTCTTCGACAACTTGCACGTGCACCTTGTGTGGACCACAAAGTGTAGCTTTTTTCTTTATTTCTTAGGCTTTGTGCTGTTGTTGTATGGATATGGTGATTACCCTTTGGTATTCTTGACTTCTTCCTTGATAAAGCCATCAAATTATGTAAATTGTAAGTGTGCATACTGGGTGCATTGTGGCCAACAACACAGTGAAATATGGACAGTCCAGCATGCTCAAGAACTTGGGCATTTTGTGCTTTTTTCATTCAACGAGCTCTACTGTACTGTGCATAATCCAATGCACTTCGTACACCCCTAGTGCTTGACTATGCCAACGTTACACCCTTTCAGCACATGCTTAATGGCCACCTGTGCATGCGGCATTCGGGGACATCAAAGTGTAACTTTTATTGGGATTTTTAGTGCTGCGTGCTGCTGCTACACAGATATGGTGATTACATATCCATAGTCCTACCTTCTTCCTCGACATAATTATGACAATCCATAATCCACACTGGCAAAGTGGGATGCTGCATGGCCTGCCACCATGTGGAAGATCGATGATGTGATATCCACTAGGATTTGAGCACATAGGGCTATTGCCTAAGCATTGCACTATTATGGTGGACTGTGAGGCTATGCATTATTGGAATTGTTGGATCTGGCCCTCTTCTTTGGGCATTCTCTCTCAGTGATGGTTCTGTGGTGCCCTGAGCACTTGGCCAAGTCATTGTAATCCATGCTGATGCTCTTCGTGGCACTGTACATTCTGGGTTTTTCATGAGCAGCATTCTGTTTCATAAATGTGCAACTCTTTTTGACCTCTTGTGATATCTTGGGAAGGCAAATGTAGGAATGTGTTGTTGCTCAAATTGTGTCTTTAAGTAGCATAATTGTTGCTTGACCTTATGTTAGTTGAGCATGTTGTTCCCTCAACATGTTTTGCTAGGCATTACTTGTCAAGCAATGTGGGTGCTAGCCAAGCCTTCATCCTTAATTTAACCCTTAGCACTTCTATTTTCAACCTCTTTGTGGCTATTTGGGCTAGTGGATTTGGATTGGCATGAGACCATTTTTGTATAATAGATGTTTTTTGTGGCGCTACGTTGTATGGCTTGGCTGCCTCTTGTTGTGGTCACTCATTATATGAGTAGTGCTTTGTCACTTAGTCGAACCTTCTTATGTAGGAAGTTCGTATGTTGCTCACTTATCTATCAGATGGGTAGGTTCTATTCTAATATCTTTATGGCAATACACTACTCTGGTATTAGAGTTGTGGCGTTATGCAATCCCGTCGAACAGGTGATCGTCCCTACGCTATTGTTGGCACGGACGTGGAAATCACACGTTTCAGTCTCTTCATTCTCCAACAAAGAGGGTTGTCCTTGAGGAATGCTATTCTAGAGAAGCAATGTTTCAAAACTTTTCTGATGGTACCCCACTTGGGACCATTCGCTCTTCCTTTGTGGAGTGTCGCTAGACATGACAAACATGTTAAGTTATGACTTAGGGTTTTCCCTAGCACTTTATCATTGCGTTGCTAATTGGTTTATCCTACCAGTAGTCATATGCTTATCTCAAAAATTAAGCCATTTATGTGCAAGTATGAATAATTTTAGGCTATCAAACTACCAATGGCTAATTAGATTAGTTATAGTTTGTTTGATGTTACTTGCTACTCAGATAACCATAGTAATTCTAGAGCTAATCTGTGAACCAAACCCCAACTTTTGGTAGGGTTTCATTTATTAGGTAAGAGGTTGATGTGGGGTTTCGCTCAGCTTTTTAACGATTCATGATAACTTGTCGGATCACACAACCTTTGCGTTGGCGATGCATCATTTGAATTTCTACCCTATCAACTTTCGATGGTAGGATAGGGGCCTACCATGGGGTGACGAAGGACAACGATTAGGGATCAATTTTGGAGAGGGTGCCTTAGAGACAGTTATCAAATTCAAGGAAGACAGCAGGCACACAAATTACCCAATCATGACATAAGGTGGTTGTGACAATAACTAAGAATATCAGGCTCCATGAGTTTTGTAATTAGAATGAGTACAATCTAAATCTCTTAACGAGGATCCATTGGAGGGCAATTTTAGTGCAAGCAGTCCTAATAATTCTAGCTCCAATAGTATATATTTAAGTTGTTTTAGTTAAAAAGCTCATAGTTGGACCTTGGTTTGGGTTGGTCGGTCTGCCTTTTGGTGTGTACCAACCACCCTGATACTTTTGTCAACCATGCGGTATGGCCTTAACTGGCTGGGTCGTGCCCTCGGTGTTATTACTATGATCAAATTAGAGTGCTTAAAGCATTCCCATGCTCTTGATACATTAGCATGGGATAACATCACAAGATTTTGATCTATTGTGCTGGCTTTTAGCTTTAGAGTAATGATTAAGGACAATCATCGGCATTCATATTTCATAGTCGGAGGTGAAATTCTTGGATTTATGAAAGACGAACCACTGTGAAAGCATTTGCCAAGGATGTTTTCATTAATCAAGAATGAAAATTGGGGGGCTCGAAGGTGATCAGATACGGTCCTAGTCTCAACCATAAACGTTGTCGATGAGGGATTAGTGAATGCTGCTCTTTGGACTCCGTCAGCACCTTGTGAGAAATCAAAGTCTTTGGGTTCCATTAATAATATAATAATGACCAAAGCCTACAAAAGCTCCTCTGTGAAGGATAAAAAAATATGAGAATAACAGCATCAAAAGCAATTTGGGAAGAGGCATACCCCAGTCCCAAGTAAAATCAGATGAATATGCAGAATTCATCGCCCAGTATGTTAGGGAATTTTCTTGCCTATAAATATGGGTTAACCAAAAGGTTTCCATTCCTCGAACATACTAGACAGAGTCTTTGAATCTTCCTTCATGTGAAGGGTGTCATAGAAGATTGCCAATCCTTGAGCATTCTGAAGAGTGCTTTATGAATGACAATTCTACGGATATTTATACAATCCTTCCAAGAGTGCATTCTGGTTTAGGAAGGGGCTCGAAGAGTGCATTATGGTTGCCATTCCTGAGCAATAAATATATTATATGAGATAGATCTACCTAGTACAAATGCACTTGGTTCCTTCTCTATTAGATTAGGTAAAACCATCTTCAGTCTTGCCACCATAATCCTTGCTAATATTTAATAAATAACATTACACAAACTCATGGGCCTAAATTGTTTTAGTCTGTGTACTTTTGAAATAAGTACAATAAGGGTATCCTTCCAAGCTGTTGGTATCTATCTATCCTAAAAGAATTGTAACATAACTCTAATAATATCCCCCTGAGTAATCTCTTAATACACCTATATGAACTTTTCTGTAACCCCATCCATCATTGGTGCTTTATTTTTCCTTATAGATCGGATAGCTCTGATGACTTCTTCCACGTTGGCCTGTATGGTGACAATTCCCTCCTATTCCAATCGAATGCATCTACAAGATTGGTATTGTAGTGGAGGATAATCAATATTAGTATTGCACCACTTTGACTCAAACTAATTCACCAACAAGCTTTTAATTTTGTCTATGGAACTAACCACCTCCCCCAAGTCATCCTTCAACTATATTATATACTTGTCCCTCTACCTAAAAGTCATATTAGCCTAGAAGAAACTAGTATTACTATCCCCCTATTTGTCCCATTGCACCTTTGCTCTTGCCACCACCATCTCTCCCCTCAAGTGCACTAGTCTTGTGAAAAGAAGAAATGAGCTGTCCAAGCTAGATGTGTTCCTGATCATTAAGACTTACCTCAGATTTATTGAGTTGTAGAACATGGATTTACTTTTCAAGTTCACCATTTCTATTAATATTGCACATCTCAGTCTTGCTCCACCTGCTCGAAGCAGTTAGAGTTCTGTAGAATTTTGTAGAAAGCCTCTCTACGGGACTCCTTACCGATTTGTTTGACACATTCTATACAACCCATACAGTATGAGGAAATGAAAGCCAAGCTCTCAAATTGATTTCTTCTTTAAGTGACCATCCCCTGACAAGTCCTCGACGTAATAAATAATGGGTAGTGATATGACCTAATTCATGAAAAATTAGTAACTATAGTTGTGAGAGAAAGTCTTATAGTCCTTGGAGATTCATTAGCACTCTATCCAACCTTTACAATATTCGAGAACCACCTTCTATCCCATTGCACCAGGTATACCTGTTGCCCACATATCCCAAGTCAATCAACTCCAATTCTTTCATGATTTTGGAAAACTCTTGTTACCCCTGCCCACTTCTAAAATGTCTTCCCTCCTCTCTTCTCCTCCTATGACATAACAACATTAAAGTCCCCTACCACTATCATGGGTCTCCCACCTCAAGCCACCTTCCTTAGGATCTCCTACGTAACATTCCTCTTGTTAGGCTCCAAGGAAGCATAGACCACACAACATTTTGTCGGCCTTTCCTCTTATACTTTTTCTTGCACTACAAGTACTTGCAACGAGATTTTCATAACTTTCAAGTTCACCCAGCTCCTCCACAGAACCACAATCCCTCCTGACAATCAAGCTGTCGGTTGCACTACAAACTCCCAATCTCTACCAAGCAGCAAATCTGCATCTCTCCTACTGAATTTCTCAACCCTAGTTTCAACAAGAGCCATTACTACAATAAACCTTGTTCTTACAAACCGTTGCAGGTAACCTCTTGATTTCTTATCCCATATTACCTAAATATTCCATACAGTGAACTTAATCATTTTTGGTAATAGTAAAGCATAACAACCTCCAGTATCTCCCACTAATAGCAGCTAGCCTTAAAACATACTGGCAACACATCGACATGAAGTGTACATCAAATTCCCACTTCCAACAAAGCATTAGAAGGAGCTCTAGCCACATAACTCCACAAACTGTACCCAACATTCCATAGCCCAAACAACTTAGAATTTCAAGGAGTGTAGCAATCCCATTCAGACCATATAGCCAGCTACAAGGAAAAGCCGCAGCTTGTCTTGTGACTTGGAACTTCCACTTCTTTCCATAATGCCCTCTAGCTACACATCTGTAGCATCCTACTTAATTCTTGCACTTATCATTTTTTTAGTCTCCATACAGCAAGCTCCCTATGTTAGTGGACTCCACCAGCACCATTTTAGTAATCGCATGTGTCCACATAGAACAACTACCTACCTCTTCACACTTATACTGCTTATGATATGCCTCCAAGCACATTTCCAACACCATGACAGTAGCAATCAGGCTCCTAGTAGCATGCAAGTTTGGCATAAGTAATTAATTCTAGCAGCCAAATTCCTTACCTCTTGTCATAATCTAGCGCTCTAGTAGTCTTTTAGTAGCTACTTCACCTTCATCAATTTCTTCCTCAAGTGTATCACCCTATTAAATGAAGCATCAGCACTTTGCAAAATCACATTGTTGATTTTCAACAAACATCTCATCTTCATTTCCAGCACCTTGTAAAGAAGGCAGCACACATGCAACCAAATGAAAAGAAGGAGACCCTGCATCCCAATAATTGCTATTGCAGTAATCTCCATTGCATTTGTTGTTGTAGCGATTATAATTGTATTTGCTGGTACAACATAGCTGGGAAAGAACTGCATAAGAACCCCAACTCACATCTACAATATCCCATTACATTCCTGAACATCACATATTTTTGAGTCATGCAACATCAAGTTCTCTGCCATATTACACTACACCAGCACCATTCCAGCAATAGGATATCACCAGACAAAGCTATTGCATGCACCATCTCATTCATACTACATTTGATATGCCACCAAGCACCTCTCCAGCTACTCAGCAACAGCCTTCACCTCCAAATAGAATGCCAACATGTCTCAAGGATTTTGTAGTTGTAGCAAGATTCCTTACCTTCTTACATATTCCCTTACTCCAATTACTCCAGCATCTTGTTAACTTGAAGCAATTGGCCCTCCTGCATTACCATCTCCATGCCATCCTCATTTCTATTCCTATATTTAGCATAGCTACCTCCCAATTCTACATCTCCATTCATTCTCTTCTTTCTTAGTTACTGCACCCATTAAATGAAAAACCAGTACTTTGCCAAGCCACATTATTAATTTCTAGTAAGTATCTCATGTTCATTTCCATCACCTTGTTTGATTCCCCTTTTGCTTACTATCGACTTCTTGTCCACACATTATTGCATGAAGATTTGCATGGCCTTCTAATACAAAAGAAAACATGACTCAAGGCACAACATAAATAAACGAGAGCATCCACCCTCTTCTGCCAAGGACATTCACTCCAAACACCCAGCTTAGCAACATGAACATAGTCCATGCACCTCTCACAACGACTTACACCTCTATTAGTCATCACCAAATACATTTCATTGTAAATATTGCAACCCATGAACCACAGTTGAGAGGTTCCCCTCTCTCTGCATTTAGTTTTGTATAGCCACCTGGCTAGAGCCTCACCCAACCTTATCACCATCCTACTACCCTCTTTCCCTTCCATTGCTGTCCTCCTCTTTTGACCTCTTCTTATGTTGACCTCCTTTAGTATATTGTGTCACCTGCATTGCGTCCTACTTCCCAAATGTATCCTTTGAAGTCTATACTTTCTTGACAGGTTCCCTCCCCTTGCAATAAAGACACTCCTGCACCTACCTTGGAACTTCCTAACTCCACCATTGTTAACCATGCCACTTGGGTCCCTCTAAAAGTTTGGATCAGCTGTATGGGTCTTCTTTGCATAAGCACAGCAGCCCTCCTTCTTCTCCTTATCATCAGCATCCAAGTGTATAGCCCTTTTCTAACTCCATCCTCTTTCAACTGAGTTTCTAGAAGTTGAGATTATTGGCTTCTTCACATTGTTTTATTGTTCTCCTGTGTCCCACTTGCTGCATTCCTCTCTACATACCCTATTAAATGAACTTGTTTCTTCCCTTCAAAATGTTGATCACTGTAGTGGCCAGTATGGCCACATGTATAACACATTCAAGTATGTCTCTCATACTCAAAAGCTTGGAATGTCCTCCCCAATAGCCCACTTAGCCACATACCTAGCTTCAAACCATAGCATATGAAGACTACAATAAATCAATGGTCCATCCATCCAGTAAGATTGGTTCACCAACAGCTTTAGCAATGCATAAAATATTTTATGTATCCCAGTATGGCAATAGAAGCATGAGAAACCTGACCCACACTCTGGCACACATCACAGTCATGGAATTAGGCCTAAACTTAGGGGTCCAAACATCTAACCCCATAGTTTGTCCTACTACCTACCATGATCCCCCAATCCACACAACATTCTTATCCTCAATTGAATCAAAGTGAAGACCAAAGCAGCCTGATGATAGGTCCAATATTATAAAAATTTTCAAATGGCCTCACCTCCACTGTAAATCCTCACAAAAATGTAGAAAGGTAGGGTACTGCCATAAACCCTCTCCACTAGATCAAACTGGTGAAACTCCTTGCGTTTATTGCATGTTGATTCTGACATAATAATTTCATCCTCTGCTACGTGATCCTTCATCTTAGTAGCAACCTCCTTCACATCAATATAAGGAGGCCACTAAGTGTTTCTTGCATTTGCTGTATTGGAGTTCCAACTAGCAGTCATCACACCTTTGAAGCTTACTTTATTGGAAATATCCTATTTGCCACCCTCAGCATGTCCCACTCTATGCATCTCATTATCCTACCCTTTCTTATTTTGATCATTATTGATATGAATTTGAGTGTCCCCCAACTCTAGTGCTCCGTTATGCATAGAGTTATCATTGTCCCTACTACCACTTGTTATAAACAATGCCTTGTCCATCTTTCCTCCATTCCCTAGTAAGAGTTGTTTCGTTCACCTCTCTTAAAGAACCCACACTTGTACTACTCTTAGTAGATACTGGGTTTGCTAATGTTTCACTATCATTCAACACCACTCCCACCTCATCATCAGTTGTAGGGATGGCTAAGATGACTTCCCTGTTTGCTGAGTTTAAAATATGACTGCATTCCCAATTGTGTAATAGACACATGTTGACAACTCTTCACCTTTTTGATGCTCTTCTTTGATTTAGTGCTAACCATAACCTACACTTGTAGCACTTCCAGCATAGAAATTTAAGAAACCTTCAACAAGCAATTCTAGTAATTTTTTTTCATCAAGAATTTATTTCAACCAACACAACCTATGCAATCATTTTTCAGAATTTCCAACACAGTAGCACAACAAGCAATTGCAAAGTAAATGCATAGTACAACACTTGTAGTAATTAATTCAAAAAATTCAAGCAACAGCAACCAAGCAATTCTAAAATGAAATTTTATTGTTCTAGGTTCAGAGTTGACCTTGTAAATTGAATTTCATTCCATTGACGTAGCAAAATAATGTAGAAATTATTGCACGAGAAGCCGCCCCAATCACATACCAGACCTTGCAATTCACATAATGAGTTATGCAAATGCATGGAATGCATAGTTTCTTGTCGGCTATGCTATGCACTACCAAGTGAAACTCATTGAGATGTATTAAATCAAGATTGATTTCCTTGCATGTGCATATGTGCAACACACATGTTGTGCTTTGCTCTGCACATCACGCACTTTGCTCTGAAAGTCATGCTATTCATGTCACCGCACCACCTCCCATTAGAGCAAAATCAAAGTTGCGCATATTCGTGGCTTTGTGTGCTTGAACTCGAACCCCTCGTGAGCGCAACAGGAGTTGCATGAGCTCCTCTCCTTGTTTCCTAAATACCCACCACAGCACCTTCCTTCTTCTACAAATTCTCCTTCTATGCCAAATTTGAAGTCGCTGGAGCTCGCACCTTTGTGAAAGCTCCCACGTTGCTACCTGTCGTTCATGTTATTTAACCCCCTCTGTGAGCCTTCGCACAAACACCCATGCCATGCTACTACACACCCACCGCACTGCCTCTGCATCGTGACGTGAAATCCTCACCACTCTCACAAAATCAAAAAGTCTTTGGGCACCACTAGGAGTTGAGTATGGTCACAAGGCTGAAATGCAAAGGAATTGATGGAAGGGCAACACCAGGAGTGGAGCTTGTTGCTTAATTTGACTCAACATGAGGAAGCTTACTAGATCCAGAAATAGCAAGAATTGATAGATTCATAGCTCTTTCTTGATTCTATAGGTGGTGGTGCATGGCCATTCATAGTTGGTGAAGCAATTTATCTTGTTAATTCTATTAATGAATAAGACATCAGCTTGCTAATTAGCTATGCAGAGTGTAAGCCCTGTGACCAGCTTCTTAAACGGTTTATGATAGCTTAGGCCATGGTCATTTGAGGCAAATACTTTGTACGATACTTTATAAGGATGTTATTGTGTGGATAGTTTTGTGTGGGTCCTATGCAATAGGCCTTGTGATGCGACCCTCAATGGCTCTACCGATTTTAAGGCTTATTCCTCACTTTGCAATCACTGTAAATTGTCACAATCCAATTAATAGATTCATGGAACAACAACCAAACTCTTTAGAAAGTTTGAAAAATTTTGCTAACTTCATTGCTCATATTGATAAAATAACGCTCTTGTTGGTTTTATGAGTGTGCCAATTTCCATTAGCACTTTTGCATACTCGGCTGAGTAAATATCCTAGTGCAGCTGAATTTCATGCCAGACATAGTGTCGAGCATACTGTAACACAGTGCTCATGTTGCAATTGACAGTGCACTGTGTGCGCATGTGGTTTCCTGTATGGACTTGTGAGGGGGCCTATCCATGCGTGTGGTCGATATTCGCACATGCTTGATATTTCATGAAAATGGGATGCTTTGTGGCCTCCAACAAAGTGGAAGATGGATGGTGCAACATGCATAGAGGCTAATGCATTTTTTACTGTAGCCTAGGCCTTGTGTGGTTATCACCTTTTCACGTGCCGAGGTCTTTCTGCACATGCCTTGGGGCTTGTCTGCACACCTAGTGACAACCTTTAAGTGCTTCACATGGGGACCACAAAGTGTAACTTTTTTGGGAATTTTAGCACTGTCAGCTACTCTTGCATAGAAAAGGTGATAACCTATTGGTAGTCTTACCTCCTTGATAGAATTGTCTCTATATACAATTTGTAAGTGGGTATGTGGAACGGTGTGGGGACCTATAGAAATGTTTAAGATAACTGGTGTAACATGCAATATGGTTTAGTCACATAGTGGCAGTGCACGACATGCGTGTGCACTCGATGGTCTCCTATTGCAAGTGTGTGGTCGTCTACATTTGTGCATGCACTATAGTCTGTTTATGCACACTGATGGCTTCTCTGCATGTGCATAGAGATAACTTGCACCCACTTCGTGTGTGGACAAAAAAGTATAACTATTTTTGGAGATTTTTAGCACTATTGACAGCTGCGGCTTGGAAGAGTTGTTTAGCTATTGGTAGTCTTGACTCCTTACACAATCAAATTGTTGCAATGTATAATCCGCAAGTGGGCATGTTCGATGCTTTGTGGCCTACAGTGAACTAGAAGATTGACGGTGCTATGCATGTGCATCAGTTGGGTCACTTTGGGTTTTATCCTTCGAAGAGCCTACTGGTGCTGCGTGGGGGCATGTGCACTACTCGCATGCATAGTGGTCTATTGATGCATGCTTAATTGTAATGATCGCCTGCGTCATTGTGCTGCTGAAAAGTGTAACTTTCACTAGGATTATTAGCTCTATGGGCTGCTACTACTTGGATAATGTGATTACTTATTGGTAGCCTTTCCTTCATTTGTGATGCAAATTTCACAAATATACACCACACAAGTGGGGATGTGGGATGCTTTGTAGGCTTAAGAGAAGTGTAGGATTGTTGTTCCAATATGTCATATGATTTAATCATGTAGTGCCAGTGCACTGCGTGAGAGCGCGATGGCCTGACTACCTTTACACATGAGGTCCCTATCAACACAATATTAGGAACGACCTTCTCGTGCGGCAAATGTGGACCTCGAAGTGTAACTTTCTTAGGTATTTTCAATGCTGTGAGCTATTTTTGCATGGTTAAGATGATTACCAATTGATAGTCCAGCCTTCCTCTTTGGTAGAATTGACACAATACAATCCACAAGTGGGCATGTTGCACGCAGTGTGGCTTGCAGCTAAAGTGGAAGTTTGATGATGTAATATGTGCAAGGGTTTAAGCATTTTGGTTTGCAAGCAAGTGTCGTGCTCCTATTGCACAGCTTGCATTATGTTCTCACGCTAGGTTCTAGTCGCACATGTCTTTGGGCCTGACCACGGGCCCTCAGTTGCACCCTGTATAGTCTTCATGTGGGGCCCTCAAAAGTGTAACTTTTTTCGAGATTTTTAGCATTGCGGGCTATTGCCACATGAAGAAGGTGGCAACCTATTGGTTGTCTTTCCTCCTTCCTATACAAAATATTCACAAAGTACAATCCGAAATGTGAGCAGTTGCAATGTTGTATAGCTTATACAAATGTCCATGATTTTTGGTTCAACACGATGTATGGTTTAACCATGTAGTGCTAGTACACTGCATGTACACACAATGGCCTACCTACCTAGGTGCGGTGGGTGTCCTGTCTATGGGCCCTTGGGGTCATCCTATGCTTGCAGAATTTGGGTTCCAAAAGCGTAACTTTTTCGAGAGTTTTAGCCTTGTGGACACCTGGCACTTGGATGAGATGATTACTTATTGGTAGACTTGCCTTCCTTGTTAGAATTATAGCAATATATAATCCACAAGTGGGTGTGCTTTGTGGCCTACCCCAAAGTGGATGATGCATGGTGCGATGAGCACAAAGTGTTTAAGAACTTTAGGCTACAGCAGTGGCCCTGCTTTGCTACTGGGGTGTGCATTCACATGAATTGCTCGCACAATCTCTGTGACAACCTGCACTCATGCCTTGTGTGGACCACAAAGTGTAGCTTGATTTTTTGATTTCGTTGTGCTACAGGCATGCTACCACATGGATTTGGTGATTGTTCCTTGGTATTCTTGCTTTCTTCCTTGATAGAATTGTCACAATATGTACCTACAAGTGTGCATACTTGGCGCATTGCAGCCAGCAGCATAATGAAATATGGACATTGCAACATGCTCAAGGACTTGAGCCTTTTGCACTTAAAAATTCGACGAGCTCTACTATAGCTACATGATATCCAAAGCACTTTGAGCACCCCTACATTTCTGACTACATGAGCACTGCACCCTTTCTACGCATGAACCACCTGTGTGTGCAGCATGTGGGGACAACAAAGTGTATAACTTTTATTGGGAATTTTAGCACTACATGCTGTTACTGTATGGTTATGGTGATTACCTATTGGTAGTCCTATCTTCTTCCTCAACATAATTTTCGTAATCCATAATCTGCACTGGCAAAAGTGGGATGCTACGTGGTTTGCAGCCATGTAGGAGATTGACAATGCGGTCGGGCCTTAGCTAGCTGAGTCGTGCCCTAACCATTTTTACTTTGAAGAAATGAGAGTTCTCAAAGCAAGCCCACACACTGGATACATTAGCATGGGATATCATCAAAGGATTTCAATCTTATTGCGTTGGCCTTCGGGATCAGAGTAATGATTAGGAGCAATAGTCATGGGCATTCGTATTTCATAGTTAGAGGTGAAATTCTTGGATTTATGAAAGTCAAACCACTGCAAAAGCATTTTCCAAGGATATTTTCCTTAATCAAGAAAGAAATTTGGGTGATCAAAGACGATCAGATATCGTCCTAGTATTAACCATAAATGATGTTGACCAGGGATTGGTAGATGTTGCTCTTTAGACTCCATCAGCACCTTATGAGAAATACAGTCTTTGGGTTCCATTGATAATGAAAATATCCTCCTGCATTACTTCATAATCAAGGCCCATTGCTAAATACTAAGATCATGAATACCCAAGCCATCGTCCACCTTTTATAAAGTGATAGTGCTCCATTCTGCATAATGCATTGCATGTCCTTTCTTGGCACCACACCATAAATATCTATTGAAGAACTTTCCATTACATTAATCACCACCTTTGGCACCACACAATAGCTTAAGTAAAAATTAGGAATCACTATCAACATTGAGTTGATCATAACAATCCTGCTCACCATAGAAAGAGGTTTGATTCTCTATTTTGTAACTTAATCTTCTACTCTTTGAATGATAAATTAATGTCCCCCTTATTTAGCAACTTTTTCGAAATAAGTGTCCTCGAATACTAAAGATTTTCTCTTAGGTCATATGAACTTTCACAACCACTATCTTCCTTCTCTTTCCCAACATCTCCTTACTAAAGTAGACTCTTGATTTACCAAGGTTTATGTTCTACCCATAATACTTATAATCGTCCATAATCTCTCTTACCTCCTTAGCAGAAGCACATGCAACAGAAGCATATAGAATGACATCATTAGCATATAAGAAATGATAAATGATTGGAGAAGCTAGCCCACATCGAAATCCCACCAATGTCACAACTTCATACTTCCTCATGAGCCTAGATAGAAATTTAGTTGTGATAATGAACAAATATGGTGACAACAAGCATCTTTTTTTGAGTCCTATCTTAGCCTCAATTTATGGGATTCTAAGACCATTCAGTAACACCCCAAACCTCAGTGCTGAAATACATGCATTCACCCACTCATATGAAACTATTAGGAAGCCCAAGAATGTCATCATATCAACGACAAACTGCAATCTGAGCTTGTCATATGCTTGTTCCATATCAACCATTATTACCATAAGACCTTCTTTAGAAATCAACGAGTGCATCCCGATTGCCATTTCTTAAGCAATAAATATTTTATCCGAGATAGATCTGCCTAGTACAAAAGCACCTTATTCCTTTGCGATTAGATCATGTAAAACATTCTTCAGTCTTGCCACCAAGATCCTTGCCACTATTTTGTATGTAACATTGCACAAACTTATTTGCCTGAACTATTCTTTTCTATCTACACCTTGTACTTTTGGAATAAGTACAATAAGAGTATCTTTCCAAGCTATTGGCATATGTCTGTTCTAAAAGAATATTAGTATAGCTCTAATAATATCCCTCTAAATAATCTCCCATTACCCCTATATGAACTCTGCTGTAACCCCATCAAACCCTAGTGTCTTGTTCTTTCATATAGATCTAATAGGTGTAATGACATATTCCTTGGAGCCTACATGGCTAGCAATCCCTTTTGTTCCATTCCAATGCATCTATATGGTTGGTATTGCAATCGAGGATAATCAACATCAATATTGTTCCACTTTGTCTCAAAATGATTCACCGACAAGTTTTTTATTTTTTCTGTGGATCTCCCCCTTGTAATCCTTCAATTATAGTATATGCTTATCCCTTTACCAAGAAGTCACAACATCCTAGATGAAACTAGTATTGCTATCCCCTAGTTGAGCCCATTGCACCTTTGCTCATTGCCACCAAGATCTCTCCTCAAGTGCACTAGCCCTATGAAAAAGAAGAAATGAGTTGTTTATGCTGGATGTGCTATTGATCAGTAAGACTAACCTAAGATTCCTTTAGTTGTAGACTCTAGATTTCCTTTTCAAGTTCACCATTTCTACCAATAAGGTTACGCATCTCAGTCTTCCTCCACCTGCTCAAAGGGGCTAGGCATCTACAGAATTTTGTTAAAAGCCTCTCCATGGGATTACCCCTCACTAAATTGTTCCACACTTTTGATACAACCCCTAGAGTCTGAGGAAATATGAGCCAAGCACCATCAAATTGGTTTTTTCTTTCGGTGGCCATCCCCTAACATGTCACCAACTCAATAAGTAATGGGTAGTGATTTGACCCAATGCTTGATAAATGTGTAACTATAGTTGTGGGAAAGTTGTGTAGTCCTTGGAGCTTCATTAGCACTCTACCCATCCTTTCCAATATTCGAGCACCACCTTCTTTTCTATTACACCAGGTTTACCTGTTGCCCACAAATCCCAAGTCAACAAACTCTAATTCTTTCTTGATTTCGAAAAACTCTTGCGGTCCCCACCCACTTCTAAACCTCTTCCCTCCTTTATTCTCCTCTTACGACATAACAACATTGAAGTCCCTCACCACTATCATGGGTCCCCCACCTCTAGCTACCTCAGTCACAATCTCTCACAAACATTCCTCTTATTAGGACCCTTAAAAGCATACATCACACAACATTTTATTAGTTTTTCCTCTACTGCCCTTGCCTGCACTACAAGTACTTGCAATGAAATTTTCATAACTTTTAAGTTCACTCAACTTCTTCACAGAGCCACAATCCCTCTAGATAATCCAACAAATGGTTGCACTACAAACTCCTAATCTCTACCAAGCAGTAAATCCACATCCCTCTTATTGAATTTCTCCACATTGGTTTTAGTAAGAGCCACTATCACAATACCCCTTGTTCTTACAAACCACTATAGGTAACCCCTTGATTTCTTATCCCTTATTCCCCAAATATTCCAAAGAAAAACTTATCATGTTTGGTAATAGTAAAGCATATCAACCTCCAGTATCTCCCACTGACAGCAACTAGCCTTTCAACGTACTGGCAACACATCTACATGAAGTGTGCATGAAATTCCCAATTCCAACAAAGCATTAGAAAGGAGCTACAGCCACGTAACTCCACACACCAAGCCCAGCACTTCATAACCCAAACAACTTAGCATTTCAAGGAGTTTAGCAATCCCATTTGGACCATAAAGCCACCTGCAAGGAAAAATTACAGCATTTCTTAGCTTCACATCTATAGTGCCCCTCTTAATTCTTGCACTTATGATTTTTTAAGTCTTCATACAGCAAGCTCCCTATGTTAGTGGACTTCACTAGCATGCTTTCAACAACCACATGTCTCCACATAGAACAACTGCCTACCTCCTCACATTCATACTAATTATGACATGCCTCCAAGCCCATTTCCAGCACCACAATAGTAGCAATTGAGCTCCCACCAACATGCTAACATGGCATAAGGAATTCATAACAGCTGCTAAATTCTCTACCTCTTGCCATAGTCCAATGCTCCAGTAATCCTCTAGACCCACTTCACCATGACCAATTGCTTCCTAAAGTGTATCACCCCATCAAATGGAGCATCAACACTCTGCAAAACCACACTATTGAATTTTAGCAAACATCTCTTCTTCATTTCCAACACCATGTAAAGAAGGTAGCACACATGCAGCCAAAGAAAAAGGAGTGCCTACATCCTCAGGGAACAATACTATTACAGCAATTACAATTGTAGCAGTTTCAATTACATTTGGTGCTATAGTAATCTTCATTACATTTGTTGCTGTAGCAATTATAATTGCATTTGCTGCTACAACATAGCTAAAAAATAACTACATAGAAACCCTCAATTCATATCTGTAATGTCCCTTTACATTCCTACACATTGCATATTTTTGAGTCACCCAACAGCAATTTCCCTGCTAGAATACACTCCACCAGCAGCATTCCGACAACTGCATTTCACCAAACAAATTGGCTTCCTACACCATCGCATTCATACTACATTTGATATGCCACCAAGCACCTCTCTAGCTCCTTAGCAATAGCATGTCACCTCGCAGTAGAATGACGATATGTCTCAAGGTTTTCATAGTAGCAGTAAGATTCCTAACCTCCTTACATATTCCCCTACTCCAACATTCCTCCTACATTTTGTTAACCTATAATAATTGGCCCTCCTGCATTGCCCTCTCCATGTCATCCTCATTTTGAATCCTATATTCAATATAGCTACCCCCAATTCTGCATCCCCATTCATTCCCTTCTTACTCAGATGCTGCACCCCATAAAATGGAACACCAGCACCTTGCCAAGCCACACAATTAATTCCCAACATGTATCTCATGTTCATTTCATGACCTTATTTGAATCTCCTTTTGGCCTACTTTCCACTTCTTGCCCAAAGCATTGTTGCATGAAGAATTACATGGCCTTTTAATACAATAGTAAACATGTCTCAAAGCACAGTAGCAATCAAGGATAGCATCGAACTTTTTTTTCCTAAAGACATTCATTCCAAACCCCCTGCTTAGCAACATGAATGCAATCCCTGCACCACTCACAATTGCTTACACCTCTATTAGTCATCACCAAAGACATTTCATTAAAAATGCTTCTGCCCACGAGCTATAGTTGAGAGGTTCCCCTCTCTCTCCATTTTGTTTTGTATAGCCACATGGCTAAGGCATCCTCCAATCTTATCACCATCCTTCTAGCCTCTTTCCTTCCCATTGCTGTCCTCCTCTGTTGACCTCTTCTTATGGTGACCTCCTTCAGTCTATTGAGTCACCCGCATTAGATCTTCCTTTCTGAATGTTTTTTTTGGGGTCCATACTTTCCTAAAAGGTTCGCTCCCCCTTGCAATAGAAACACTCCTATGTCTAGTTGGGTACCTCCCAACTCCACTATTGTTAACCACACCTCTTGGGTTCCTCTAAAAGTTTGAATCAGCTATATGGATTTGAGGTCTTCTTTGCACAGGCATAGCAGCCGTCCTAACTAGCATCCAAGGGGTTAGCCCTTTTTTAACTCCATCCTCTGCCCACTATGTTTCTGGTAGTTGAGATTACTAGCTTCCTTGCATTGTTTTATCAATCTCCTCCTTCCCAGTTGCTGCATTCCCCTCTACAACCCCTATCAAATCAACTCATTTCTACCTTTGGAATATTGATCCATGTAGTGGCCAACACGGCCACAGGCGTAACACATTCGAGGAAGGCCCTCTTACTCAAAAGATTGGAAAGTCCTCTCCAATAGCCCACTCAGCCACAAACCTAGCTTCAATGGTTTTGAAAGGTCCATTCTCACATACACCCTCACATATGAAGACCACTGCAAATCAACAGTTCATCCATCTAGTAAGATTTGTTGACCAACAACTTTAGCAATGCATAAAATATTTTTGTATCCCAGTATAGCAATAGAAGCTTGGGGAATCTGACCCACACTGGGGCACACATCATAGTCACGACATTATGCCTAAATTCTGAAGTCAAAAAATCTAACCCCATAGTTTGTCCTACCTCTACTATAAAATCCCCATGATTAGTCCAATATTATAAAATTTTTGAAATGGCCCCACCTCTACTATAAAACCCTCACAATAATGTAGAAAGGTAGGGTACTACCATAGACTCTCCCTACTAGATCAAATTGGTGAAACTCCTTACGTCTGTTACATGCTAAATCGGATAGAACAATTTTGTCTTGTACTACATAATCCTTCATCTTAGTAGTAACCTCCTCCACAACAATATAACGAGGCTGCTCAGTGGTTGTTGCATTTGCTATATTGGAGTTTATGTTAGCAATCATTACATCTTTGAAACTTTGTTTGAAATGTCCTATTTGCCACCTTAGCATGTCCCAGTCCATGCTTCATGTTGTTCTACCCTTCCTTATTCTGTTCATCACTGATTTGAATTTGAGTATTCCGGCCCGATGCTCCTCTATTCATAGAGTTGTCACAATCTTTGCTACCATTTGTTGTAACCTGTGTAATGTCTACCTTCCCATCCATCCCTATATAGGAGTTGGTCTCCTCCACCACATTAACAGGTCCCACACCTGTGCCACTTTTAGTAGATACTAGGATTGCTAATGTTTCACTATTGTTCAACTTCCACTCCCACCTCATCATCAATTGTAGAGATGGCCAGTGCGACTTCCTTGTTTGAAGAGTTTACAATATAACTGCATTCCCTAACCAACAACTCATTATGCGTGGGAGACACCTGTTCACAACTCTTCCCATTTTTATTTCTCTTGTTTGATTTAGTGCCAACAATTACCTACACTTGTAGCACTTCTAGTACAGTAATAATCAAATAGTAAAGCAATTGTAGTAATTATTTCAACCAGCACTTCCAGTAATTTTTCAACCAATAGTTATTTCAACAAGCAAAACCTGTGTAATTATTTTTCAACACTTCCAGCACAAAAGCAAAACAAGCAATTGCAGAGAAAATTCATAGTATAATACTTGCAACAATTAATTCAACCACTTCAAACAACAACAAACAAGCAATCTCGAGGATAGAGTTATATGAAATTTTAAAGTTTCAAGTTTAGAATTGACCTTGGCAATTGAAATTTCATTCAATTGATGTAGTAGAATACTGTAGAAATTATTGCATGAGAAGCCATAATGAGTTATGTATGCACTCAAAACACATAATTTGTAGTTTGCTTATGTTGCTCTATCCAGCAAAATACATTGAAATGTACTAATTCAAGATTAAATTCCTTTCACATGTGCATGTGCAGCATGCACCGTGCTCCACTCTGTGTGTCTTTCACTTCACTCTGCATGTCATGTCACATCACCATGCCGCTTACTGTATGCACCTCAACTGCCTTCAATGCCAATTTGAAGTCATGGGTGTTCATGCCTTTATGTGTGCATCCTTGAACCCTCGTGCACGTGCAAAAGGAGTTGTGCAAGCCTTCACACCCTGATTCTTGTGCTCCCCATGGCAGCGTAGACCTTTCTCCAAAAAATCTCCTTTAGTCCAAAAATTGAAGTCACTGGCATTCATGCCTTTCTATGAGCTTCTACATCGCTTCCTATTGGGCTCATCCCCAAACCCCTATGCATGCATCCACCAAGAGCCACGCAAGCACTCATCCCTTGCTTCCTATACCCCTACAACACTGCTGGCCTACCCTCAGTGTGGCGACATGAAACTGATGAAAGGCTGAAACATAAAGGAATTGATGGAAGTGCACTATCAATAGTGGAGCCTGTGGCTTAATTTGACTCAACACAAGCAAGCCTACCAGGTCTAGGGATTGATAGATTGAGAGCTCTTTCTTGATTCTATGGGTGGTGGTGCATGGCCATTCTAAGTTGGTGGAGTGATTTGTCTGGTTAATTTCGTTAACGAACGAGACCTCAGTTTGCTAACTAGTTATGCAAAGTGCAAGCCATGTGGGCAGCTTCTTAGATGGACTATAGCCACTTAGGCCATCGAAGTTTGAGGCAATAACTAGACTGTGATGCCCATAGATGTTCTGGGCCACACGCATGCTACACTGATGTATTCAACGATTACATTTCTATTGTCAAAAGGCCTGGGCAATCTTATGAAAATTTCATCGTGGTGGGGATAGATCATTACAATTGTTGGACTTTAATAAGGAATTCTTTGTAAGCATGAGTCATCAGCTTGCAATAACTATGTCCCTATCCTTTGTACACACATCCCTTCACTCCTACCAATTGAATGGCTTGACGAAGTGTTCAAATTGCTGCGATGCGGGCCATTTGCCATGTGTGACTCAGTGAGAAGTCCACTGAACCTTTTCATTTAGAGGAAGGAGAAGTCGTAATAAGGTTTTCATAGGTGAACCTACAAAAGGATCATTTAAGAGAGGTATGAATGATGGAGCGATCTTTCCAACATGTGGGTGTGTGACAGTTTTTTGAGGTTGCATTCTTTTGTAGCACGTGGTCTTGCTTCCACATGGAGCTTGAGGCTATGAGGGATAAACAAAAGCTTATGGTTGTAGTCAGGAACCAAGGGAGAGCAAATGTTCTCCTTACAATGAGTATGACGTGCATCGTGAGGTCCTATGAGGCTCGACAATCAAACTACTCTTGATAAACGATATCTTGGCTCACGCATCAATTAAGAATGCAATGAAATGCGACACATGCCATGAATTGTAGAATCCCATGCACCACCCATTTTTTGAATGCAAGTTGCACCTGAGGATGCAAGTCGTTGTCATGATTGCATGGATGTAATGTGACTCATCACTCCTTGCGGAAGCCTTGACTCCTTGGTTCGATGCCCGTCCCTAGTTTGGACACGATTGATGGTACCTCGTGCTATGGCATGGCGTGTTGAAGTGTGGGGTGATGGTTGACTGTCAACGTGATAAGAGGTAGATGCCACTGGCTATTGTGGTGTTGGCCAACAAGAATTGATGCTGTTAGGTGACAAGCAGATACACCACATAGATCAAATTCCATGCTCCATGGTGTGGAATGATGACCCCATATTAGGCAAGGTTACCCATTGAGTGTAAGAATATAAATAAGTGAAGGAGAAAGAACTTACAAGGATTCCCTTCATAATGGTGAGCGACACGGGACTAGCCCAATTTTGAAATCGAGCAAACAGAAGCTTGAATTGTAGTCTTGAGAGGTGTCCTCCATGATGGATTGGGATCAACTTGAAAGAGGTGTTGGGGAGGGTGAGAGCCCCGTTCAGCTCATACCCTGCTACTACACGAGGCAATGTCAACGAGTTGGGTTGTTTTCGAATGCAGTCCAAATTGGTTGGTATCTCCAAAAGGCCAATGCAAGAATGAGGTGTTGCTCAAATTGTGCTATGCAAATGTTGCTTTACTTCATGTTAGTTGAGCATGCTTTTCCCTCTTCATGTTGTGCCAGGTATTTTTTGTTGTGCAATGTGGGTGCTAGCCAAGGCCTTCATCCTTAAATAGACCCTTTGTGCTTCTGCTTTACACAACTTTGAGGCTATTTTGGCTATTGGAATTCGATTGGCATGAGATCATTTTTGCACAAGAGATGATTTTTATGGTGCTACTAAGTATGGCTTGGCTGCCTCTTGGTGTAGTCAGTCATTATGTGAGGAGCACTTTGCTACTTAGTCGAACCTTCTTATGGAGGAAGTTCGTATGTAGCTGACTTATTTATCGAATGGGTAGGTTCCATTCAAATATTTTTATTGCGCTGCACTACTCCAGTGTTGGACATGTGGATTTACGTAATGCCATTGAATGCACAATCATCCTTGCTATCTTTTTGGCATGGACTTGGAAATCACACATTTTGGTCTTTTCATTCTCTGACAAATTGGGTTGTCCTTGAGCAATGTTATTATCAAGAGGCAATGTTTTGAAGCTTTTGAAATGGCATCCCAACTTAGGAGCATTTGGTATTCTTTTGTGGAGTATAGCCAGACGTGATGAACATGTCAAATTATGACATGGGGTTTTTCCGGGATGTATTTCTACCTAGTTGATCTTGCTAGTAGTCATATGCTTGTCTCAATGATTATGCCATGCAAGTGTAAATATGAACAATATTAGACTGTGAAATTATGAATAGCTCATTAAATCAGTTATAGTTTGTTTGATGGTACTTGCTACTTGAATAACCATAGTAATTCTAGAGCTATACATGCACCAAAACCTATCTTTGGAAGGGATGCATTTGTTAGGTAAAAAGTTGATGTGGGTTTTCATCTGGCTCTTTGATGAATCTTGATAGCATGTCAGATCACAGGCTGTCATGTCTGTGATGCATCAATCAAATTTCTACCCTATCAACTTTCGATGGTAGGATATGGGCCTACCATGGTGGTAACGGGTGATGGATAATTAGGGTTCGACTCCAGAGAGGGAGCCTAAGAGATGGATACCACATCCAAGGAAGGTAGCAATGCACAAATTGCCCAATTATGCCATGAGGAGGTAGTGACAATAAATAATAATACCGGGCTCCATAAGTCTGGTAATTGGAATGAGTGCAATCTAAATCTCTTAATGAGGAACCATTGGAGGGCAAGTATGGTGCCAACAGCCATGGTAATTTCAACTCCAGTAGCGTATATTTGAGCTGCTGTAGTTAAAAATCTTGTAGTTGGACAATTGTTTTGATCGATCGGTCTGTCTTTTGGTGTGCACAGCCCATAATTCTTTGTCGACAATGTGATATGGCCTTAGTTGGTTGGGTCATGCCCTCAACATTGTTACTTTGAAGAAATTAGAGTGCTCAAAGCATGCCCATGCTCTGGATACATTAGCATGAGATAAAATTACAAGATTTCGATACTATTGCATTAGCGTTCGGGATCAGAGCAATGATTAAGAGGAACAATCATGGGCATTCGTATTCACAGCCAGAGGTGAAATTCTTAGATTTATGAAAGACAAATCACTACGAAAGAATTTTCCAAGGATCTTTTCTTTAATCAAGGATGAAAGTTGGGGGTTCGAAGACATTCAGATACCATTCTAGTCTCAACCATGAACGACGCCAACCAGGGATTGGCAGATGTTGCTCTTCGGAATCCATCAATACCGCATGAGAAATCTAAGTCTTTGGGCTCCTTTGATAATTAAATAATGGACAAAACTTACAAAAATTCCTTTATAGAGGATCAAACAAAAAAATTGAAAGCACACAGCATCAAAAGCAGTTTGAGAAGGGACATACCCCATTCCCAAGTAAAATCAAATGAGCATGCATAATGCACTGACCAGTCTGTTGGGAAATTTCTTTTAATATAAATATGTGCTAACAAAAAGGTATCCATGCCTCGAACATATTGGAGAGAGTCTTTGAATCTTCCTCCATGTGAGGGGTGTTGTAGAAGATTGCCAACCTCTTGAATAGCCATAGAAGAGTCTGACTGAATGTGAACAGCATGATAAACGAATCGACCTGAGAAATGTCACGACCTCCAGAATGGCGTGCACCTCCATAGCTATGCTTGATTGAGGAATAACCTTCCTTCCAGCAACAACAAATGGCTTCCCAAGGTGATCTCTAACAACAATTCCCAGCCCCACAACTTCGTTCTAAATCGTCACATCACAATTGATTTTGATCCATCAAGTTGGAGGAGGAGCCCAAAATAAAGCTGCATTCAACTCATGTGACTTGTGTGGATTCCTACTAGACATGGATGACACCAAGTTGTATTTTTTGATTGTAGCCACCACATCAATTTGAATCCTTTTCACTAAGATAGTATTGCTCAATACTCGCTCCTTGTGTTTTTTTTAAATTCTTGTTAGTCCAAAGGTAATAGAGAGCTGTAGCAACTACAACAATATGCTTGATCACGTCTCAACACTTCAATTCATTTGCCTCCAAAGTGCTGTAAACCTACAGTAATGTAAAATTACTATAGCTTCCACTGCTGCATGGAAAAAGAGTTGCAACAGCATCCTTCATGTGTTGCACATTCGAAACCTCTTCTACCTTCCAGCAATCCCATAGTAGATGTTATGAAGTCTAAACCTTATTACAACCCAAATGCATCTGCTACACTCTATTAGTCTCCTCTTGAATAGCCATTCAGTAATCGAAATATAATTTTTAACCAATCTCCAATTGAAAATCCTCGCCATGGGCAGTTCCTTGAGCTTCCAAATCTAGCTATAATTACTTACAACAACACGTGAACCCCTAGTATTTTCTAGAATTGCATCTTGGACTATGAGTTAGTAGAGCCTGGAATTATTTATTTCCATGGATTTAGTTTGTAATTGCAGCAATTGGTCCATGCTATCATTCAGCACCCATGGAAGATGCAGCACCTTATCAAGCAAAAATTCACTAACCCAAGCTTTAAGACGGCACACATCTTATCCCCCATGATCAATAATAAATTTGCTAACAAATTTTGGCCATCCTTGTTCCATGTTGATGTAAGTAGGCCACCACTTGATTGGAAGAAACTCCAACCAGTTGTCTTCAACAAAACGTACATCCCTACCCTCTCTAATTCTCCACACAAAGTTTGGTACAGCCCATGGCATTGCCTCCTTGATTAGTCTGCATGCCTGCAAAGCTCCTCGTAGAACTCCTACCATCTTTTCTCCTTTGAAGTATTTACTCCTCATCACCTCCACCTACACACAATATTCTCTTACTAGAATCCTCTTACATTACCTCATAATCAAGTCCTGCTTTTAAGTTTTAAGATCATGGATACCCAAACCACCCTCCTTCGATAAAGTGATAGTACTCTAGTCTGCATAATGCATTGCATGTCCTTCATTGGCACCACACCATAAGTATCTTTTGAACATCCTTTCCAATACATAGATCACCCTCTTTGGAAGAACATAATGGCTTAAGTAAAAATTAAGAATCACTATCAGCATTGAGTTGATCATAAATATCCTGCCCACCAAGGAAAGAGGTCTAATTCTCCATTTTGCAACTTGTTCTTCAACTATTTGAATGATAAAATTAAAGTCTCCCTTATTTAACAACTTTGTTAGAACAGGTGTCACCAAATAATTATAATTTTTTTCTTAGTTCATATGAACTTTGCCAGCCACATCTTCCTTCTCTTTCCTACTATCTCCTTATTAAAATAGACTCTTGATTTAATAAAATTTACCTTCTACTTAGAATACTTCACTTAGAAGTCGCAGCAGTCTGGAAAAAACTAGTATTGTTATCCCCAAGTTGAGCCCATTACACCTTTGCCCTTTGTTATCACCATCTCTCCTCAAGTGCACTAGCCCTATGAAAAGAAGTAATGAGTTGTTCGAGCTAGATGTGTTCTTAATCATTAAGACCCACCTAAAATTCCTTGAGTTCTAGACCCTAGGTTTCCTTTTTAAGTTCACCATCTTTGTCAATATGGTTGTGCATCTCAGTCTTGCTCCACCTGCTCAAAGAGACTAGGGATCTGTAGAATTTTGTAGAAAGCCTCTCCATGGGATTCCCCCTCGCTGATCTGTTCCACACCTTCTGTACAACCCCTACACAAGCCAAGCACTCTCAAATTGATTTCTTCTTTCAACGTCAATCCCCTGACGTGTCCCCAACTCAATAAGTAATGGGTAGTGATCTAACCCAATGCCTTACAAATTTATAACTATAGTTGTGGGAAAGTTCTATAGTCCATGTAGATTCATTAGCACTCTATGCAGCTTTACCAATATTCAAGCACCACTTTCTTTCCCGTTGCATCAGGTGTACCTATTGCCCACATATCCCAAGTCAATCAACTCCAATTCTTGCATAATTTTTAAAAACTCCTGCTACCCCGCCCACTTCTAAACCTCTTCTCTCCTCTATACTCCTCTTGCAACATAACAACACTGAAGTTCTCTGCAAGTATCATGGGTGCCCCACATCTAGCCACCTCCTTAAGGTTCTCCTATGCAGCATTCCTTTTGTTAGGCTCCTTGGAAGCATACAACACAATATTTTATTGGCCTTTCTTCCTCTACCCTTACCTGCACTACAAGTACTTGCAACAAAATTTTCATAACTTTCAAGTTCACCTAGCTCCTCCATAGAACCACAATCCCTCCTGGCAATCCAGCTTGTGGTTGTATTACAAACTCCCAAACTCTACAAAGCAGCAAATCTACATCTCTCCTACTAAATTTCTCCACCCTGGTTTGAACAAGAGCCACTACTGTAATACCCCTTGTTCTTACAAAGTGTCATAGGTAACCCCTTGATTTCTTATCCCTTATTTCTCAAATATTCCATATAGCAAACTTAGTCATTTTTGTTAATAGTAAAGTATAGCAACCTCTGGTTCTTTCATCAACAACAACTAGCTTGCAACTGACAACTCATCCACATAAAGGGTACATCAAATTCCCACTTCCAACAAAGCATTAGAAGGAGCTATAACCACATAACTCCACACATTATGCCCAACATTCCATAGCCCAAACATATTAGCATTTCAAGGAGTGTAGCAATCCCATTCAATCTATACAACTAGCTATGAGGAAAAACCATAGCATGTCTTGTGTCTTGGAACTTCCACTTGTTTCCATAATGTCCTTCGCTTCACATCTGTATCGTCGCCCTTAATTCTTTCACTTATGGTTTTTTTTAGTCTTCAAATAGCAAGGTCCCTACGTTGGTGGACTCCACCAGCACCCTTTTTGCAATCACATGTCTCCACATAGAACAACTACCTACCTCCTCACACTCATATTGCTTATGATATGCCTCCAAGCCCATTTCCAACACCACGACAACAACAATCGATCTCCCAACAGCAAGCCAGCATGGCATAAGGAATTCATAACAGTTGCCAAATTCCCTACCTCTTGTCAAAATCTAGTGCTCCAGCAATCTTCCAGCAGCCACTTCACCATCATCGATTGTTTCCTCAAGTGTATCACCTCATTAAATGAAGCATCAACACTTTGTAAAATCACACTATTGATTTCTAGCAACTTCTCATCTTCATTTTTGCACCATGTAAAGAAGGCAGCACACATGTATCAAATGAAAAGGAGACCATGCATCCCATGTGATTGGTGCTATAGCAATCACCACTACATTTATTATTGTAGTGATTGTAATTGTATTTGCTACTATAGCATAGCTAAAAAAAACTGCATAGGAACCCCCAATTTGTGTCCGCAATGTCCCCGTGCATTCTTGTACATTGCATATTTTTGAGTCACCCAACAGCAAGTTCCCTGCCAGATTACACTCCAACAGCACCATTCCAACAACAACATATCACCAAACAAAGCTGTTGCCTTCATAATCTCATTCATACTACATTTGATATGCCACCAAGCACCTCTCCAGCTACTCACCAACAACACATCACCTCCCAATAGAATGACAACATGTCTCAAGGATTTTGTAGTAGCAGCAAGATTCTCGACCTCCTTACATATTCCCATGCTCCACCATTCCTCCAACATCTTGTTAACCTACAGTAATTGGCCCTCCTACATTGCCCTCTCCAAGCCATCCTCATTTCTATTCCTATATTCAGCATAGTTACGTCCTAATTTCCCACCACTGTTCATTCCCTTCTTCATAAGATGCCACACCCCATTAAATGAAACACCAACACTTTGCCAAGCCATAATGTCAGTTTCCAGTAAGTATCTCATGTTCATTTCTAGCACCTTGTTTGATTCCCCTTTTGCACACTATCTACTTCTTATCCAAGCATTGTTGCATGAAGAATTGTATGGTCTTTTAATACAACAGTAAACATGACTCAAGGCACAACATCAATCAAGGAGAGCATACACCATTTTTTGCCAAGGACATTCCCTAAAAAACCCCAGCTTAGCAACATGAATGCATTCCATGCACCTCTCACAATTACTTACACCTCTATTAGTCATCACCAAGGACATTTCATTGTAAATGTTGCAACCCACGAACTACAGTTGAGAGATTCTCCTCTCTTTCCATTTATTTTGTATAGCCACATGGCTAGAGCCTCCCCCAACCTTATCACCATCCTATTGCCCTCTTTCCCTCCCATTGTTGTCCTCCTCTTTTGACCTCTTCTCATGTCGACCACCTTTAGTATATTGCATTGCATCCTACTTCCCAAATGTATCCTTTAGGGTCTATACTTTCCTGATAGATTCCCTCCCCCTTGCAAGGAAGACACTCCTATGCCTACCTAGGTACCTCCCAACTCCATCATTAATAATCATGCCCCTTGGGTCCCTCTGAAAGTTGGAATCAGCTTTATAGATTTGAGGTCTTCTTTACACAGGCATATCTGCCCTCCTTCTCAATATTACTAGCATTCATGGGCCTAGCCCTTTTTGACTCCTTCATCCTCTTTCCATTGAGTTTTTGGTAGTTGAGATTGCTGGCTTCTCTGCATTGTTTTATTGATCTCCTCCTTCCCACTTGTTACATTCCCCTCTACATCCTTTATGAAATCAACTCATTTCTCCTCTTCAGAACATTGATCAGTGTAGTGGTAAACATGGCCATAGGCATAACACATTTGCTCAAGTCTCTCATACTCAAAAGCTTGGAATGTCCTCCCAAATAGGCCACTCAGCCACATACCTAGCTTTAGAGGTTTTGAAAGGTTCATTCTCCAATTGACCCTCAAATAGGAAGATTACTGCAAATCAATGGTCCATCCAACAAGTAAAATTTGTTCACCAATAGCTTTAGTAATACGTAAAATGTTTTTGGTATCCCAGTATAGTAATAGAAGTGTGAAGAATCTTGCCCATACTAGGGCACACATCACAACCATGGAATTAGGCCTAAACTCAAGGGTCCAAAAATCTAACCCCATAGTGTGTCATAGTGCCTGCCAAAGTACACCCAGCTACATTGCATTCCTGTCCTTAATTGAATCAAAGAGAAGATTCAATCTGTAATGGTAGTGCAATGTAGCTCTATATAGGTCAGATTCCTCATGCTTTTATTGCTATATTAGGATGAAAAAAATATTTTTTGCATTGCTAAAGCTATTGGTGTACCAATCTTACTAGATGGATGGACAGTTGATTTGTAACAATCTTCATATGTGAGGGTTTGTGTGAGAATGGACCTTTCGTAACCCGTGAAGTAAGGTATGTGGATGAGTGGGTTTTTCAGGAATACATTCCAAGCTTTTAAGATAACTGGTGTAACACGCAATATGGTTTAATCACGTAGTGGTAGTGCACGACATCATTGTGCACTTGGTGGTCTCCCATTGCACGCGTGTGATTGTCTACCTTTGTGGTTGCACTGTTGGTAACTTTTTTTTGTAGATTTTTAATGCTGTGCCTTGGAAAAGTTGTTTTGCTATTGGTAGTGTTGACTCCTACAATCGAAATGTTGCAATGTATAATCCACAAGTGGGCATATCCGATGCTTTGTAGCCTACAATGAATTGGAAGATGGACGGTGCAGCATGTGCATCGGTTTGGGCACTTTGGGTTGTATACTTCAAAAAGCCCCACTAGTGCTGCTTGCAGGCATGTGCATTGCTCCCACGTGAAATGGTCTATCGGTGTGTGCTCAGTGGTAATGATCGCCCGTGTCGTTGCGCTGCTGAAAAGTGCAACTTTCATCGGGATTATTAGCTTTGTGGCTGCTATAGTTGGGATAATGTGATTATCTATTGGTAGCATTACCTTCTATAGTGATGAAAATTTCACAAATATACACCACACAAGTGGGTATGTGGCATGCATTGCAGGCTTAAGAGAAGTGTCGGATTGTTGTTCCAATATGCTGTATGTTTTAATCATTTAGTGCCAGTGCACCGCATGCGAGCGTAGTAGCCTGTCTACCTTTGCACATGAGGTCCCTGTTTGCGAGCTATCAGGAATGACCTTCTCATGCGACAAATGTGGACCTTGAAGGGTAACTTTCTTGGGTATTTTAAGTGCTGTGAACTATTTTTGCAAGGTTAAGGTGATTACCTATTGATAGTCCAGCCTTCCTCTTTGGTAGAATTGACACAATACAATCCAAAAGTAGGCATGTTGCATGCAGTGTGGCCTACAACAAAAGTGGAAGCTGGATGGTGCATATGTGCAAGGGTTTAAGCATTTTAAATTGCAAGCTAGTGTCATGCTCCTATGGCACAACTTACATTGTGTTCTCAAGCTAGGTTATGGCCACACACATCTTGGGACCTGGCCGCATGAGCTCAGTGGCACCCTATAAGATCTTCATGTAGGGAGCACAGAAGTGTAACTTTTATCGAGATTTTAGCATTGTGTGTTACTACCACATGCAGAAGGTGATAACTTACTAGTTGTTTTGCATCCTTCCTAGACAAAGTTTTTGCAAAGTACAATTCGAAATGTGAATAGTTGTGACGTTGTGTGGCTTGATGAAATGTCCATGATTTTTAGTTCAACACAATGAATGGTTTAACTATGTAATGTTAGCACACTGCACGTGCACGTGTTGGCCTACCTACCTGTGTGCAGTGGGTGTCCTATCTATGTGCCCTCAAGGTCTTCCTGTGCATGCAAAATGTGGGTTCCAGAAGTGTAATGTTTTTCTGGAGAGTTTTAGCCCTACAGACTCCTGGCACATGGATAGGATGATTACTTATTGGTAGTCTTGCCTTCCTTGTTAGAATTATAGCAATATAAATTAAACAAGTGGGTGTGCTTTGAAGCCTACCTGAAAGTAGATGATGGATGGCACAACGTGCGCAAAGTATTTAGGCACTTTAGGCTATAGCAGTGGCCCTGATCTTCTGGTGGGGCATGCACTCTAGTGCACTGCTCATGCGTGCTCTATGACAACCTGCATGTGTGCCTTGTGTGGACAACAAAGTGTATATTTTTTTAATTTCTTAGTACTGTGGGTTGGTTCTACATGGATATGGTGATTGCCCTTTGGTATTCTTTCCTTCTTCCTTGATACAACTATTGCAATATGTAACCTTCAAGTGTGCATACTAGGTGCATGTCGGCCAGTAGCACAATGAAATATGGACGTTGCAACATGCTCAAGGGCTTGGGCATTTTGCACATATTCATTATACAAGCACTACTATTGTTGTGCTTAATCCAGTGCACTTTGTGTGCCCCTTCATGCTTGACTACATGTGCACTGTACCCTTTCATTGCATGCTCAGTAGCCCCATATGAATGCGACATGTAGGGAAAACAAAGTGTAACTTTTATGGGGATTTTTAGTGCTATGTGTTGCTACTGCATGGATATGGTCATTGCCTATTGTGCCACGCATTGCTTATCAAGTAATGTGGGTGCTAGCCAAGGCCTTCATCCTTAATTAGACCCATTGTGCTTCTTTTTTGAACATATTTGAGGCTATAAGGTCTAACTAAATAGGTTTGGTGTGAGATCATTTTTACACGAGATATTTTTTGTGGTGCTACTTTTTATGGCATGGCTAGGTGTGGTCAGTCATTATATGAGTAGGGCTTTGCCACTTAGTTGAACCTTCTTATGGAGGAAGTTCATATGTCCCTCTCTTATCTATCAGATGGGTAGGTTCCATTGAAATATTTTTATGGTGTTGCACTACTATGGTAGTGGAACTATAGCATTACACAATGCTGTTGAATGTGCAATCGTCCTTGGTCTCTTCCTGGCACAGATTTGGAAATCACATGTTTTGGTCTTTTCATTCTCTGACAAAGAGGATTGTCCTTGAGGAATGCAATTGTTGAGAGACAATTTTTTGAATCTTTTGTGATGATTTCTCAGTTTGAGAGCATTCGCTCTTCCCTTGTTGATACTACTAGACATGATGAGCATGTCAAATAATGACATGGGGTTTAGCCTGGTGCTTTAACATTGATTGCTACCTGCCACTAGTCATATGCTTGTCTCAAAGATTAAGCCATGTATGTGTAAGTATAAATAATTTTAGACTGTGAAACCACGAATAGCTCATTAAATTAGTTATAGTTTGTTTGATAATACTTGCTGCTCGGATAATCATTGTAATTCTAGAGCTAATACATGCACTAAACCCTGACTTTTGGAAGGGATGCATTTATTATGTAGAAGATCTATGCAGGCTTTTGCCCTGCTCCTTGACGAATTGTGATAACTTGTCGAATTGCATGGCCTTCGTGCAAGCGATGCATCATTCAATTTTCTTCCTTATCAATTTTTGATCATAGGATACGGACTTACAATGGTGGTGATGGGTGACAGAGAATTAGGGTTCTATTCCAGAGAGGGAGCCTAAGAGATGGCTACTACATCCAAGGATGGCTATAATTGCACAAATTGCCCAATCTTAAGATGAGGAGGTAGTAACAATAAATAACAATACCAGGCTCCATGAGTCTGGTAATGGGAATAAGTACAGTAAAAATCATTTTATGAGGATCCTTTAGAGGGTAAGTCTAGTGCCAGTAGCCAAGGTAATTCCAACTCCAACAGCCTATATTTAAGTTGTTGTAGTTAAAATGCTCGTAGTTGGACCTTGGTTTGGGTCAATTGATCCACCTTTTGGGGTGCACCACCCGCCCTGATCCTTTTGCCGAGGATGCAGTCTGGCCTTAGCTAGCCATGTTGTGTCCTCGACATTGTTACTTCTAAGAAAATAGAGTGCTCAAAGCAAGCCGACACTCTGGGTTCATTAACATGGGATAACATCAAAGGATTTTGATCTTATTGTGTTAGCCTTTAGGATCAGAGTAATGATTAAAGGGGATAGTCATAGGCATTCGTATTTCATAGTTAGAGGTGAAATTCTTGGATTTATTAAAGATGAACAACTACAAAAACATTTTCCAAGGCTATTTTCATTAATCAAGAACAAAAGTTGAGGGCTTGAAGATGATATGATATCATATTAGACTCAACCATAAACTATGCTAACAAGGGATTGACGAATTTTGCTCTTTGGACTCTATCAGCACCTTATGAGAAATCAAAGTCTTTGGGTTCAACAAATAATGAAAATATCCTCCTACATTACATCTTATTCAAGGCCCATTCCTAATGGCTAAGATCATGGATAGCCAAACCACCATCCTCCCTCAGCAAAGTGAAATTGCCCCTGTCTGCATAACTCGTTGCATGACCTTCCTTGGTGCCACACCATAAGTATCTTCTGAACATCTTTTCCAATTACATTTATCACCTACTTTGGCATGGCTCAAGTAAAAATTTGGAATCACTATTTGCATCGAGTTCATCATAACAATCATGACTACTATAGAAAGAGGTATGATTCTCTATTTTGTAACTTGTTCTTATATACTTTCAATGATAAAATTGAAGTCTCCTTTATTTAGCAAATTTTTCAAAATTGGCCCCTAAATACTTAAGATTTTCCCTTGGGTCATATAAACATTCGCAATCACCATCTTCCTTCTTTTTCTCATCATCCTCTTGCTAAAGAAGACTCTTAATTTAACAAGGTTTACCTTCTGCTCATAATCTTCCATAATCTATCTTATCGCCCTAGCAACAGTACTTGTAGTAAGAGGATATAGAATGACATTGCCAGCACATAAGAAAAGAGAAATAATTGGAGAAGTTGGCCCACATCGAAATCCCATAATTTCAAAGCTTCATATCTCCTTATGAGCCCAGATAGAAATTTAGAGGTGATAACGAACAAATAAGGTGATAGTAGGCATCCATTCCTGAGTCATCTGTTGGCCTAAATCCATAGGATTATGACACAATTAAGTAACACCCCAAACTTGGATGCTAAAATGCGTGCATTCACCCACTCACACGACACTATTGGGAAGTCCAAGGATGTCATTATATCAATGACAAACTACCAACTGACCTTGTAATATGCTTGTTCCATATCAAGTTTTATTGCTATAAGACCCTCTTTAGAAACCAAAGAGTGCTTCCTAGTTGCCATTTCTTGAGCAATAAATATATCATTTAAGATAGATCTGTCTAGTACAAAATCACCTTATTTTTTTGTGATTAGATCTAGTAAAATGATCTTCAATCTTGCCACCAAGATCCTTGCCACTATTTTGTATATAACATTGAACAAACTTATTTGCCTGAGCTATTCTTGTTTGTCTGTACCTTATACTTTCAAAATAAGTATAATAAGAGTATCCTTCCAAGCTATTGACATCTATCTATCCTAAAAGAATTCTAGCATAGGTCTAACAAAATCATCCTTAGAAATCTCCCAATACCCCTGTATGAACCCTTCTATAACCCCATCCATCCTTGGTGCCTTTTTCTTCCTTATAAATCTGATAGCTTTAATGACTTCTTCCTTAGTAGCCTACATGGTGAGCATTCCCTCTTGTTCCAATCCAATGCATATGTAAGGTTGGTATTATAATGGAGGATAATCAACAACAATTATGCACCACTTTGACTCAAAATGATTAACCAACAAGCTTTTTATTTTGTCTGTGGAACTAACCACCTCCCCCTTGTCATCCTTCAACTACAACATAAGCTTATCCCTCCACCTAGAAGTCGCAATAGCCTGAAAAAAACTAGTATTGCTATCCTCCAAGTGAGCCCATCGCACCTTTGCCCTTTGTCACCAAGATCTCTCCTCAAGTGCACTAACCCTTTGAAAAGAAGCGATGGGTTGTTCAAGCTGGATGTGTTTTTGATCATTAATGCACACCTCAGATTCCTTGAGTTGTAGTCTCTGGATTTCCTTTTCAAGTTCACCATTTTTATCAATAAGGTTGTGCATCTCAATCTTGCCCCACATGCTCGAAGGGGCTATGCATCTATAGAATTTTGTAAAAAAACCTCTCCATGGGATTCCACCACGTTGATATGTTCCACACTTTTTGTACAACCCCCTATAGTCTAAGGAAAGTCTAGCCAAATACTCTCAAATAGATTTCTTCTTTTAGTGGCCATCCCCTAAGATGTCCTCAACTCAATATGTAATGGGTAGTGATCTAACCCAATGTGTGACAAATGAGTAATTATAGTTGTAGGAAAGTTTTGTAGTCCCTAGAGATTCACTAGTACTCAATCAAGCCTTTCCAATATTTGAGCACAACCTTCTTTCTCATTACATAAGGTGTACCTATTGCCCACATACCCAAGTCAATAAACTTTAATTCTTTCATGATTATGAAAAACTCCTACTGCCCCCTCCCACTTCTAAACCTATAACCTTGTCTCTTCTCCTCAATGACAACAACATTGAAGTCCCTTACCACTATCATGGGTGCCTCACCTCTAGTCGCCTCCTTCATGATCTCCTAAACAACATTTCTCTTATTAGGCTCCTTGAAAGCATTCACCACACAACATTTTATCAGTATTTCCTCCCTTACCCTTGCCTACACTACAAGTACGTGCAATGAAATTTTCATAACTTTCAAGTTCACCCAACTCCTCCATAGAACCACAATCCCTATTTACAATCTAGTTGATGCTTGCACTACAAACTCCCAAGCTCTACAAAGTAGTAAATCTACATTCCTCCTACTAAATTTCTTCACCCTAGTTTTAACAAGAGCCACTAGTGTAATACCCCTTGTTCCTATAAACCACTATAGATAATCCCTTGATTTCTTATCCCTTATTCCCTGAATATTCCATACACTGAACTTAATCATTTTGGTAATAGTAAAGTATATTAACCTCCAGTATCTTCCATCAATAGCAGCTATCCTTGCAACATATTAGCAACACATCCACATGATGTGTACATGAAATTCCCGCTTCCAACAAAGCATTAGAAGGAGCTATAGTCACGTAACTCCACACATCGTGCCTAGCATTTCATAACCCAAACAACTTAGCATTTAAAAGAGTTAGCAATCCCATTTGGACCATATTGCCAGCTACAAGGAAAAACTATAGTTTGTCTCAGCTTCACATCTATAGCATCCCCCTTAATTCTTGCATATATCATTTTTTTAGTCTTCATACTACAAGCTCCCTACGTCAAAGGATTCCACCAGCACCCTTTTAGCAATCGCATGTTTCCACATAAAACTGTTACCTTTCTCCTCACATTCATACTACTTTTGATATGCCTCAGAGCCCACTGCTAGCACCATAATAGCAACAATCAAGGACGCAACACTATGCTAGCTTGGCTTAAGGAATTCATAATAGTAGCAAAATTCCTTACTTTTTTCCTTAATCCAGCACTTTGGTTGTCCTCTAGCAGCAGCTTCACCTTCACCAATTGCTTCCTAAAGTGTATCACACAATTAAATGGAGCATCAACACTTAACAAGACAACACTTTTGATTTCTAGCAAAAATCTCATCTTCAATTCCAACACCATGTAAAGAAGGTAGCACTCATGCAGCCAAAGAAAAAATGGAGGCCCTACAACCCTAGCAAACATTACTACTATAACAATAACTACTATAATAGTATCAATTGCATTTGGTGCAACAGTAATCTCCATTACACTTGTTGCTGTAGTAATTGTAAATGTATTTGCTACTACAACATAGCTAAAAAAGCACTTCGTAGGAACCCCTGATTCAATTCTGTAATGTCCCCACGCATTCCTTTCCATTGCATATTTTTTAAACACCCTGTAGCAAGTTCTCTGTCACCACATGTAATGTCCCCATGCATTCCTTTCCATTGCATAATTTTTAAACACCCTACAACATGTTCTCTGTCACCAAATATCACCAAACAAAGCTATTACCTACACCAGCTCATTCATACTACAATTGATATGCCACCGAGCACCTCTCCAGCTACTCAACAACAGTACTTCACCTCCCATTAGAATACCAACATCTCTTAAGGATTTTGTAGTACAAGCAAGATTCCTGACCACCTTACATATTCCTAGCTCTAGCATTCCTCTAGCATCTTGTTAACCTGCAACAATTGGGCCTTCTACATTGCCCTCTCCATGCCATCCTCATTTCTATTCTTGTATTCAGCATAGCTACCTCGCAATTCTGCATCCCCATTCATCCCCTCCTTCCTTAGATGCTGCACTCCATTAAATGGAACACATACACTTTGCCAAGCCACACTGTTAATTCCTAGCAAGTATCTCATGTTCATTTCTAGTACCTTGTATGATTCCCATTTCATCCATTGTCTACTTGTTGCCCAAGCATTGCTACATGAAGAATCACATGGCCTTTTAATAGAACATTAAACATATCTCAAGGCACAACAGTAATCAAGGAGAGCATCCACCCTTTTTTGCCAAGGACATTCACTACAAAACTCTGCTTAGCAACATGAACGTAGTCCCTACACCTATCATAACGGCTTACACCTCTATTAGTCATCACCAAAGACATTTCATTGCAAATACTGCAACCCATAAATTGTAGTTGAGAGGTTCCCCTCTCTTTTTGTTTAGTTTTATACAGCCACATTGCTAGAGCCTCCCTCAACCTTATCAGCATCCTTCTACCCTCTTTCCTTTCCATTACTGTCCTCCTCTTTTGACTTCTTCTCATGCTAACTTCCTTCTGTACATTGAGTCACCCGCATTGCATCCTTCTTCCTCAATGTATCCTTTGGGGTCCATACTTTCCTGACAAATTCCTTGCCCCTTGCAATAGAAACACTACTATGCCTAGTTGGGTGCCTCCCAACTCCACCATTGTTAACTGTACCCTTTGTGTCCTTCTAAAAGTTCAGATCAATTGTATGGATTTGAGGTCTTCTTTGCATAGGCATAATAGCCCTTCTTCTTCTTAGTATCGCTATCATCCAAGGGCCAAGCCCTTTTCTGACTCCCTCATCCTCTTCCCACAACGTTTCTGGTAGTTGAGATTGCCGGCTTCCTTCAATTGTTTTACCAATCTCCTCCTCCCAAATGTTGCATTACCATCTACATCCCTTATCAAATCAACTCGTTTCTCCCATTTAGAACATTTATCCTTGTAGTGGACAACATGGCCACAAGCATAACCATTCTAGGAAGGCCCTCGAACTTAAAAGCTTGGAATGTATTCCTCAATAACCTACTCATCCACATACCTGGCTTCAGGGGTTTCAAAAGGTCCATTCTCACACAGACCCTCACATACGAAGATCGCTACAAATCAGTGGTCCATCCACCCAGTAAGATTGGTTCACCAATAGCTTTAGCTATGCATAAAATATTTTTTGCATCCCAATATAGCAATAGAAGCACAAGGAATCTGATCTATACTGGGGCACAGGTCACAGTCATGGCATTAGGCCTAAACAAGGGGTCCAAATGACTAACCCCATAGTTTGTCTTACTACCTGCCAGGTTCCCCCCTAGCACACTATATTTCTATCCTTAACTGAATCAAAGAGAAGACAAAAGCAGCATAATAATAGGTCCAATATTTTGAAATTTTGAATTGGCCCCATCTCCGTTGTAAAATCCTTGCAATAATGTAGAAAGGTAGGGTGCTGCCATAGACTCTCCCCACTGGATCAAACTGGTGAAATTCTTTGCATCATTTGCATGCTGGATCTGAAATAATAGTTTAATTCTGTGCTACATAATTATTCATCATAGTAGAAACCTCCCTCACATCAATATAAGGAGGTCACTCAGTGGTTATTGCATTTGCTGTATTGGAGTTCTTGTCAGTAGTCAGCACATCCTTGAAGCTTACTTTGTTGGAAATGTTCTGTTTGCCACCCTCAGCATGTCCTACTCCATGCATCCCATTGTCCTAACCTTCCTTGTTCTAATCATCATTGATATGAATTCGAGTGTTCCCCTGCTCTTGTGCTCCCTTATTCATAGAGTTATCATTATCACTACAACCACTTATTATGACCATTGTCATGTCTGCCATTTCATCCATCTCGAAGTAAGAGTTGGTTTCCTCCATCTATCTTGAAGATCCCACGCCTATGCCACTCTTAGTAGATACTTAATATGCTAATGTTTCACTATCATTCAACTCAACTCCCACCTCATCATCAATTCTAGGGATGGCTGGGATGACTTCTCTTTTTGATTAGTTTACAATTTACTGCATTCCCCAACCAACATCTCATTAAGCATAGCAAACACATTTTCAGTACTCTTCACGTTTTTGATGCTCTTCTTTATTTCAGTGCCAGCCATAACCTGCACTTTTAGCACTTCCAACATAGCAATTGTATTAATTTTGAACCAGCACTTCTAGCAAAATTTTTTTCAATCAATAGTTATTTAAACCAACCCAACCTTTGCAATTATTTTCTAAAACTTCCAGCACAATAGCACAACAAGCAATACCAAACTAAATGCATAGTACAGTGCTTGCAACAATTAATTTCCACCATTTCAAGTAGCAACAACCAAGCAATTATGAGAACATAGCTATATGAAATTTTAAAGTTCCAAGTTTAGAGTTGACCTTAGCAATTGAATTTCATTCCTTTGACATAGCAAAATATTGTTGAAATTGTTGCAAAAGAAGCCACCCCAGTCACATACCAAACTTTGTAGTTGGCATAATGAGTAATGCATATGCATAGAATGCACATTTTCTCATCCACTATGCTCTGCATCGCCCAATGAAACTCTTTGAGATGTATTCAATCAAGATTGATTTGCTTGCACGTGTGTATGTGTGATGCATGCCGTGCTTTGCTCCAATTATCATGTATTCACATCATAGAACCACCTCCCATAAACTCCCTTCAGTACAAAATTGAAGTCGTGCATGTTTGTGGCTTTGTGTGCTCGAACCCAAACCTCCAAGAGAGTACTACAGGAGTCGCTCGAGCTCCGCTCCTTGTTTCCTAAATACCCATAGCAACACCTTACTTCCTCCACAAAATCTCCTTCTATGCCAAACTTTAAGTTTCTGGTGCTCACACCATTGTGAAAGCTTCCATCTTGTTATATGTTCACATTCCTAAACACCCTCTGTGCATGTAGCAAGCCTCAGTGCAAACACCTGCACCCTGCTACTACATACCCACATCATCGCCTTCGCATGGCTACTTGAAACCCTCACCACTCTCACAAAATCACAATGTCTTTGGGTACCGCTATGAGTGAAGTATGGTCACAAGGTTGAAACTTAAAGGAATTGATGAAAGGGCACCACTAGGAGTGTAGCTTGTGGCTTAATTTGACTCAACAAGAAGAAGCTTACTATGTCTTGACATAACAAAGATTTATAGATTTAGAGATCTTTTTTGAATCTATGGGTGCTGTGCATGGGCATTCTTTGTTGGTAGAGCAATTTGTCTTCTTAATTCCATTAATAAATGAGACCTCAGCATGCTAACTAGCTATGCAGAGTGCAAGCCCAGTGGCCAACTTCTTAGAGCATTTATGGCCTTTCAGGCCATGGTTGTTTGAGGCAATAATTGGTCTGTGATACTTTGTGTGATATTTTGTGTAGATACTATTGTGTGGTTTCTATGTAACTTGCCTTGTGATGCATTCCTCAATGGCTCTACCAGGTTTTGAGGCTTATGACTCACTTTGTAATCATTGTAAATTGTCACAATCCAATTACCAAATTTGTTGAATAGCAACCAAACTCTTTAGAAGGCTTGAAAAATTACTCTAACTTTGTTGCTCACATTGTTAAAATAGTGTCCTTTTTGGTTTTATGAGTGTGCCAATTTTCATTAGTGCTTTTGCATGTTTGGCTGAGTCCCTAGCCCAATGCGGCTAAACTACATGCCTGACATAGTTCCCAGCACATTGCAGCATGGTGCATACGTTGCAATCGATAGTGCACTACGTGCACACATAGTTACCCATTCGAGCATGCAAGGGGGCCTATCCGTGCATGTTCTTGATATTCGCACATGCTCGATATTCCATTGAAATGGAATGCTATGTTGCCTGCAACAAAATGGAAGATGGATGGTGCAATAAGGGTTTATGCATTCTTACTGTAGCATGTTTCGAGCTCTAACGATGCTGTGCGCTCGCCAACGCCCTGTGTTAGTACACATGGTTCTTTCTGTGCACACCATGGAGCTTGTCCACACACATTTGTGTGCTTGAGTCTATGTCCTTATGCCTTGGGGCCTATTTGGACACGTTCATGTGCCTTTGTCTTTCTGCACATGCTTCAGGCCTATCTACATGCCCAGTGGGGACCTCCATGTGCTTCAAGTAGGGACCACAATGTGTAACTTTTTTTTGGGATTTTTAGCTTTGCGAGCTACTACTGGTTGGACAAGGTGATAACCTATTGGTAGTCTTACCTCCTTGATAGAGTTGTCTCTATATGCAATCTGTGAGTGGGTATGTGGAACGGTGTGCAGGCTACAGAAATCTGTAAAATAACTAGTGTAACACGCAGTATGGTTTAATTACGTAGTGGTAGTGCATGACATGATTGTTCACTCGATGACCTCCCATTGCATGTGCGTGATGGTCTACCTTTCTGCATGCACTATGGTCTTTCTATGCATGCTGATGGCTTCTGAGTGAACAGCGACAACTTGTGCCCGCTTCATGTGTGGACAAAAAAGTGCAACTTCTTTGGAGATTTTTAGCACTGTCGATTGTTGTGCCTTGGAAAAGCTATTTAGGTATTGGTAGTCTTGACTGCTTCCATAATCAAATTGTTGCAATGCATAATCCACAAGTGGGCATGTTCGACACTTTGTAGCATGTAGCGAATTAGAAGATGGACGGTGCAACATGTGCATTGATTTGGGTGCTTTGGGTTGTATCCTTTGTAGAGCCATGCTGGTGCTACGTGCATGCATGTGCACCGCGGCATGCATAGTGGTCTATCGGTGTGTGCACAGTGGTAATGATCACCCGTGTCATTGTGCTGCTGAAAAGTGTAACTTTCATCTGGATTATTAGCTCTATGGGATGCTACTACTGAGATAATGTGATGACCTATGGTAGCCTTGCCTTCTTTAGTGATAGAAATTTCACAAATATACACCCCACAAGTGGATATGTGAAATGCACTATAGGCTTCAGAGAACTGTAGGATTGTTGTTCTAATATGTGGTATGGTTTAATCATGTAGTGCTAGTGCACTACGTATGAGCACAGTGGCCTGTCTACCTTTGCACACGAGGTCACACAAATGTAGACCTCGAAGTCTAACTTCCATGGGTATTTTCAGTGCTGTGAGCTATTTTTGCATGGTTAAGGTGGTTACATATTGATAGTCCAACCTTCCTCTTTGGTAGAATTGACACAATACATTCCACAATTGGACATGTTGCACATAGGGTGGCCTGCAGCTAAAGTGGAAGTTGGGTGGTGCAATATTTGCAAGGGTTTAAGCATTTTTGTTTACAAGCTAGTGTCGTGCTCTTATGGCACAGCTTGCATTGTGCTCTCATGCTCGGTTCTGGCTGCACGAATATTGGGACCTTGCCGTGCGCGCTCAGTGGCACCCTATACGGTCTTCATGTGGGGAGCACCAAAGTGTCACTTTTTTGAGATTTTTTAAGCATTGTGGGTTACTAAAACATGAAGTAGGTGACAACCTATTTGTACTCTTTCCTCCTTCCTAGACAAAGCTTTCACAAAGTATAATTGGAAATGTGAGTAGTTGCAACGTTGTGTGACTTGATGAAATGTTCACGATTTTTGGTTCAACACAATGAATGGTTTAACTATGTAATGCCAGCACACCACTTGTGCACGCATTGGCCTACATACCTATGTGTGGCGGGTGTCCTGTCTATGTGTCATTGGGGTCTTCCTATGCATGTAGAATGTGATTCCAGAAATGTAACTTTTTTTGGAGATTTTTAGGCCCATAGACTCTTGGCACATGGATAGGATGATGACTTATTGGTAGTCTTGCCTTGTTAGAATTATAGCAATATGCAATCAACAAGTGGGTTAGCTTTGCGACCTGCCCCAAAGCAGACGATGGATGATGCGATGTGCAAAAAGTATTTAAGCACTTTAGGCTGTAGTAGTGGCCCTGCATTGCTGTTGGGGCATGCACTTCAGTTCACTACTCGTGCGTGCTCTATGACAACCTGCATGTGTGCCTTGTGTGGACAACAAAGTGTATCTTTTTTTTAATTTCATAGCACAGTGGGCAGCTGCCACATGGATATGGCGATTGCCCTTTGGTATTTTTGCCTTCTTCCTTGATAGAACTGTCACAATATGTAACCTACAAGTGTGCATATTGGGTTCATTGAGCCAATAGCACAGTGAAATATGGACGTTGCAACATGCTCAAGGACTTGAGAATTTTGCACTTATTCATTCGATGAGCTCTACTATAGTTGCATGTAATCCAATGCACCTTTGCTTGCCTTACTACATGTGCACTGCACCCTTTCATTGCTTGCTCAGTAGCCACCTATGCATGCAGCATGTGGGGACAAAAAAGTGTAACTTTTATTAGGATTTTAGTGCTGTGCGCTACTATTGCAAGGATATAGTGATTATCTTTTGGTAGTCCTGCCTTCTTCCTCAACATATTTGCTGCAATCCGTATTCTGCATTGGCAAGGTGGGATGTTGCGTGTTCGGTAGACATGTGGAAGATCGATGATGCAATATCTATTAGGGTTTGAGCACATAAGTCTATTGCCCAAGATTTGCACTGCTATAGTAGATCACGAGGCTTTGCACTATTGGAATTGTCACCCTTGGCCCTCTACTTTGGGCATTGTTTCTTAGTGAAGTTTCTGTGGTGCCCTATGCACTTGGCCAAGTCCTTGCAGTCTGCACTGATGCCTTTCGTGGTACTTTGCATTCTCTTTTTTTTCATGAGCAACATTTTGTTCGATAAATGATATCTTAAGAAGGCTAATGCTGGAATGAGGTGTTGCTCAAATTGTGTTGTTAAGCAGCACAATTGGAACTTGACTTTGCATTGGTTGAGCTTACCATTCCCTCTGCATGTGTGCTATGTATTGCTTGTCAAGCAATGTGGGTGCTAGCCAAGGCTTCATCCTTAATTAGACCCATTGAGCTTCATTTTTGAACTTCTTTGAGGCTATAAGGATTATAGGAATTTGTTTGGTGTGAGATCATTTTTACACAAGAGATGTTTTTTGTCGTGCTGCTTTGTATGGAATCACTGCCTCTTGGTGTGGTCTGTCATTATACGAGTAGGGCTTTGTCACTTAGTTGAACCTTTTTATGGAGGAAGTTCATACGTCCCCTACTTATTTATCTCATGGGTAAGCTCCACTGAAATACTTTTATGGTGCTGCACAACTGCAGTGTTTCGACTGTGGTGTAACGCAATGCCGATGAATGTGCAATCGTCCCATGTCTTTTGTTTGCACGGACTTGGAAATCACACGTTTCGATCTTTTTGTCCTTAAGGAATGTGATTGTCAAGAGAAAATGTTTCAAAACTTTTGCTATGGTATCCCAATTTGGGAGCGTTCGCTCTTCCCTTATTGAGTATCACCAGACATGTCGAACATGTCAAATTATGACATGGGGTTTTGCTTGGCACTTTATCGTATGCTTGTCTCAAAGATTAAGCCATGCATGTGTAAGTATGAACAATTTTAGAATGTGAAACTACGAATGGCTCATTAAATCAACTATAGTTTATTCGATAGTACTTGTTGCTCGGATAATCATAGTAATTCTACAGCTAATACGTGTATCAAACCTCGACTTTTGGAAGGGATGCATTTATTAAGTAAAAGGTCCATGCGGGCTTTCACTGGGCACCTTGACGATTCCTGATAACTTGTCAGATCACATGGCCTTCGTGTCGATGATGCATCATTCGAATTTCTACCCTATCAATTTTTGATGGTAGGATTGGGGTCTACCATGGTGGTGACGAGTGAAGGAGAATTAGTGTTTGATTTCAAAAAGGGAGACTGAGATATGGCTACTACATCCAAGGAAGGCAGCAGGAGTACAAATTACCCAATCCTGACATGGGGAGGTTGTGACAACAAATAATAATACCAAGCTCCACGAGTTTGGTAATTGGAATGAGTACAATCTAAATCCCTTAATGAGGATCTATTGGAGAGCAAGTCTGGTGCCAATAGCTGCAATAATTTAAGCTCCAATAGCATATATTTAAGTTGCTGTAGTTAAAAAGCTCGTAGTTGGACCTTGGTTTGGGTCGATCGATCCACATTTTGGGGTGCATTGCCTATCCTGATCCTTTTGTCGTCAATGCAGTCTTGCCTTAGCTAACTAGGTCGTGCCCTCCACTTTGTTACTTTGAAGAAATTAGAGTGTTCAAAGCAAGCCCATGCTTTGGATACTTTAACATCGGATAACATCATAGGATTTTTATCCTATTGTGTTGGCTTTCTAGATCAAAGTAATGATTAAGAGGGATAGTCATGGGCATTCGTATTTCATAGTTAGAGGTGAAATTCTTGGATTTATGAAAGACAAACCACTGCAAAAGCATTTGCTAATGATATTTTCATTAATCAAGAATGAAAGTTGATGGCTCAAAGAGGATCAGATACCATCCTAGTCTCAACCATAAATGATGCCTACCAAGTATTGGCAGATGTTGCTCTTTGCACTCCATCAGCACCTCATGAGAAATGAAGCTCTTTGGGTTCAATTGATAATGAAAATATCCTCATGCATTACTTCATAATCAAGGCCCATTGCTAAATACTAAGACCATGGAAACCCAAACCACCATCCTCCTTCGATAAAGATACAATGCTCCTATCTGCATAATGCATTGCATGTCCTTCCATGGTGCCACACCATAAGTATCTTCTGAACATTCTTTCCAATGCATTGATCACCCCCCATTGGCACAACATAATGGCTCAAGTAAAAGTTAGGAATCACTGTCAGCACCGAGTTAATCATAACAATCATGCCCACCATAGAAAGAGGTATGATTCTCTATTTTGCAAGTTGTCCTTCTGCTCTTGGAATGATAAAATTAAAGTCTCCCTTATTTAGCAATGTTTTTGAAATTAATGTCCCTAAATACTTAAGATTTTCCCTTGGGTCGTATAAACTTTTCAACCACCATCTTCCTTCTCTTTCCCATCATCGCCTTGCTAAAGTAGACTCTTGATTTAGCAAGGTTTACCTTCTGTCCAGAATACTTCTCATAATCTTCTATAATTTGTCTTATTGCCCTAGCAGCAACATTTATAGTCAGAGTATATAGAACGACATCATTAGCATATAAGAAATGAGAAATGATTGGAGAAGTTGGCCTACATCAATATCCCTTTCATGTCATAGCTTCATACTTCCTTAGGAGCCCAGATAGAAATTTAGATGTGATAATGAACAAATACGGTGATAGTGGGCATCCTTGCTTGAGTACTCTCTTGGCCTCAATCCATGGGATTCTAACACCATTAAGTAACACCCCAAACCTCGATACTAAAATACATGCATTCACCCACTCACAACACACTGTTGAGAAGCCCAAGAATGTCATCATGTTAATGACAAAGTACCAACTAACTTTGTCATATGCTTGTTTCATATCCACCTTTATTGTCATAAGACTCTCTTTAGAAACCAAAATGTACATCTTGGTTGTCATTTCTTGAGCAATAAATATATCATCTGAGATAAATCTGCCTGGTACAAAAACACTTTGTTCTTTCGTGATTAGATATGGTAAAACCATCTTTAGTCTTGCCACCAAGATCTTTGCCACTATTTTATATATAACATTGCACAAACTTATTTTCCTGAATTGTTCTTGTTTGTCTGCACCTCGTACTTTAAGAATAAGTATAATAAGAATATCTTTCCAAGTTGTTGGCATCCTTCTATCTTGAAAGAATTGTAGAATAGCTCTAACAATATTCCCTTGAGTAATCTCTTAATGCCCCTAGATGAACCCTACTGTAACCCCATCCATACCTATTGCCATGTTCTTCCTTATAGATATGATAGCTCTAATGACTTCTTCCTTGATAGCCTATATGGCAAGCATTCCCTCATGTTCTAATCCAATGCATCTATAAGGTTGGTATTGAAGTGGAGGATAATCAACATCAGTATTGCACTAATTTGACTCAAAAGGATTCACCAATAAGCTTTTTATTTTGTCGGTGGAACTAACCACCTCCCCCATGTCATCCTTCAATTGTAGTATATTCTTACCCCTACTCTAGAAGTTGTAGCAGCCTGGAAGAAACTAGTATTGCTATCACCCAGTTGAGCCCATTGCACCTTTGCTCTTTATCTCCAAGATCCCTCCTCAGGTGCACTAGCCCTGTGAAAAGAAGAAATGAGTTATCCAAGCTAGATGTGTTATTCACCATTAAGACCCACCTTAGATTCCTTGAGTTGTAGACTTTGGATTTCCTTTTCAATTTCATAATTTTTATCAATAAGGTTGTGCAACGTAGTCTTGCTCCACCTACATAAAGGGGCTAAGCATCTATAGAATTTTGTAGAAAGCCTCTCCATAGGATTCCCCCTTGTTGATATATCTTCTACACATTCTGTACAACCCCTATAGTCTTAGGAAATGCAACCCAAGCACTCTCAAATTGATTTCTTCTTTTAGCGGCCATCCCTTAACATGTCCCCTACTTAATAAGTAATGGGTAGTGATTTGACCCAAGGCATGACAAATGAGTAACTCTAGTTGTGGGAAAGTTTTGTAGTCTCTGGAGATTCATTAGCACTCCATCCAGCCTTTCCAATATTCGAGCACCACCTTCTTTCTAATTGCACCAAGTGTACCTATTGCCCACATATCCTAAGTCAATGAACTCTTTTCTTGCATGATTTTGAAAAACTCTCGCTACCCCGTCCCACTTCTAAACCTCTTCCCTCCTCTCTTATCCTCGTACAACATAACGACATTGAAGTCCTCCACCACTATCATAGGTCCCCCACATCTAGCTACCTCTCTCATGATCTCCTACACAACATTTCTCTTATTAGGCACAGTGAAAGCATACACCACATAATATTTTATCAGTCTTTCCTCCCCTAACCTTGTTTGCACTGCAAGTACTTGCAACAAAATTTTTCATAACTTTCAAGTTCACCCAGCTCCATCATAGAACCGCAATCCCTCTTGACAATCTAGCAGATGCTTGCACTACAAACACCCAATCTCTGCAAAGCAGTAATTTTGCATCCCTCCTATTGAATTTCTCGACCCTAGTTTCAACAAGAGTCACTCTTGTAATACCCTTGTTCTTACAAACCAATGTAGTTACCCCATTGATTTCTTATCCCTTATTCCCTAAATATTCCATACAATGAACTTAATCATTTTTGGTAATAGTAAAGTATATCAACCTCCAGTATCTCCTATCCGTAGAAGCTAACCTTCGAACATACTAGCAACACATCACTTGAAGTGTACATGAAATTCCCACTTCCAACAAGGCATTAGAAGGAGCTCTAGCCACGTACCTCCACACACCATGCCCAGTATTTCATAGCTTAAGAAACTTAGCATTTCAAGGAGTTTAGCAATTCCATTTGGATCATATAGCTAGTTGCAAGGAAAAAATAGAGCTTGTCTTAGCTCACATCTATAACATCCCCCTTAATTCTTACATAGATCATTTTTTATTCTTCATACAGCAAGCTCCTTGCGTTAGGGGACTCCACTAGCATCCTTTCAACAATCGCATGCATCCACATAAAAGTGCTACCTATCTCCTCACAATCATACTACTTTTGATATGACTCCAAGCCCATCTCTAGCTCCACGATAGTAGCAATTGAGCTTCCAATAGCATGCAAGTATGGCTTAAGGAATTCATAATATTAGCTACATTCCTTACCTCTTTCCTTAATTCAACACTCCAGTAGTCCTTCTACAGTGGCTCCACTTTCACTAATTGCTTCCTTAAGTGTGTCACCCAATTAAATGGAGCATCAACACTTAGCAAAACTACATTATTGATTTCCAACAAACATCTCATCTTTAATTCTAGCACCATGTAAAGAAGTCAGCACTCATACAACCAAAGAAAAGATGGAGGCCTTGTAACCCCAATAAACATTACTATTGTAATAATAACTACTATAGCGGTATCCATTGCATTTGGTGCAATAATAATCTCCATTGCATTTGTTGCTGTAGTGATTGTAAATGTATTTTCCACTACAGCATAGCTGCAAAAGCATTTCATAGGAACCCCCAATTCGATTCTGCAATGTCCCTCAGCATCTTGTTAACCTACAGCAATTGGCCCTCCTGCATTGCCATCTCCATGCCTTCCTTATTTCTATTCATGTATTCAGCATAACTGCCTCCCAATTCTGCATCCCCATTCATTCCCTTCTTTCTCAAATGTTGCACCCCATTAAATGGAACACCAGCACTTTGCCAAGCCACACAATTAATTCGCAACAAGTATCGTATGTTCATTTCCATAACCTTGTTTGATTCCCATTTCGTCCACTGTCCACTCCTTGTTCAAGCATTGCTTCATGAAGAATTGCATGACCTTTTAATACAACATTAAACATGTCTCAAGGCACAACAATAACCAAGGAGAGCATCCACCCTTTTTTGCCAAGGACCTTCACTCCAAACCTTAGCTTAGCAACATGAAAGTAGTCTCTACACCTCTCATAATGGCTTACAACTCTATTAGTCATCACCAAAGACGTTTCATTATAAATGCTGCAGGCCATGAACTACAGTTGAGAGGTTCCCCTCTCTTTCCATTTTCATTTATACAGCCACATGGCTAGAGCGTCCCTCAACCATATCACCATCTTCCTACCCTCTTTCCTTCCCATTGTTGTCCTCCTTTTCTGACTTCTTCTCATGCTAACCTCCTTTAGTACATTGAGTCACCCGTAATTCATCCTCCTTTCTTGATGTATTCTTTGCGGTCCATACTTTCCTTATAGGTTCCCTCCCACTTGCAATAGAAAATTTCCTGTGCCTAGCTGGGTGACTCCCAAATCCACCATTGTTAACTGTGCCCCTTGGTTCCCACTAAAATTTTGGATCAACTTTATGGATTTGAGGTCTTCTTTATATCGACATAGCAGCCCTCCTTCTTCTTGATATCACTAGCATCAAAGGGCCTAGCACTTTTCTGATTCCCTCATCCTCTTCTCGTTGAGTTTCTGGTAGTTGTGATTGCTGGCTTCCTTGTATTATTTTACCAATCTCCTCCATCCCACTTGTTGCATTACCATCTACATCACTTGTCAAATAATCTTTTTTATCCCCTTTTGAACATTGATTTGTGTAGTGGCCAACATGACCATAGGTGTAACACATTCAAGGTAGGCCCTCATACTAAAAAGCTTGGAATGTCTTCAATAATCCACTCAGCCACATACCTGGCTTCAAGGGCTTTGAAACGTCCATTCTCACACAGACCCGCACATAAGATTACTACAAATCAATGGTCCATCTATCTAGTAGGATTGGTTCACCAACAGCTTTAGTAAAGCATAAAAAATTTTCTACATCCCTATATAGCAAGAGAAGCACAAGGAATCTAACCCACACTAGGGCACACATCACAATCATGGCATTAGGTCTAAATGTAAGGGTCCAAACAACTAACCCCATAGTTTGTCCTACTATTTGCTAGAGTCCCCCAAGCCACACTATATTCCTATCCTCAATTGAATCAAAGTGATTACGAAAATAGCCTGATGATATGTCCAATATTCTAGAATTTTTAAAATGGCCCCACCTCCACTGTAAAATGCTCACAATAATGTAGAAAGGTAGGCTACTACCATAGACTCTCTCCATTACATCAAACTGGTGAAACTCCTTGTATCTATTACATGCTAAATCTAACATAATAATTTCATCCTATACTACGTAATCCTTCATCTTAGCGGCAACCTCCTTCACATCAGTATAAGGAGGCTAGTCAGTGGTTGTTACAGTTACTGTATTGAAGTTCTTGTCAACAGTTAGCACATCTTTGAAGCTTACTTTGTTAGAAATGTCTTGTTTGCCACCCTCAACATGTCCCACTCTATGCATCACAATGTATTGCCCTTCCTTATTTCTATTATCATTAATATAAGTTTGAGTGTTCCCCTATCCTGGTGTTCCCTTTTTCCTCCACCTCTCTTATTGATCCTACACTGTGCCACTCTTAGTAGATACTGAGTCTGCTAATGTTTCACTATTGTTCAACTTCACTCCCACCTCATCATCAATTGTAGGGATGGCTAGTACGACTTTCTTGTTTGCTGAGTTAACAATATAACTACATTCCCCAACCAGCAGCTCATTACATGAAGGAGACACATGTTTAGTACTCTTCCCCTTTTTGTTACTCTTCTTTGATTTAGTGCCAACCATAACCTACACTTGTAGTACTTCCAACACAACAGTGACCACACAACAAAGCAATTGCAATAATTATTTCAACTAGCACTTCCAACAATTTTTTCAACTAGTTATTTCAACCAACACAAGCTGTGCAATTATTTTCGAACACTTCCAGCATAATAGTACAATGAGCAATTGCAAAGTAAATGCATAGTATAACATTTATAGGAATTAATTCAACCACTTCAAGAAGTAGTAACAAAGCAATCCTGAGAACAGAGCTATATGAAAATTTAAAGTTCTAGGTTTAGAATTGACCTTGGCATGTGAAATTTCATTCAATTGATGTAGTAGAATACTATAGAAATAGTTACACAAGAAGCCAGAATGAATTATGCGTGTGCATAAAACATGTAGTTTGTACTCCATTGCATTGCTTTGCCCAACAAAATGTGTTAAAATGTATTAATTCAAGATTAAATTCCTTTTGCACATGCATGAGCAACGTGCACCATGCTCTGCTCCATGCATCAGGTGCTTCGCTCAGCACGACATGCAATTCACATCACCGCACCACTTACGGTATGCACCGCCACTAGCTTCAATGCCAATCTGTAGTCACCAACATTCACACCATTGTGTGCTTGTCACCGAACCCCTACCCTGAACCCTTTTGTGCATGCACAATAGGTGCCACGTGACTGATCCTACTGTTTTTCCTGGGCTCCTGTCGCAGCGCTGGCCTTCCTCCACAAATTCTCCTTCAGTGCCAAAATTGAAGTTGCTAGCTCTCGCATACGTGTACAAGCTTCTGCATAGCTTCTTACTATGTCCATCCCCAAACACCCCCCAATAGTGCATGAGAACCAGGAGCCATATGAGCACCCACGCCTTTCTTACTACAACCCTGTCGCACCGCTGGCGTTCCCTCCACATTCCAACGTGAAACCCTCACCACAAGAAGTATGGTCGCAGGGTTGAAACTTAAAGGAATAGACGAAGGGGGACCACAAGGAGTTAAGCCTATGACTTAAGTTGAATCAACATGGGGAAGTTTACTAAGGCTAGACAAAGCAAGGATTGATAGATTGAGAGCTCTTTCTTGATTCTATGGGTGGTGGTGCATGTCCGTTCTTAGTTGGTGGAGCAATTTGTCTTGTTAATTCTATTAGCGAGCAAGACCACAGCTTGCTAACTAGCTATGGAGGGTGCAAGCCCTGTGGCTAGCTTCTTGGAGTGACTATGGCCACTTATGCCATGGACGTCTGAGGCAATAAAAGGTATATGATATCCATAGATGTTTTGGGCCACACATATGCTACATTGATGTACTCAATGAGTCCTTTGCCTTGGTCAAAAGGCTTGAGTAATGTTATGAAAATTTCATCATGATGGGGATAGATTGGTCTACAACAAGGAATTCCTAGTATGCTTGAGCTATCAACTTTCGTTGATCACGTCCCTACCCTTTGTACACACTCCCCATCGCTCTTACCTATTGAATGGTCTAGTGAAGTGTCTGGATCACTGTGCTGCGGGCTTTTTTCCATGTACGACTCTGTAAGAAGTACATTGAACCTCATCATTTAAAGGAAGAAGACGTTGTAACAAGGTTTCCATTGGTGAACCTATGGAAGGATCCTTGAAGACGGTATGAATGATGGAGCAATTTGTTCAACATGTGGGTGTGAAATGGTTTTTCGATGCTACATTCTTTCATAGCACATGCTTTTGCTTCCACATGGAGCTCGATGCTATAGGGGATAAAAATAAGCTTATGGGCATGGTCAAGAGAGAAGGGAGAGCAAATGTTATGCTGGCAAATTAGTATGTTGTGCATCATCAAGTCTAGTATGGCTTGGCAGTCGAACGATTATTGACAACGAATATCTTGGCTCTCACATTGATGAAGAACATAGCAAAATGCAATATGCATTCTGAATTGTAGAATCCCATGAATCGTTCATTTTTTGAATGCAAGTTGTTCCTTAGGATGCAAGCTGAGGGCACGTTTGCATGGGTGTAATGTGACCCATCGCTCCTTACGAAAGCATGGAATCGTTGGTTCAATACCTCGGCCCCAGTTTGGAGGAGATTGATGGCACCTCATGTTATGGCATGGCGTGTTGAAGTGTGGGGTGATGGTTAACTGAAAAAGTGATTAGTGGTTGACGACACCGACTGTTGTGGTGTTGGCCAGCAAGAATTGATGTTGTCAGTGTCTAGCAAATGCCCCACATAGATCCAACTCCATGCTTTATGGTGTGGAATCATGACCCCATGTTAAATGAGGCTATTAGCTGAGTTTAAGTATATAAATAAGCAGAGGAGAAGGAACTTACAAGGATTTCCTTAATAACAGTGAGCAAAACAGGGTTAACCTAGTTTGGAAATTGGGCAAACTTAAGCCTAAAATGTAGTCTAAAGAGGCATCCACAATGATGGATGAGAATCAAGTCCCCTTGAAAGGGGCATCGAGGAGGGTGAGAGCCCCGTTCAACTCATACCCTGCTGCTACACGAGGCACTGTGAATGAGTAGGTGGCTTGCAAATGCAGCCCAAATTGGGTGGTAAATTATGTGCAAGGCTAAATAATTGTTAGAGATCAATAGCAAAAAAGTACCACATGGGAAATATGAAAATGACTTTGAAAAGAGAGTCAAAGAGCACTTGAAATTGTTAGGAGGGAAGCAGATGGGGGCCAATGATGTGCCTCGACTGGATTCTGAAAGTTGAATGACAGTTTGTTGCACTGCTCGAGGAGTTGACCGTCTTAGGCATCGCGACAATCAGAGCCCAAGCGAATGTCGCATGAGGAGACATTGTCATCATGGATGGTCACAATGCTCGTGTCATTGAGGCATGTCATGGTGGCACTGCATGCATTAGATGGCCAGTGGGCTCCCCATTTGAGCCTTCTTGAAATATAGACCAAGGAGTCTGACATGCTTGGGAGTCAATGGGTGAGCAAGCCTAAAAGACACAAGGAAGCTGATTGGTGGGATCCTTGTTTGAGGGGTGAGCCATCAATTGACCAAGATCTTCTATGAAGGGTTCAACTGAGAGCATGCCTGTCGGGACCTAAAGGATGGTGAACTATGGCTAAGCATAGTGAAGCCAGAAGAAACTCTAGTGGAGTTCCACAGTGATACTAACATGCAAATCATTCCTTTAACATGGGTATAAGGGTGAAAGACTAATCAAACCATCTAGTAGCTAGTTCCCTTTGAAGTTTCCCTCAGGTCAGCTGTAGCCATAGTCAGAGTTTTATCAGGTAATCCTAATGATTAGAGGTATGGGGGGCACAATGCCCTCGACCTATTCTCAAACATTAAATGGGTAGGAAGGCTTGACTGCTTTGATGAGTTGAGCTGAGAAATCCAGGCTCTAAGTGGGCCATTATTGTAAGTAGAACAGGCAATTTAAAATGAATCAAAAGTCGGGTTACGATGTCCAATTGTGCGCTAACCTATAGCCCACAGAGGATTTTAGTAGATTAAGACAGCATGATGGTGGTCATGGAAGTTGAAGTCCGCTAAGGAATGTGTAACAACTCACCTGTCTAATCAACTAGCCCCAAAAATGAATGGTGCTTAAGCTTATGACCCACACCTAGCCATCTGTGCAATGCACGACCTCGATGAGTAGGACGGTGCAACGATCACTGCAAAACGTGGGGCATGAGCCTGCATGGAGCATTAGTTGGTGTAGATCTTGGTGCTAGTAGCAATTATTCAAATGAGAACTTTTGAAGGTCGAATTGGGGAAAGGTTCGATGTGAACGACACTTCCACATGGGTTAGTCGATCCTAAGAGACGGGGGAAACTCATCGGTTAGTGCTGTTTCTCTCCAGCTTCAAAAGGGAGTCGGGTAAAAATTCTTGAGCAGGATGTGCTAGTCGATTGACATCAGTGGGGGCTTTAGGAAGAGTTATCTTTTTTCCTTAACAGCTTATCGGCCCTGGAAATGCTCTTTCAGAGGTAGTGCCAAGTAGTTGGAAGAGCATCACAAGTTGAGTAGTGTCCGAAGCGTCGTAGCAACCATTGAAAATCTGGATGGCCGAGTGCCTTCCATGCCTACTCATACTCATAATTACATAAGGTCTCCAAGGTGAACAACCTCTAGTCGATGGAGCAATGTTGGCAAGGAAAGTAAACAAAATGGATCAGTAACTTCTGGAAAAGGATTGGCTCTGAGTGTTGGGCATGGGGATCCCAATCCCGAACCCATCGGCTATCAATGGACTACTCAAGCTACTTGCACGACGAGAGTGGGTCGATGCATGCCCGCTAGGGGATGAATTGGGAGTGGACCCTCTGAGGGCCTTCCTCGGGTGTCGAATAATTGACTCAAAACTGGCACATAACTAGAGGAATCCTACCGTTAAATTAAAACAAAGCATTGCGATGGTCCTCGAGGATGCTCACACAATGTGATTTCTACCTAGTGATCTGAATGTCAAAGTGGAAAAATCCAACCAAGCACGGGTAAATGATAGGAGTAGCTATGACTTTCTTAAGGTAGCCAAATGCCTCGTCATCTAATTAGTGACATGCAGGAATGGATTAACGAGATTTCCACTATCCTTGTGTAATATCCAACGAAACCATAGCAAAGGGAACGGGCATGGTAAAATTACTGGGGAAAAGAGACCTGTAGAGCATGACTCTAGTTTGACTTTGTGAAATGACTTGAGAAGTGTAGCATAAGTAGGAGTCGGCATGCTGACGGAATTGAAATACCACTACATTTAATGTTATTTTAATTATTCTATGAGATGGAGGTGGGGCCCAATCCCTCCTTTTGGCTCCAAGTCTCACCTCGATGTGTCAATCCAGTGGAAGACATTATCAGGCAGGGAGTTTGGCTGGGGCAACACATCTGTTAAAAGATAATGTAGCTGGCCTAAGATGAGCTCAATAAGAAAAAAATCTCATGTGGAACAAAAGGGTTGAAGCTTGTTTGATTCTAATTTCCTTTATGAATATGAACCATAAAAGAGTGGCTTATCAATCCTTTAGGTTTTCAGAATTTGAAGCTAGAGATGTTAGAAAGGTTACTAAAGGGATAACTGGTTTGTGGCAGCCAAGCGTTCATAGCGACGTTGCTTTATGATCCTTCGATGTTGGCTCTTCTTATCTTTGTGAAGCAGGATTTACCAAGTGTTGGATGTTGACCCACCAATGGGGAACGTGAGCTGGGTTTAGATCATTGTGAGACAAGTTAATGTTACCCTACTAATGAATATGTTGACAAAAACTGCAACTTTTTTGGAGATTTTTAGCACAGTCGACTACTTCTACGTAAAGAAGTTCTTTAGCTACTGGTAGTCTTGAATCCTTCCATGATCAAGTTGTCCCAATGTAGAATTGGCAAGTGGGCATGTTCGACACTGTGTAGCCTGCAAAGAATTGGAAGATGGAGGGCGCAGCATGTGCATCGGTTCGGGTGCTTTAGGTTGTATCCTTCATAAGGCCCTACTGATGCTATGTCTAGGCCTGTGCATTGCTCATGTGCACTGTAGCCTATAAGCACGTGCTCAGTGGTAATGATTGCCCATGTCATTGCACTATTGACAAGTGTAACTTTCATTAGGATTATTGGCTCTACGGGCTGCTATCATTGGGATAATGTAGTTAACTGTTGGTAGCCTTGCCTTCTTTCGTGATAGAAATTTTGCAAATATACACCCTACAAATGGGTATGTGGGATGCATTGTGGCCTTCAGAAAAGTGTAGGATTGTTGTTCCAATATGTGGGATGGTTTGATTATGTAGTGCTTGTGCACTATGCTTGAGCTCTGTGGCCTGCTTACCTTTACACGTGGGGACCCTATCTACATGCTCTCAGGAATGACCTTTGTGGTCGGCAAATGGGGACCTCGAATTGCAACTTTCTTGGGTATTTTCAGTGCTATGAGCTGTTTTTGCATGGTTAAGGTGCTTACCTATTGTAGTCCTCCTTCCTCTTTAATAGAATTGATGCAATACAATCCACAAGTAGGCATGTTGCACCTAGTGTGGCCTATAGCAAAAGTGGATGTTGGATGGTGCAATATGTGCAAGGGTAAACAATTTGTTCTATAAGTCAATGCCGTGCTCCTATGGAACCGCTTGCATTGTGTTCTCATGCTAGGTCTTGTTGCACGTGTCTTGGGGCCTGGCCAAGCACGCTCAGTGGTACCCTGTACGATCTTCATGTGGGGACAACAAAAAGCGTAACCTTTTTCTAGATTTTTAGCACTATGGGCTGCTACTGCATGAAGAAGGCGACAACCTATTGGTTGTCTTGCCTCATTCCTAGATAGAATTTTTGCAAAGTACAATCTGAAATGTGAGCAATTGCAATGCTATGTAGCTTGCAGAAATGTCCATGATTTTTTGTTCAATATGAGATATGGTTTAACCATGTAGTGCCAGTGCATTGTGCGTGCAGAATGTGGGTTCCAAAAGTGTAACTTTATTTTGGAGATTTTTAGCCTTGCGGACTCCTGGCGCATGGATAGGATGTTTCCTTGTTGGTAGTCATGCCTTCCATGTTAGAATTATCCACTATGCAATCTACAAGTGGGTGTTCTTTGTGGCCTACCCCAAAGAAGATGTTGGATGGTGCAATGTGCACAAAGTATTTAAGCACTTTTGTGTGTATCAATGTCCCAATGCTGCAGTGCAGCGTGCACTCCAGTGCATTGCTCACATGTGCTCTATGTCAACCTTCATGTGCGCCTTATGTGGACCAGAAAGTGTAACTTTTTTTGGATTTCTTAGCACTGCAGGCTGCTACCGCATAGATATGGCTATTTCCCTTTAGTATTCTTGCATTCTTTTTTAATGGAATAGTTGCAATATGTAACCTGCAAGTGTGCATGTCTGGTGCATTGCAGCTAGCAGCATAATGAAATGTGGATGGTGCAACATGCTATTTCATTGTAGTATATAGATGTTATTTTAATTAACAAGTCCAACAATATTTCTTTCATGTTAACCAGAACTATTTTTGAATAATTATATATTATTAAAGTTAATTACAAAAAAATAATATGTAAATATTTATGAAAAATTAAAAATGAGATCAATTGAAGTAATGTAACATAAGATAATTAAGTTGATGTAAAGGTCACATGAGAAAGGAATTAGGTATTCAATCTAATATATCTAAATCAAAATAAAAACTTTAAGTATATGAGATAAATTGCAAAAGAAAGTTATATTCTAATATATTGAGAAGATATGGTGTAGCATCCTCTATAGTTAAATTATATACAAATAAAAATAACTCATGAAGAATGAAAAACCTTAGAAAAATAATTAATGTTTAATTAAGTAGAGCTCATCGAGATGAGTGCAACAATCTTTGTTTCAAGTCGATTGAACGTCGTTTGTGACTACTATGAATTACTAAAAACAATAAGTAAAAATAAAAATAAATTATTTTTATGAAATAAAAGCAATATATTAAAGCTAAATTTGGATAAATTAAATTAATGATATTTCCTAATGAAAGACACATGCAGGTCACATTAAAAAAGAATTAGAGTTACATAATAGTGTAATAAAATCAAAGTAAATAAATTGAGGAAAAGATATAAATTGTCTAGATAAGTTCTAACTCATGATACTTGGGATAGAGTGAAAAATCCTCAATTTTCAAGTCTATTATGAATCTAAATATTTTCAAAGTTTGACAAAACTTTAGAAAATATGATTTTTAGAAATATAAGAATGAGAATTCAATTATATAGAGGTCATCGAGCAAATTTTAATGACGATTATCTCATCATGATTGGGACCACACTTGGAATTACAAGAAATACAAAATTAAATAAGAAAAAACAATAATAAATTAATGTTTTTTAATATTTAGGTAATATGAAATAAAATAAAAATGATATAAATCGTAGTAATGTAATGCAAAAAAATCAAATGATGTAAACATCACACGAGAGGAGAATCAGAGTTTCAATGTAGTATAACCAAATAAAAATAAAACATTTGAAGAAATTAAATAAATTGCACAGGAAAGCAACATTCCAAGATATTAAGGAGATCGAGTGTAACATCATCGCTTAATAAATCATGTATATATAAAAATATCTAAAGTACCTCAAAACCTTAAAAAATAAAATATTTAAAAATATATAAATTAAAATTTAATAGAAAATAAGTCATTGAGGTGAAAACAATCATATTTGTTTCTTTTTCATCAAATCTCATTTTGAGTTACTATCAATTGTGAAAAATAAATAAGCACAAAGAATAAAAATTACTATTTTAATATTAAGAAAATATTTATTATTTCTAAAATTAGCTAAAGTGAAGCAAAGTAATATGTGCAAAGATGTGTGATGTGATGGCCATATGATAAAAGATTTAAAATTAATAATAATAAAACAAACTCAAAGAAAAAAATAGAGAGAATGAGTTAAATTGTCTTGGAAAGTTGTATTCCATGATATTAAGAAGAAGAAATATAACATTCTCAATCATCAAACAAATTATAAATACAAATGTCACATAATGAGTTCCAAAACCCTAGAAAATAAGATATTGAAAAATATAAAAATGATAATTTAATTTGAAAGAGGTTATTAAGAGGAGTCCAACGAAGCTTGTTTCATCTTGATTGAACAATTTTTAGAATTATTAAGAAATACCAAATTAAATATGCATAAAAATATTAAATTATTATTTTTATATTTAATAAATATATAATAACACTTAGATAAGATAAATTAAAACAATGTAGTATAGCTAAATTAAAATGATGTAAAAGTCACATGAGAGGAGAGTAAGAGTTTCATAAAAATATAACAAAATCAAAACAAAACATTTGAAGAAATAAAATAAATTATATAAGAATGCTACATTCCAATATATTAAGGAGTTCAAGTGTAATATGCTTGATCATCAAATCATGCATAAATAAAAATGCCTTGTGAAGTTCTTAAAAATCCTAAAAACTAAAATCTTTAAAATAACAAAAATAAATAATTAATATTAAAAATTTCATTGAAGTGAGCTTAACAATGTTTGTTTTCTCTTGATTGGACCAGTCTTTAAATTACTATAGGTTATGAAAAAATAAAGATAAATGATAAAATATCATTATTTTAATATTAAGAAAAATTTATTATAACTAAAAATCTTTAAAAGGAAGCAAAGTAATACAATAAAAAATATACATTATAAAGAACATGTGACAAAATCTTTAATATTAACAATAATATAAAAAACAAAATAAAAAATTGAAAAAATGTGATAAATTATTTAGGAAAGTTGTATACTATGATATTAAGGGGAGCAAATGTAGCATCTTCGATCAAAAAATAAGTTAATATTTGAAATGACTCGTAAAGAGTGTCAAAACCTATCAAATAAAATATTTTAAAAAATATATATAATTATATATTTAATTATGTAGTGCTTGTCGAGATGAGTCAAAAAATGTTTATCTCATCTCGATCAAACATCATTTGGAAACTTTAATTTAGCACATATAATAAGCATAAATAATAAAAAATGATTACTTCAAAGTTAAATAGATATATATTATCACTAAAATGAGTTAAATTGACCCAAAGTAATATAACAAAAAAAAAGACAAAGGTCACATAAGAAGAGATTTAGAATTGCATAATAATATAAAAATTTAAAGCAAAAGAAAACTAAAGAAAAGAAATAAATTATACTACAAAGTTATATTCTGAGATACCAAATAAGTCTAATGTAACTTACTTGATCATCAAATTAACAATGAATAAAAAATGAAATATTTAAAAATATAAAATGAGTATCAATTAGATAGAACTAACTGAGTTGAGTTGAAAATTTTTTGTTTAATTAATATTGGACCTCATTTGGAATTTCTAAAAATTACCAAATTAATTAAATAAAAATAATAAAAAACTATTATTGTCATCTTAAGTAAACATATTTGAAAACTAAATTAAGATAAGTTGAATGAATAAAATATAACCAAGTAAAAATAATTGAAATGTTACATGAGAAAAGAATTTTAGTTCCATACTAATATATCATTTTCATAGTAAGAAATTTGAGGAAATAAGATAAATTGCATAAAAATATTGCATCCTATGATACTAAAGTGGTTCACTATAACCTCATTTATTTCCAAATTAGCTACAAATCAAAATACCTCATAAAGTGTCATAAAATAATCAAAAATTAAATAATCTAAAAATTTATGTATGATAGTTAATTAGGCAGAGCTCATCAACAAGAGCCAATGACATTTATTCGTCCAACATCAATTGTCATTTAGAATTGCTATGATTACAAAAGTTAATGAAAATAGTATAAAATAATTATTTTTAATTTAAGTAAATATAAATCAAAGCTAAAGTGAATAGAAGATAAACAATATAACTAATTGAAAGTGATGCAAAAGTCATAGAGAAAGGAGAATAAGAGTTTTGAGGTAATAAGCCAAATAAAAGTAAAACATTTTAAAGTTTATAAGACAGTTACATTTTAAGGCACTAAAAAATTTGAGTGTAACAACTTCTACTATAAAATAAAGTAGAATTAAAATTTCTGATAAAAACCCTAGAAAATAAAATATTTTGAAACATAAAAATAAATAAAATTAGTATAATCATGATCTCGTTCAAAACTCATATTTAATCATTAAGAATTATCAAAATAAATTAACATAAATAATAACAAATTCTATTTTTAGTATTAAATTATTATATATTAAAGTTATAAAGTATAACTTGAAATATTTTAATATAAAAAAAAGAATTGTAAAGGTGACATGATAAGAGAATTAGATATACATAATAATATAATTAAATAAATAAAATTGTAGAATTAACATAAACTATTTGAGAAAATTTCAATACAAGATTATAAGAATATTTAGTATAACATAACTGATCATCAAATCAGGTATGAACAAAAAAATCTCTTAAAAAATTTTAAAAAATGAAGAAAAAATATTTAAAAATAATAAAAAAAAAGTGAATTTGATCATGTTAGTTAACATGAGTTCAATAATGTTGGTATCATCTTTGTTGGACCACTTCTAGAATTATTGTGAACAACAATAGTAAATAAACATAAGTAATAAAAACTATTAATTCAAAATTATGTAAATATATAATAAAGTTAAAATGAGATAAATTAAAGTATTATAATATAAGGAAATCAAAGGAATGTAAATGTCACACTATGACGAGATTAAGGATCCATATTAATATAACTAAATCAAAGAAAAAGTAATTTGAAGAGAAGTTATCATTTGTAGAGAAAGTTGTGTTCCATAATACTAAGGAAATTGAGTTAACATTCTCAATCATTACATAAGGTACAAATCAAAATATCTTATAAAACATACTAAAATGATAGAAACTAAAATATTTAAAGATATAAAAATAAATATTTAATTTAAAATAGCACTTTAAAATGAGTCCAATAATGATTATTTTTACTTGATAGGATGTCATTTGGAATACTACAAATTAAATAAGCAAATAAACATAAATAATAAAAAATTACTATTTAGTGTTAAGTTTATTAAGAATTAAAAGATGTAAATTAATTTATTATAATATATCTAAAACAAAGCAAAATATTTGTAGAAATAAGGCAAGTTTTACGAGAAGGTTGCATTAGAAGATATTGAGGAGGTCGAGTGCAACATTCTCAGTCATCAAATCTGGTATGAATTTAAATTTAAAGTAGGTTGCAATCCTTGAAAACATAATTTTGGAAAAATAAAAAATTAATGTTTAATTAGATGGAGCTCATCTAGATGAGTGCGATAAGGTTTATCTCATCTATATTGAACTTAATTTGGAATTAATGTTATTTAATAAAGTAAATAAGCATAAATAATAACAAAAAGTTATTTTAATATTAAGATTATATATATTAAATTTGAAACAAAATAAACTTAAGCAATATAATGTCAAGTAAATCAAACCAAAGTAAAAGGCATGTAAGAGAAAGTTAAGGTTAGATAGCGACTTAACATAATTAAACTAAAAACATTTAAAAAGTGAGACAAATTATATGGGACACATACATTTAAAGATTTAATTGGGATTAAGGGTAGCATCCTCAGTCTTCTAATTAAGTAAAATAGGAATTTTTCAAGAAACATACTAAATACATCAAAAAAAAATATTTAAAATGTAAAAGTTAATAATTAACTGGACAAAGCTTATTGGATGGAGTCTAACAATGTTTTACTAGTAGAATTCATTTAAAATTTCTTTGAATTACAAAACAAAATAATCATAAGTAATAATAAAATATTATATTAATATTAAGTAAATATATATATTAAAGATGAAAAAATAAGTTGAAGTAATTAAAACTACAAATTAATTTTAATGTATTTTAGTTTATATATTGGCATAAGAAAAATCAAGGAAAAGATTTTAATTAATGGGACAAAGTATACTAAGAAAATTATATTCCAAGATAATAAGGAGAAATATTATATCATCCATGATCATTAAATCTATTATGTGTTAAAAAGTCTCATATCATATGTGTTAAATCTATTAATTAAATTTGTCTCATTTTATCTTAAATATTTATTTAGTTAATATTATAATATTAATTTTTTATTTGTGTATTTTTATTATTGTAGTTTATAATATTCCAAATAAGTATTGGTCGAGATGAAACTAATGTCATTTAACTCATACTATATCTAGTTAAGAACTAACTTTTTACTTTTTTTAAATAATGTTTTACAGTCTTATAATATTTTGTGAGACATTTTTATTCCTATATTATTTGACCAATGATAATATTATATCTAATATCCTTAGTATCTAGGAATGTAAAATTTTTATACAATTATTTAGTTTTTATAAATTTTTTACTTGTATTTGGCTATTTTACTATGAAGCTCTAATTCTATTCTTGTGTGATCTTCACTTTATATTAAATTGGTGATGTCTATGTTGCCTTAATTCATCTTATTTTAATTTTATTATATATTTTGTTAATATTAAAACTAAAATTTTGACATCATTATTGCTTCTTTAATTTTTAAATTCATAGTAATTCTAAATCAGGTTTGATCAAGAAGAAATAAGCATTGTTGGAGTCATCTTGATTGGTTTAATAAAATTAAATATTGATTATTATATTTTTTAAATATTTTAATTTATTAGATTTATCCAATTTTTTTAAGATATTATTATTCTTACTTTATTTAATTGTTGAAAACGTTATACTTCTATCTTCTTAGTATCCTGGAATACAACTTCAGCATAAATTTTGTTTCATTTCTTGAAATTATTTTCTAATATTTTGTAATGTTATTATGAAACTTTGATTCACATTATGTGTGATCTTTAAATCACTTTGATTTTATTATATTAAATTACTTCACTTTATTTTATTTTAACTTTAATATATGTTACTTAATATTAAGAAAACAATTAATTATCATTTATTATTTTTTAATTTAGAAATTCATATATATTTTAAATGAGGTTAGATTGAGCCAAAGTAAATGCCAGTGGGCTAATCTTTGTGAGTTGTAAAAAATTTAATGTTGATTTTTATATTTTCAAATATTTTCTTATGATTGTCTATGGAGTCCATTATGAAACATTTCAATTTGTAAGTTATTTCACAATTATGGATGTTACACATAAGCTCCTTAGAATCTTGGAATACAATTTTCTTATATAATTTATCTCATTTCATTGATCAATTTATTTTGATTTGTCTATATTACTATGAGACTCTAATTCTCTTTATGTGTGACCTTTCCAATATTTTGATTTGGTCATATTAAATTACTTCAATTTATCTCACTTTAGCTTTATCAGAAATTTATTTAATATTAAAAAATAGTTATTTTTATGACTATTTATTTTGTCAATTCACAATATTTCCAATTGATGTTTGATCTTCACAAAACAAATGTCGCTACACTAATCCAGAAAAGCTTTATCCAATTAAAGATTTATTTCTATAATTTTAAATATTTTATTTTTTATAGCTTTTGCACATATTACAAAATTTTCATTATGCACCTATTTTGATGATAGAGGAAGTTACTCTATTTTTTTACCCTCATATAAGTAATATTCCTATATAATTTCCCTTTTCCTTCAAAGTTTCATTTGAAAAGATATTATACTATGTAACTACAAATCTCACCTTATGTGATCTTATATTGCTTTGATTTTCTTATATTACATTGCTTCTCCTTATCTTATTTTAGTTTTAATATATTTTTACTTAATATTGAAATAAAATTTTATTATTATTTATGTATATTTTGGTTTCTAATTCAAAATAATTTCAAACATGGACTGATTTAGGGAAAGTACATTATTAGGCTCATCTTGATGAGCTTAAAGGAATTAAATAATGAATGCAATATTTTTAATTAATTTATTTTTTATGGATTTTTCATGCTTAACAAGAAATTTAAATTTATACCTCATTTGACAATAATAGATGTTACACTTGATCTCCTTGGTATCTTAGAATGTAACTGTTCTAAACAATTCATCTTATTTCTTTAATTTTTTTTTGTTTGGTTATGTCACTATGTAACTATAAATCTCCAATCATGTGACAATTGCATTACCTTGTGTTGTTACATTCATTTCTTCAATTATTCACAATTCAATTCTAATATATTTAACATATTTTCAGTCAATAATCTTTTTTTATTTGTGTTTTTCCAATTGGAAATATGTTGTAATTCAAAAGGTGGTTGGATCAAAATGATGGAAATGTCATCAAAATCATCTCAAATTCTTCTATCAAGTTAAAAAAAGCAATCTTATAAGTTCGTAATTTTTTTTCTATGGCTTTCATATGCTTTATGAGACAATTTGATTTATTTCTAATTTGACAATCAAGGATGTTAGACTCGATCTACTATGTCTCTTAAAATGTGCTTTCTTTTATAATTTATCTCATTTCCTTAAATCAAATTCCAATAGTCTAATTCTCCTTAAATTTGACATTCACAATATTTTTCTTTGATGATATTACATTATTTTAATTTATATTTTTATATATTTAATATATATATCTAATTAATATTAAAATAATAGTTTATTATTATTTATGTTTTTTTACTTTAGGAATTCATAATAATATTAAATGAGGTTCAATTGATATGAAACAAATATCATTCCACTCATCTTTATATGCCATATCAAATTAGAAATTCATTTCATATGTTCAAATATTTTATTTTCTTGTTTTTTACGTTATCCTTTTTTATTCATGCATGATTGATGATCAAGGAGTTAAGGATCAATCTTAGTATTATCATGGAATGCAATTCTTACATAGAAATAGTCAAATTTCATCAAATTGATCATTTTGATTTTATTATATTACTAAGTAAATCAAAACCTCTTCTCGTGCGACCTCTACATTATTATAATTTTATTATATTACATTGCTTTAACTTATCTTTTTTTCGCTTTAGTATATTTTATTTAATATTAAAATAATAATTTGTTTTTAATTATTATTATTTCCTTTGTCAATTTGTGGAAATTTTAATTATTATACAATAGAGTTAAAATAATTATTATTGCATAAGTTTTAATAAGCTCTCCTAAATTAAAGAATTCTTTATATTTGAAAATATTTTATTTTGTTGTATTTTTTCTACATATTATGAGGCATTTCAATTCCTACAAGACTTAAAAGTAGAGGATGTTACATTTGATGTTTTTACTATCAAGGGAATTTCACTCAATCACTTTATTTTCTTGATATAGAACTTACTAGAAAAATTTGTTTCATTTCTTAAAAGTTTTATCTTTGATTTTTATATATTGTTATGTAGCACTAAGTCTCATCTTACATTAACCATTACATTACTTTATTTTCAATGATTATTTTATTTTAATTTAACTTATTTAAACTTTAATATAAATTAACTTAATAATAAAATAATATTTATTATTATTTTTGTTCATTTAGTTTTGTAATTCATGAAAATTCTAATAGTGATTTGATCTATAAAAAAAATTTTAAACTCATGCCAATGAGTTCTATCAATTAATATTCATTTTAATAATTTTAAACTACTTATTTTGTAGTGTTTTTGTATTCTTTGCAAGGCATTTTGTATTTGTGGCTTTTTTGATGATTAAGGATGTTGCTCTCCATCTCCTTACTTTCTTGTAATAAAACTTTCCTTTATAATTTATCTATTTTTCCAAAAGTTTTTCTTTAATCTCGTTATATAAATGCATGACTTTAAATCACAACTTGTTTGAACATTACATTATTTTGCTTTTAATGTCTTAGATTACTTTATTTTATTTTATTTAAACTTAAATACATATTTAATTTATAATAAAATAATTATTTATTATTATTTAAGCCTATTTCCTTCAAAAATTCACTATAATTCCAAATAAAGTAAGATAGAGAAGAAATAATCACTATTAGACTCTATTTAATGAGTTATATTTATTCAAATATTCCATTTTTAATTTTTTTTCTTGTGATTTTTTGTTCACCTAATGAGTTATTTATATTTGTAACCACTCTAATGATCAATGATGTTATAATAGCTCTCCTTAGTATATGTCAATGTAACTTTCTCAAAAAGTTTGTCATTTCTTAAACGTTTTTCTTTGGTTTTTTATATCATTATGTAGCTCTAATTCTTCTCTCATATTACCCTTACGTGTCTTTGCTTTAGTCGTATTATATTTCTTCAATTTATCTCAATTTATCTTTAATATAATTTACTTAAAAGTAAAATAATGATTTGCTATTATTTATGCCTACCTTTGTTATTCACAATAATTCCAAATAAGGCCTGATCAAGACCAAACAAAATCTTTGGGCTTATCTTGACAAGTGTTATTCAATTAAATATATTTTTATATTTTTTTAAATCTTTATTTTTCATAAGCTTTGGTAGACATTACAAGCTATTTAGATTCATAATTGATTTGATGATAAAAAATACTCTATCTCTTTCACATCTTTGAATACAATTATTCTAATTAATCTAACTTTATTTTAAATTTTTTTACTTTTAATTAGTTATGTTATGATCTAAATCTAAATCACATTACACATGACCATTACATAATTTTGATTTGGTTGCAATACATAGCTTCTATTTATCTCATTTAAGCTATATATACTTTGTACTATGATGATATTTTTAAATATTTATACTTCTTTAATTTGATAATTTGTGATAGTTTTATATGAGGTTTGATCAAAACAAAATAAATGTTGTAGTCTAGTCCTAAAGAGATATATCCAATTAAATATAGTGAAAACAAAGAGAGGTTAAGCTCACATGAGAGAAAATTTAGTATTATATTGTGATTACAAAAATAAAAGCAAAAACTCTAAAGAAAATAGAAATATTATATGAGAAATTTTTATTAAAAGATATTAAGGAGATTAAGCATAATACCCTTGGCCATTAAATTTGGTGACAATTGAAATGTCACATAAAACTTGCTAAATCACTATAAAATAATTTTTTTTAAAAAATAAATAAATATTTAATAAGATATAACACATTGAGGTGAATCCAAAAATATTTCCTTTATCTCTATTAAACCTCGTTTGAAATTACAACAAATTAATAAATAATTTAATCACAAAAATAAATAAATATTTATTTAAGTATTAAGTGAATATTTATTAAAGCTAAAATGAGTATAGCCAATGTAGTACAACTAAATTAAAGCAAAGTAATGGTGATACAAGAGGAGAATTAGTGTTTCATAAAAATATATCCAAATAAAACTAAAGAATCTAACAAATTGAACAATTTATGTAGAAAAGTTATATTCCACAATATTTAGGAGATTAGGTGTAGTATCATCAATCATAAAAAAGATGTGAATCATAATGCATCATAAAGTGAGAAGGAACTCTAGAAAATAAAATATTTAAAAATATCAAAATAAATATATAATATGATAGAGCTCATCGAGAACATTCCAGTGTGTTTGGTTGTCTCCTTTGATCCTCATTTTGAATTACCTTGAATTATATATGTTAATAAGCCTAAATAATAAAAAATATATTTTCAATAATAAGTAAATATATATATTAAATTTAAAATAAGATAAATTGAAGGAATGTAACTTAAAAAAATGAGAGTAAAACTTATGGAGAAACAAGATAACTTGTATGAGAACGTTCGCTTCCAAGATACTAAGAATATCGTGTGTGATATTCTCGTTCGCCAAATCTGGAAGCAATCGAAATGTCTAATAAATTGTGCAAAAACCTAAATATATATTGAATATATATATAAATGAATATTTTATTTAATAGTGCTCGTTAAGATGTGACCTCCTATATTTGTTTTAACTCTATAGCACCTCTTTTGTAATAACTATGATTTAATAAAGTAAATAAGCATAACAAATAAAAAATTATTTTTTAATATTACAGAAATATATATTAAATCTAAAATGAGATAAATTAAAGAAAGTGTGAGAAATATATAAAAATTTAAAGAAATGACAAATAGTGTGAGAAAGTTACATTCCATGTAAGAAGATCAAATGTGCATCCTCCATCAACAAAGCATGTACTAATCAAAACATCTCACAAATCATGATACAATAAATCAAATAAAATATTTTAAAAAATGATAAAATTAATATCTAATTCTTTAAAGGTCATCAAGGTGAGTTTAATTGCATTTGTTATATCTTGTATAAACTTCATTTAGACTTACTACTAATTAACAAAGTCAATAAGCATAAATAAAAACAAAATATTATTTAGATACAAAGTAAATATATATTATAACTTAAATGACACAAAAGTATAATATAACAAAATCAAAGCATTATAAGGATCACCAGGGAGGTGAATTTGAGTTTCAACATAATATCATTAAATCAAAACAAACCATTTGAAGAAATGAGTTAAATTATATGAGTATGTTATTTACTAAGAAACGAAAGAGATTAATTGTGATATAATTGATCATAGTATTAGGTGCAAAACAAGTTGTCTCATAAGATGTGTTAAGATTTTAGAAAATAAAATATTGAAAATATATAAAAATTAATTTTTTAACTGAATAAAGATCAATGAGATTATTTGAATGACATTTGTTTTCACTTGGCCACATGTAAATTCAAATAATACAAAATTAATAATTTAACATTAATATTAGAGCTAAAATGAGTAAATTGAAGCAATGTAATGTAACTAAATCAATGTAATGTAAAGGTCACACAAGTGGAGAATTAGACTTTGATAGTAATGCATTCAAATCAAAGAAAAAAATAAAAAAAATGTGATAAAATGTATAAGAAAGTAGTAATCCACATACTAAAAAGATTCAATGTGAGCTCCTCGATCATGAAATTGGATAAAAATTAAAGCATATCTTATAAACTATGGACAAATCATAAAAAATAAATTTTTGAAAGAATAAAAATTAATATTTATTGGATAGATATCATTAACACGAGTCCAACAATGTTTATTTCATCTCAATGGAACCTTGTTTTGATTTTTTGCAAGTTAGTAATGTAAAAAATCATAAATAATAGTTAATTATTATCTTAATATTAAGAAAATATTTACAAAAGTTGAAATGAGATAAATTAAACTAATGCAATATAACAAAATCAAGATGATCTGAAAGTCACATGAGAGAAGACTTAAAGTTATATAGTAATATAACTAATCAAAGTAAAAAAAAATATGTGTTAAAGAGACCAATTATAAAGAAATATGGTATTAAAAAATGCTAAGGAGAAAATGTTACATTCTAATTCACGAAAATTGAACAAAAAATTTAAAAAATATATAGAAATCAATATTTATTTAATAGAGCTCCTCAAGATGATAGGAATGACATTTGTTTATTCTCCATCTAACCTCCTTCAGAATTACAACAACTTACAAAAAGGAATAAAAATAAAGAAAATATATTTTATTTTAATATTAATTAAATATATATCATGGTTGAAATGAGATAAATTGAAGCAATAAAATATAACCAAGTCAATGCAATGTAAAGGTTACATCGTAAAAGAATTATAATTTCATTGTACTTTACCCAAAATGAAGGAAAAACTTGAGAGAAATATGATAAGCTATACAAGAAAGTTGCATTGTATGATGCTAAATAAATCAAGTGCCTTAATCATCAAAATATATATAATTGAAATATCTCATAAAGCATGAAAAAAAACTAAAACAATAAAATATTTAAAATTAAGAAAAACACTAATTTTACTTAACAAAGCTCATTAGAGTTGTCTAATGAAGTTTGTTGTTATTCCATGCAGACCTAGTTTGCAATTATTATGAATTACCAAGGAAAATAATTATAAGTAATAAAACATTATTTTATCATACAAATTAAATATATGTTAATGTTGAAATGAGATGAGTTATGAAAATATACCGCAACTAAATGAAGGTGATGTAAAAGAAATGGGTGGAGAGTTATAGTTTCGTAATGATATAACCAAATCTAAATTGAACATTTAAAATATGAGGTAAATTATATGGGAATGTTGCATTCTAATGCACTAAGGCAATCATTTATAACAATAGTTAAATTAGGTGCAAATCTAAACTTCTTGTATATCAACAAAAAAATAGAAATTAAAATATATAAAAAATATAAAAAAGTAATATATAAATATGTAGAGCTCATTGAGACTTATCATATGACATTCTTTGTCTCCATTAATCCTCATTTAGAATTACTCTAAATAAACAACTTAAGTAGGAATTAATATTAAAAAATTATTATCTTAATTTTGAGTAAATATATGTTAAAGTACAAATGAGACAAACAGATACAATGTAATATAACCAAATAAAAGCAAGTAGTTTGCAATAATCTTATAAATTTTACAAGAATGTTAAATTACAAGATAAGATATTGACTGTAATATGCTCTTTTGTCAAATCAAGTATAAATCAAATTATCTCATAAATTATACAAAAATCATAAAAAATTAAACAATTGAAAATATAATAATAATGTTTAAATTAATTTGAGCTAATTAAGACGATCCCAACTACATTTGTTTCATCTCGATCAATCCACATTTGGAATAACTATTAATTACTAAAGAAACTAAACTTAAAAATTAATAAATTAATAATTTTTTATTAAATAAATAAATATCAAATCTGAAAATGATATAACCTAAAGATATCTTATGCAACCAAATCAGAGCAAAGTAAAAGTCATATAAGAGTAGAATTAGATAAATTATAGTAGATTATTGCATTCAAAGATATTAAGAAGGTCAAGAAAATCATCCATGATTGTCAAATGTGGTACAAAAAATCTATTAGAAGCCCTTAAAAATCCAAATAAAAATAAAATATTTAAAAATAAAAAAAATGATTGTTAAATTTAATAAAGCTTTTGTGGCAAGTGCAATGATGTTTGTTTCATTTCAATTAGACCTTTTTTTAAATGACTAAAAATTACCAAAATAAAAAAGCATAAATAATAATAAACTATTATTTTTAATATTAAATAATTGCATATTAAAGCTACAATGAGATAGATTTAACAAATGCAATATAACCAAGTCGAGGCAATGGAAAGGTCACAAATGAAGGGATATTAAGTTGCATAATAATAAAATCAAATTAAAGTAAAAAGTATTTTAAAAATGAAACTAAATGTTTAATTTGATAAAGATTATCAAGTTAGGTTTGATGATGTCTTTCCCATCTCAATTGGATCTTATTATGAAACACTATGAATTTTCAAAGTAAAAATGCATGAATAAAAATATTGTTCTATATTAAGAAAATATCTATTAAAGCTAAAATATGCTGAATTAAAAAATTGTAATATAAATAAATCAAATAAAGGTAACAGTCTCATAGTGGAATATTTAGAGTTAAATAATAATATCACCAAATTAATGGAGAAATTTTGAAGAAATTGTTTATTACAAAATGCTAAGGAGATTGAGTGTTGTATCCTCAAACGTGAAATATGAGTGAATAAAAAATTTCATAACTCTCCTAAAAGTTTTAGAAAATAAAATATTTAATAATATAAAAATAAATATTTAATTAAGGAGAGCTTGTTCATACCAATTACTAACACTTAATTATTCTACATCATACCTCATTTTTAATTACTATGATTACCAAAATAATTAAAAAAATAATAATAAATAATTATTCAAATTTTAAGTAAGTATACATTAAAGCTAAAAGGAATTGAAATAAATTTTTATAATGCAACTAAATTAAAATGATGTAAAGGTTATACAAGAGGATAATTAGAGTTTCGGAGAAATATATCCAAATAAAATTGAAGAATTTGAAGAAGATAAATAAATTTGAAGGGAAAGTTTGATTAGAACATATTTTGTAGATTGAGTGGAACATTTTTTATCATTAAATGTGCTTCAAATTAAAACATCTCCAAAAGCACCCCAAAGTATTATAAAAAATATTTAGAAATATAAAAATGAATATATAATTAGATAGTGCTAATAAAGATGAGTCAACAATGTTTACTTCATCTCCATTATAACTCATTAAAAGTTATTATAAATTACTAAAATAAATATGCATAAATAATAATAAATTACTATTTTGACATTATGCAAATATATATTAAAGTAGAAATGAGATAAATTGAAATAATATACTTTATCCAAATCAAAGCAAAAACTTTTAAGAAATGTGATAAACAAAAGTTGCATCGAAGGATTCAAAGACGTTTAAGTATAACATCCTCAACCGAAAAATTATATATGGATAAAAATGTCTCATAAATCATGCATAAATTCAAGAATATTACTCATCAAGATAACTCTAACGTTTGCTTATTTCATCTCGATGTGTCTCATTTGAAATAAATGCAAATTATAAAACTAAATAATCATAAATAATGATAAAAAATCGTTTTCATAATACAAATACATAAACTAGACATAAAATAATATAAATTGAAGTAATGTTATATAACCAAATGAAAGCAATGTAGAGGTCACATGAGAGTAGAATTATACTTTCATAGTAATATACTCAAATCAAAGAAAAATATTTGATGAAATGAGAAAAAATAATGATAAAGTTGAATTTTAAGTCACTAAAAAGATCGAATGTAAAATTATTATTTGTCAAATTAGGTAAGAATCAAATTGTCCTATAAATCATGAAAAAATCAAAGAAAATTAAATACTTAAACACAAAAAATTAAATGAATATTAAATTGGTTAAAGCCTATTGAGTTGAGTCTAATGATATTTTTTTATATTATTCAGACCTATTTTAAAACTACTAAGAGTAAATAAAGTAAACAAGTTTAGGTAATAATAAATTATTATTTTTACATAAAGAAATAAATACTATAACTTAAATGAGATAAATAGAAGAAACATAATTTAATAAAAATAAATTATTATAAAGGTCACTTGAGTGGTGAATTAATGTTTAATAGTAATATAACCAAATCAAATAAAACTTTTAAAGAATCAAATAAGTTATTTAGGATAGTTACATACTAAGATGCTAATGAGATCATTTGTAACATCCTCGATTATTAACACATTAATGAATATAATTATCTTATAAAGTATCCCAAGATAGAAGAGTATAAAATATTTTAAAAAAAATATGAAAATAAATATTTAATTAGATAATGCTTCATGAGAAAGTCCAAAGTCATTTTTTCTTCTCTATCAAACCTAATTTAGAATTATAATGAATTTAAAAAATTAAAAATCGTAAATAATAACAAATTATTATTTTAATATGATTTAAATTTATGTAAATGAATAAATTAAATTTATTGAAGAAATATCCCAACATAAGAATAATAATATGAAGAAAGGAGATTAATTATACAAGAAAGCCTTACATCAAGGTACTAAAGAAATCAAGTGTTACATCCTCAATAATTAAAATCAGGTATGAATAAAAATATATTATAAAATGTGCTAAAATATTAGAAAATAAAATATTTAAAAATATCAAATTATTTATTTAACTGGATAGAGCTTATCAAGTCTAGTCTAATGACATTTTTTTCCTTTTGATCACATCTCATTGGAAATTAGTATAATTTAAAAATTTAGATAAGCATAAATAAAAAAAATAATTATTTTAAAATTAAGTAACTAATTATTCGAGCTAAAATAAGTTAAATCGAAGTCAGGTAACATAAAATAATTAAAAGCATGGAAATGTCATATAAGAAAAGGTATATAGTTACATGGTAACATAACAAAATCAAAGCAAAAAAATTATAGAAATTTCAAAAAAGTTATATGAGAAAGTTCTATTCTAGGATGCTAAGGAGATCGAGTATAACATCCACCATTGTAAAATTTGGTTGAATCAAAATTCTTTTTAAAGCTTACCAAAAATGTAGAAATTAAAATATATGAAATATTAAAATTAATATATAATTAAATATAACTCATTAAGATGAGTACTACAATATTTTTTTACCCTAATTAGACCTCACTTATAATTATTTTGAAAAAAAATTAATTAAACATAAGTAATAATAAATTATTATTTTAATATTATGTGAATATATATAAAACTTAAAATGAAATGAATTTGAGAAAGGTAATGCAACTTAATAAAAGTGTGTAACATGATTTTAGAAGTGAAGTGGAGTTTCATTGTAATATGTAGAAATCAAAGCAAAATATTTGAGAAATCTAGATAAATTATTTATGAAAGTTACATTCCATACCTTGAAGATCAAGAATAACATTCTCAATCATCAAAGAAGATAGAATGAAAGTGTTTTGCAAAGCATCCAAAAATGCTATAAAATAGAATTTTTGAAAAATATAAAACTTAATATATCTAATTTGATAAAGCTGTTCATGATGAGATCGATGAAGTTTTCTTTGTCCCGTTTGAACCTTGCTTGTTTTTTTAAAAATCCAAAATAAAGAAAAAAAAAGACAAGTTATTATTTCAACGTTCAATAAATATATACCAATAAAAAATTAGACAAATTAAAAAATATAATATAAATAAAATAAGGTGATATAAAGGTCACACGAGATGAGATTTATTGAGTGCAATAGTAATTTAGTGAAATCAAAGTGAAAAAATTGAATTAATTTAATAAATGGTGTGGAAAATTTTTATTCCAAGATAGTAAAGATATTTGTAACATCCTTAATTGTCAAAATAGGTGTGAATCAAAATATTTTCATAAAGTATGCCAAAATTTGTATAAATTAAATATTTGAAAATTTTAAAAATTAATATTTGTTGTGGCAAAGCTCCTTCAAATGTGTTTAATAACATTTTTTCATCAACATTAGACATCATTATGAATTACATTAAATTAAAATTTTAATTTGTATTTGTAATAATAAACTATTATTAAAATATTACATAGATATATATATTAAATATAAAATAAGGTAAATTAAAGAAATGTAGTAGAACAAAAAAATTTAGGAAAATATCACATAAGAGAAGATTTGGAGTTACATAGTAATATAACAACATCAAATAAAAAAACTCAAAAATTAGTAAACTTTTGTTGGGAATTTTTATTACAAGATATAGGGACATTAAGCAGAACATCCTTAACCACCAAATCATTTGTGCATTGAAATATCATGTGAAGAATGGAAAAGATTAGAAAATAAACTTTTTAAAAATATTGAAAAGGAATATTTAATAAGACTTAATTCAAATGACTCATCAATTATGTCAAATGGGCATAAGATAAATTATTCAAAATTGATATTTTTTTAGAAGAGTTCATCAAGGATTATCCAATGACATCTGTTTTAATTTGATTAGATCTTATTTTGAATTACTAAACTGAGCATGAATTGTAATAAATTACAATTTTGATATTAAGTAAATATATACAAAAGCTAAAATGAGGTAAATTGAAGTAATATAATGTAAAAAAGCCAAAGCAACGTGAAGGTGACACGAGAGAAGTTTTAGACATGCAAAGCAATATCAAAATGCTAAAGTGAAAACCTTGAATTAATGAGAAAAATTATTCAATAAACTTGCATTTAAAGATACTATAGAGATTGAGTGTAACATTATTGATCACAATTTAAGAACTATCAAGATGCAATATTAAGCATCATGAAATGCTATAAAATAAAAATAAAAATATATTAAAAATTAATATATAATTTAATAAAACTTGTAAGGCAATTACAACAAAGTTTGATTTGGCTTTGTTAAACCTAGTATGTAATTATTATAATTAACCAAATTAATTAAACATAAGTAATATTATATTATTCTTTTAATGTTAAGTAAATATATATATATTAAAGCTTAAATAAGAGAAACTAAAGTATTGCAATATAACTGAACCAAACTAATGTAAAGGTAACACAAGAAAAGATTTAGAGTTATGTAATAATATAGTGAAATGGAAGAGAAAAATTGTAAAAAATAAGAAAACTTATATGAGAAATTTGTATTCTATGATGCTAGGACATCAAGTTTAATGTTTTCCATAATGAGATTAAGTATGATGCAAAATGTCTCATAAACCATTCCAAAAAATCATAGAATATAAATTAATTGAACATTTAAAATGAATATTTAATTAAATAGAGTTTGTCAAGACTAGTCCAACAATATTTGTTTTTGTATCTATCAATCCAAGTTTGTAATTTTTTCAAATTATCAAAGAAATAAAACATAAATAATAATGAATTATTATTTTTATTTTTTAAGTTTATTCATATAAAAGTTGAAATGAGATAAATTAATGGAATATAATATAATTAAATCAAAAAGGTTTAAAGATCACATTATAAGAGAGTTAGACTTAGATAATATTATAACAATATCAAAGAAAAATGATTGACAAAATGAAAAGTTGCATTATGAAATGGCTTTCAAGGATACAAGGATAATGAAGAAAAAAACCCCAAATAATAAATCTTGTACAAGTGGAAATGACTCATAAAATATTTCAAAGCTATAAAAAAATAAAATTTTTAAAAATATGAAAATAAATATTTAATTTGATAGCACTTGTTGAGATGAGTCAATTGACATTTGATTTGTTTGAAATAGACCTCATTTTTTTAATTATTATGATTTACGAAGTAAACGATCATACATAATAAAAAAATATATATCTTTTTAATGTTATGTAAATGTATACAAAGTTTGAAATAACTTAAAGTGAAAAAGTGTGATATAATAAAAAGGAAGGTCAAGTAACATCACATGAAATAGGAATTAGAGTTACAAAGTGTTAAAACAATAAAAAAATAAAAAATTATAGGAAAAGAGATTAATTGTGTGAGAAAGTTACATTCTAAGATATTAATGAAACTAAAATGTCTCATAAAGAGTGCCAAAGTCTTTAAAAATAAAATATTTAGAAATAATATAAAATTAAGTGTTTAATTAAAATAATAAGTTTAAAATTATTACAATTTTTAAAATTTAAAAATAATAAATAATAATAAATTTTAATTTATAAGTTTAGTTTATATGTAATAGAGCTAAAACAAGATAAATTGAAGTAATATAAGAAAATTAGAGGGATGAAAAAGTCATAGTAGAAAAGGATTTGACTTTCATAGTAACATCACCAAATGAAAATAAAACATTTGCACAAAAGAAATAACTTATGTGAAAAAACTTTATTTTAAGATATTAAGGAGATTGGCTATAACATTATCAATTGTCAACTCATCTATGAATCAAAATTTTGTTATTAAATGTGCAATAATATTAGAAAATAATATGTTTTAAAATTTTTAAAAATTAAATGTATAATTGAAAAGAACTTGTCAAGATTTGTCTTCTAACATTTATTGCCCTGATTAAACCTTGTTTTGAATTATTATGATTTAGTAAATTAAATGAGCATAAATAATAAAAACCATATATTTTAACATTAACCAAGTATATATTAAATCTCAAATGAAATAAATTTAAGAAATGTAATATAACTAAACAAATGAGTTCTAAAGGTCACATGATAAGAGACCAGAGTCACATTTTAGGATTAAATAATAAAAGTGAAAAATTAGAAAAACAAATATAAATTATTCGAAAAAATTATATTATAATATTTTTTTAAGAAAGAGTGTCACATCCTTTAGCATTAAATGATGAAAAAAAAAATCTCATAAAGCATTAAAAAAAGATAGAAAATAAAATATTTAAAAATAAATAAATAATTATTTACCTTATAGAGTTCTCAAGGGGGTCTAATGATATTTATTTCATCTCCATCAAACCTCATTTGGATATACTACAAATTACGAAAGTAATTAAACATAAATAATAATAAATTCTTATCTAAATAAGATGTAAAAATACATTAATGTAGAAATGATAAACATTGATGCAAGATAATATAACTAAATCAAAACAATGAAACTGTCACATAAGAAAAGAATTAGTTTTTCATTATAACTTAAAAAAATAATGTGGGAGTGTTGCACTCTAAGATATTAAAGAGATCAACTGAAAGAACATCAATCATGAAATAAGAGACAAAATCAAGTCAAGTCAAAGCCAAGTCAAATAGCTTTTGTTCTATCCCGATCAAACATAAAGTGAAATTACTATGAATTAAAAAACAATTAAACATAAAAAGTAATAAACTATTATATTAATATGAAGTAAATATATATATATATATATATCCAAACAAAAATAAGATAAATTTAATAGTTAAATTATACCTTAAGAAATATAGCAAAATAAAAGAAAGTTAAAAAAAGTAATAAATAGTATAAGAAAGTTGAATTGTAAGATACTTAGGTGATTGAGCATAACATCCTTGATTACTAAAGTAGGTATGAATAAAAATGCCTTATAAAGATGTGAAAACCTTAGAAAATAAAATATCTAAAAAATATAAAAATAAATATTTAATTGAATAAAGTTTAATGACATGAGTCTAATGATATTTGTGTTATCTCTATTACTTATTGTTTGGAATTACTATGAATTATCAAAAAATAAGCATAAATAACTAAAAAATATTATTTTATTATTAATTAAATGTATAATAAAGTTTAAATAAGATTAATTATAACAATGTAATATGACTAAATCAAGATAATGTAAAGGTCATACAAGAAGAGATTTGTAGTTAGATAGTATTAAAAGAAATTCAAACAAAATAATTTTTAAAAATGTAATAAATTATATGAGAAAGTGGCATTCAAAGATACTAATGATATCGAGCATAAAATCCCTAATCATCAAATAATATTTAAATTGAAATATCTCAAAATGCATGGAAAAAACTTGAAAAACTTGAAAATATTAAAATTGATATTTAATTAGATAGTGATCATCTAGATGACTCCAAGGACATTTTTTCATCTCCATCACACCTCATTTGGGATAACCAAGAAGCAAAAAATTAATTTAATATAAACAATAACAATGTATTCTATGAAAATTAACAAAAAATATAACCACACAAGTGTGGGGTTTGAGTTACATAGCAACATAACAAAATAAAAAAAAGAAAAAATGAGATAAATTATACAAGTAATTATATTCTGAGATAATATGGAGATCAAGTGTAACATCTTCAATTATCAAATAAGGTATAATTCCTTCAAAACCTTAGAAACTAAAATAATTAAATAAAAAAAATGAATATTTAGTTGGATAGAGCTCATTGAGAAGAGTCTAATGATGTTTATTTTGTATTAATTGGTGTTTGTTAGGAATTATTTTGAACTAATAAAGTAAAAAAGCATCAATAATTATGATAATGATATTAAGTAAAATTATATTTAAACTAAATTATGATAGCTTAAAATAATGTAATATAATCAAATCATAGTGATCTATTGTTAAAAAAAGAGAAGAGTTTGAGTTTCATTATAATATAACAAAATCAAAGTGAAAACTTTGAATAAATGTGATAGTTGGTACTACAAAGTTTCATTCCAATAAAATGTAAAGAAAATAAAATGTTTAAAAATTTAAAAAATGAATATTTAATTAGATAGAGCCCATCAAGGAAAGTTTATTAATGTTTGTTTATCTCCAACAAAAAACATTTTGAATTATTCAATATTACTAAAATAAATAAATATAAATAATAATTAATTATTATTCTAAATATTATATAACTATATATTAAAGCTAAAAAAGATAAATTAAAATATTGTGATATAACCAAATCAATGCGATTTATGTGTCACAGAATATGATAGTTAGAGTTATATCTTAACATATAAAATAAAAAATATTTGAAGAAATAAGATAAATTATTCGAAAAAAAACTATTTCCTAGGCACTATAGAGTTTGAATGCAACATCCCCGATTGAGAAATCAGATATGAATTGATGTGTCTCATAAAGCACATCAAAACATCTATGAATATAATATTTTGAAAAATAAAAAAGATTATTTAATTAGGAAGTGGTCATTTAGATGAGTCTAATGACAAGAGTTTTGGCTCTATTAGACATTGTTTATAAATTGCTACAAATTACTAAAAAGACTATTATAAACAATAATAAATGATTATTTTATTATTAAGTAAATTTATGTTAAGGTTGAATTGTGTTAAATTTATAATAACAAAATCAAATACTTCTAAATGTCATTGTAGGCAAGAATTAGAGCTACATATTGATAGATCAAATTCAAGGAAAAAATTTTGAGGAAATGAGATAAACTACACATGAAATGTTGCTTTCCTATATACTAAGGGGACTGAGTGAAACAACCTCGATGATCAACTAAACTACAATTAAAATACCTTATGTAGTATATCAAAATTTTTAAGAAAACAATATTGAAAAAAATTAAAAAAAAGAATACATAATTTGAAAGGGCTTACCAAGATGAATCCAAAGATGTTTATTTTGTCTTGATCAAACCTTATTTAAAATTACTACTAATTAATAAATAAAAAGCATAAATAATAACAAATTATGATTTTGATATCAATCAAATATATATTAAAGTTAAAATTAGAAAATTTGATGTAATATAATATAACCAAATAAGCATGATGTAAAGGTCACATGATAAGAGAAAAAGAAAAAATAGTGATATATCTAAATCAAAGAAAAAAATTGAAGAAATAAAATAAAATTTTCAAAAAAGTTGTATTCTTAGATATTAAAAGATTGATTGTAACCACATTTAAGAATGTCAAAAAGCAATAATAATAATAAGCATGATGTAAATAAACTGCGTATAAAAATATCAAGAAACACATACCAAAACCCTAAAAAAATAAAAAATTTAAGAATGTCAAAAAGAATATTGAATTTTAAAATGCTCATCAAAATGACAAACAACATTCGTTCCACCTCATCACACATCAACTGAAAATGCTTCAAATTAAGAAAAAAATATGCATAAAAAATAATAAGTTATTATTTTTATTTCATTTAAAAATATATTTATTAGAAAATAAGATAAATTAAAAAATATAATATAACCATATAAAAATAAGATTGTAGCCACACGAGAGTAGATTTTTGGTTACATAGTTGTTTGCTTAAAAATGATAAATTGCATGGGACAATTGCATTCCAAGATATTAAAGAGATCAATTGCTATTTCTATAATCATAAAATTGGGAAATAATTGATATAACTTTTATTTTGTGCAAGAACACTTTAAAATAGAATATTTAAAAATTTAAAAATGAAATTTTAATTAGATAGAGCTTATTAAGATAATTCCACTAACATTTATTTTATCTAGATGGAACCACATGTAGAACTACAAAAAATTATTATAGTAAATATGAAATAATAATAATAATACTAATAATTAAATGTAAGTTAAAGTTGAAATGAGATCACCAAAAAATCAAAGCTAAATAATCAATGAAATGAGATTATTTTTCAAAAAAAGTTGTATTCAAAGACACTCAAAAGATTGACTATAAATTCCAAAAGTGTTCAATTATGTATGAATGAAAATGCCTCATAAAGAGTTCTAATACTGTAAAAAATAAAATTTTGAAAAATATAAGGATGAATATTTCACTAGATAATGACCGATGACTGAAGCCCAATGATATTTGTTTTGGTTTCGTTAGATCCTATTTATAATTATTACAAATTGCTAAACTAAATAATTATAAATAATGATAAATTATTATTTTAATTGCAAGTAGAAATATATTAAAACTAAAATCATATAAATTGAATCAATGCCAAATTAAAGCTATGCATAGGTCACACAATATGATATTTAGAGTTACATTGTAATATTAAAAGTCAAAGTATAAAATTTAAGGCAAATAGATAAAATATTTGAAAAGGTTTTTTGCAAGGTACTAATGTGGTAAAATGTAGTGCTCTTGATCATCAAATTAGGTGTGAATTGATAGTCTTTGTAAAAAGCACCAAAACAAAAAATATATATTAAAATATAAAAACATACATTAGATTTGATAGAGCCAATTGAGATGAGAGGAGAATTAGAGTTTGAAAAAAAAAACTAAGAGAATGAGAAAAATATGCACAAATCAGAAAAAATTATAAAAAGGTTGTATTCTAAGATATTTAAGAGATTTAAAGTATAGGTAAAAATATCTTGTAAAGTATGACAGAACATTTTAAAGTAAATTATTTCAAAAAAAATTAATAAATTAATGTTTAATTTGATGGAGTTAATTAAGTCCAATCCAACAATATTTATTTCATCTCAATGATGGCTCGTTTGCAATTATTTTTAATTACCAAATTAAATAAGCAAAAATAATTTTAAAATATAATTTTATTATGGATTAAATACTTTTACACCTAAAATAATTTAAATTGAAGATATTTAATCTAACTAAATCAACGTGTTGAAAAATTTGCATGAGTGGAAAAAAATTTTAAAGTATTATAAACAAATAAAATGGAAGCTTTTTAATAGTAACATAAATTATAATAGAAAGTTAAGTTCTAAAATACTAAGTAAATTGAGTGTTACATCCTCTATCATCAAATAAAATATTATTATACTGCCTCATAAAGTATGCCAAAAGTAAAAAAAATATATCATTAAAAAATATTAAAAAAATGTAAATATCCAGAGGTCATCAAGGATAGTACAATGGTAGTTATTTCATCTTGATCAAATTGTTATTTTAACATCATTGAATTATATATTAATGATAGAATGAGATAATTAAAAAATAATGTAATAAATCAAATTCAAAGTAATGTAAAGCTTGCATGAGAGGAGAATTTGAGTTTCATAGTAATCCAAATATTTTAAAATAAAACATTTGAAAAATGAGATAACTTTTATGGGAAAGTTACCTTACATGTTTTTAAAGAGATAAAGTGCAACATCCTTAATCATCAAATGTGGTATAAACCGAAATTTCTTATATAGAGTTTCAAAACCCTATAAATAAATTTTTAGAAATATAGAAATAAATATTTAATTTAATAAAACTCATCAAGAAGGGTCCAATGATATTTGTTTCATCTCTATCACACTACATTTAGAATTGACATAAATTACATAACTAGATAATAATTAAAAAATATGTTAATATTAATTAAACACATAATAAAGTGAAAATAAGGTAAATAAAGTATTGAAATAATACCAAATAATGTAATGTCAAATAGTAGGACAAGTAAAGTTTCATAGTAATATAATGAAATCAAAACAAATAATTATAATAATTTTTATAAAGTTTATGAAACTATTGCATTCCAATATAATACAAAGTTCTAAAGTAACATCTTAGATCACCAAATAAGATATAAATGCTAATGTCCCATAAAATTTGTGAAAAAACCACTTGTAGTAAAATACCTGAAAATATATAATCAAATATTTAATTAGATATAGTTTATCGTGTCGAGTCCAATGACGTTTATTTAGTCTCAATCAGACATTATTTGGCATTCCTAGCAATTACTAAAATCATAAGCATAAATAATAATAAATTATTTTATTATTAAGTAAATATTTATTAAAGTTGAAAAGAGAAAAAGTGTAACAATATAACATAACAAAATAAAGGAAAAACATTTAAAGAAATGAGATAAATCCTATAATAATGTTAAGTCCCATGATATTAAGAAAATTTTGCATAACTTGCTCGATTATCAAATCTACCACAAAAATAAATATGTAATAAAACATACAAAAACCTAGAAAAAATGAATAAAAATATAGGCAATAATATTTAAATAGAAAGAGCTAGTTGAGACTAGTTAAATGGCCTTAATTTCACTTTGATTAAGACCTCCTTTAGAATTACTGCAAATGACCAATCGATTCATTGTATCTCAATCTGACCTCATTCAAAATTGCTACAAATTACTAAAATAAATAAGTATAAATAATAGAAAAATTATTTTAATATTAAGAAAACATATATTTTTTAGGGGTAATTAGATAAATTTTAAAAAAGATAATATAACAAAATGAAAGCAACGTAAAAGTCACCCAATTGGAGAGTTAGATTTTTATAGCAATATAAACAAATCAATATGAAAGAACTAAAGATGTGACAAATTATTTGAGAAAGCTACATTATAAGACACTAAGGAGATCGATTGCAACATCATCAAAAATACAATTAGCTAAGCCTTGAAATGCTTGGTAATTTATGTCAAAACCTTATAACATAAAATATTTGAAAAATATTTTAAAATGAATATTTTATTGATTAAAGCTCATTGAGATGTGTCTAATGATTTTAATTTTGTGTTAATTAAACCTCATTTAAAACTGAACTAGTTACCAAATAAAATAAGCATAAATTATAATAAATTATTATTTTAATATTTACAAAGCAAACAAAAAGGTTGAAATGAGATTCATGAAAAAAGATATTTTACCAAACAAAGCCATCAAATGGTCACTTGTGTGGAGAATTATTGTTGCATAGTAATATAACAAAATGAAAGATAAAGATTTGAGAAAGTACAATAAATTATATGACGAAGCTCTATTATAAGATACAAAAATGATCAGTTGTAGCATCCATGTTCATGAAATAATTAACAAGTTGATATGCCTCATAAAACATTCCAAACTTAAAAATAAAAAATATTTAAAAATATCAAAATGATTATTTAATTAATTAGAGCTCATTTTGATTAGGCAAATAATTTTTTTCATATCTATAGAACAACATTTGGAATTATAAAAAATTACTAAAGAAATAATAATATTAATGAATTATTTTTTAATAAATTGAAGAAATGTATTATAACCAAATTAAAATATTGTAATGGTGACATTAGAAGGGAATTAGAGTTTTATAGCAATAAAGCAAAATTAAAATGAAAAAATTAGAAATATTGGATAAATTATAAGACAAAACTGCACTCAAAGATATAAAAAGGGTCAATTATATTTATTTGATCATTGGACATGGAATGAATTGAAATGCCTCATTAAACTTGCAAAAAACCTAAATAATTAAAAAATAAAAAAAGTTTAAAAAAATAAATATTTAAGAAGATAATGTCCTTTGAGATTAACTCAAGGATGTAATTTTCATGTTAATCAAACTTAGTTTTGAATTATTCCAAATTACTTTAACAAATATGCATAAATAATAATAAATTATTATTATAATATCAAGAAGCCATATATTAAAGCTAAAATAAGATAAAATTAAATAATTTAATATAATCAAATGAATGTAATGTATAGGTCACATAGAGAAGATTGAAGTTAGATACTAATATAACCAAATCAAAGTAAACTTTTTTTAACATTAGATAAATTGTATATAAAGATCCATTAATTTATTAAAAAAATTATTTCACAATTGAAATGTCTTGTAAAATATGCCAAAATTATAAAAAATAAAATATTTAGAAATATGAAAAGGAATATTACATTAGAGAGAGCTTGTCAAGGTTAATTTAATAAGACTTGTTTTGTATCCATTTCACTCTTTTACATTGATTACAAATCACAAAAATAATTAAAAATAAAAATTATTAAATTATTTTTCAATATTAAGTACATGTTTAAAAATGAGATAAACTTATGCAATGTGATATAATCAATTCACAATATTATAAAAGTCAAATAAGCATAGAATTAGAATTTCTTAGAAAAATATATGAAGAAATGAGATAAATATTACTCAAAACCTACATTCTAAAATAGTAACAAGATTAAGTGTAACATTCTTATTGGTCAAATTAGGAACAAATTAAAATATCTCATAAACTTTATCAAAATCCTAAAAAATAAAATATTTAAAAATATAAAACTAAATATTTATATTGATAGAACCCATAAAGACATCTCCAATGAAATTTACTTGATGTCAATAAGACCATGTCAAAAATGTTTATGAATTAATAAAAAAATAAGCACAAATATTGATAAATTTTTATTTTGTTGTTAAGTAAATATAATTTAAAGCCAAAAAAAATAAATTAAGGCAATATAATATAATAAAATTAATGAAATATAATAAGACATATGAGAAAATATTTAGAGTTACCATGTAATGTAAGCAAACTAAAGAAAAATGTTTGAATAAATGAAATAAATTGCATGGGAAAGTGCATTCCAAGATACTAACCAATTGAGTGTAGCATACTTGAACATCATATGATGTGCTAATCAAAATGTCCTTAAAAGTACATAAGAATGATAAAAAGTAAAATTTGTTAAAAATAATCAAAAAATATTTAATTGGATAGAATTTGTCACAGTGAGACTTCTTTTCAATTATGTGGTTTATCAAATGAAATTACATAAATAATAACAAATTATTATTTCAATTTTAGGTTAATGCTAAAATGAGTTAAATTAAAGCAATATAATGTAGCTAAATCAAAGTTTTGTTAATGTTACAAGTGAGGGGAAATAGAGCTTCAAAGTAATATGATCAAATGAAAGAGAACATTTTGAAGAAAGGAGAAAAATTGCATGGGAAAGTAGCATTCCAAAAAACTGAGTAGATTGAGTGTAAATCCTCAATTGCCAAACAATAATGAGTCAATCTATCTCTTAGAAAATGCCAATGCAATAGAAATTAAAAAATTTTAAACAAATTACAAATAAATATTTTATTAAATAGAGCCTATCAAGTAAAGTTTAATAGTATTTGTTTCAACTTTATTGGATTGACCTATTTTAGAATTTATAAAAATCACAAATTTAAGTAAACATAAATAATAGTACCACTATTATTTTTATATTCAATAAACATATTTGAAAACTAAATTTAGTTAAAATGAAGTAGATTAACATAATAAACTAAAAATAATGTAATTGACACATGAGAGGTGATTTAATGTTATAATTTAACATTATAATGTCAAAGAAAATCATTTGAAAAAAATAGATTAATTGTGTGAGAATGTTTCATTTTAGGATCCTAAGCTCAAGTGAAACATCCTTAATTGTGAAATATGCTATGGATCAAAATTACTCGTAAAGCATGCTAAAATTAGAGAAAATAAATTTCAAAAAATCTAAAATTAAATATTTATTTTTGTAATGCACATCGAGAGGAGTCCAACAAGGTTTGTTTCATCTTAATCAAACAACCTTTGAAACTATTGTTAATTACCAAAAATAAGATAAATAGAAATAAATTTTTATAGTAATATTAAGTAAATGTATATTAATCGTAAATTTATATTTTTTTAATAGATATAAAATAGCTACAATAAAGTTTTGTAATGGTCATGCAAGAGGATATTTTTGGTTGAAAAATAATAAAACCAAATTAATGTGAAGTATTTGAGAAATGAGATAAAGTTTATAAGAATGTGGAACTCAATGATCCTTAGCAGGTCGAGTGAAACATTCTTGATACTAAAATCATGGAGGAATTAAAATGTATTACGAAGCGTGCCAAAAATCTAGAAAATAAAATATTAAAAAAATATATAAATGAATATTCATTATATTACAGCTCATTAAGATAAGTCTAATGACATTTGTTTTATCTAAAATGGATCTCATTTAGAATTCCCATGAATAACAAAATTTAGAAAGAATAAATATAACAAATTATTATCTTGTTACTAAGGAGATTTATATTAAAGGAAAAAAGATATAAACTAAAGTAATATAATATACTAAAATCAAAGTGATGTGAAGTTCACACAAAAAAATAATTTGAGTTTTTTATTTAAACAACCAAATAAAAAAAAACTAAGATTAAGATAAATTGTGTGAGAAATTTGGATTCTAAGATACTAAAGAGATAAGATGATAGCATCTTTGAATGCTAAATTAAGTATGAATTAAAATGTCTTATAAAACATGCAAAAATCATAAAAAAAATAAAATACCTAAAAGTATAAATATGAATATTTAATTATATAGAGCTCTTTTAGGTTACTCTAATGGTCTTCACTTTGTCTGATCGAACCTCAATGGGAATTATAGTGAATTATAAATGTAAATAAGAACAAAGAAAAATAAATTATTATTTTTAATATATAAGAATACATATTAAATTAGAAATATGATATGCTTTGTAATTCAAAATAAAAAACTCAAAGTGATTTGAAGCTCACACTAGAAGAAAATTAGAGTTTCATAGTAATATAACCAAATCAAATCAAACTAATTTTAAAAAATGAGAAATTATTTGAGCAAAATGAATCCAAGACATAAGAAATATTGAGCTTAATTATCTCATTTGTATAATAAAATACAAATCAAAATTTATCGTAAAACATGTGAAAACCCTAGGAATTAAAATATTCAAGAAATATAAAAGAATGTTTAATTTGATAGAACTCGTTTAGACTAATAAATTTGTATTGGTTTTAACATGATTACTTCTCATTTGGAGTAATGTGAATTACTTAATCAAAGAAGTGCAATGAATAATAAATTATCTTTTCTTATTAATAAGTAAATAAATATTAAAATGAAATAATATAAACTAAAGCAATGCAATATAATCACAACAATGCATTATAAATTTCATACAATAGGACATTTTTAGTTACAGAGTAATATAACAAAATGAAAACAAAAAATTTGAAGAAATAAGATAAACTGTAAAGGTTTTTTCTAAGCTATCAACAAGATCGAGCACAATGTCCTCGATTGTCAAAAGAGGTATAAATTGAAATAAGTCATAAAACATGCCAAAAACTTAAGAAGTATGATGTCGACATATATATAAATATATATATATATATATATATATATATATATATATATATATATATTTAATTAAAATGAGCTCAACTATATGAGTTCAACAGCTTATTTTAGCTCAATATGACCTCAATTATAATTACTATAAATTACCAAAATAAATAATCATAAATAGTAACAAATTACTTTTTTAATATCAAGCAATATATATTGTTGCTAAAATGTGCAAACTAAGGCACTATAATATAAATAAATCAAAGAGATGAAATGTTGACATGAGAGGATAATGTGGGTTTCATAAAATTACTACAAAATCTAATAAAAAAATTTGAACAATTGAGAGAAATTGAATAGAAAAGTAGAATTCTAAAATATTAGAGAGATCATACGTAATATCCTCGTTCACCAAATAAGGTATAAATTAAAATGTCTCATAAATTATGCTAAAAAAAGATAATAAAATATTTAAAAGTAAATAAATGAATATTTGATTAGATTGATCTCACTATAAAGAGTATAAAAAACTTATTTTATCTTGATTAAATATCCTCTAAAGTTTTTATGAATTACAAAAGCAAATAACAATAAATAATAATAAAATATTATTTTAATATAAAGCAAATATATATATCAATGCTAAAATAATGTACTAAAATAGTGTAATAAACTAAATGAAAATGACATATAACTACACATTAGGAGTACACATCAAGACAATTAGTGTTTTAAGGAGAAATAACCAAATCAAAACAAGACATTCTACAAATGAGATAATTTACAAGGGGCAATTCCATTCCAAAACAATTAGAAGATCAAGTTTAGCATCCTTGATGTTTAAATAAAGTACAAAATAAAATATCATATAAAGCACATGAAAGCCTATGAATATAATTTTTTTAAGGATAAAAGATGAAAATGTAATTAAATAGATCAAGTTGAGGCCACTCTGATGAATTTTATTTAGTCTCAATTGGATCACATTTAAAATTATTATGAAATAACTAATTAAGTAAATTTAAATAATAATAATTTTATATTTGATTATAATGTAAACATATATAAAGCAAAATAGGACTAATTGACGAAATATAATATAACTAAATCAAAATGCTATAATGAGCACATAATAATAGAGAAATAGTGTTTCATAAAAATACAACTAAATAAAAGAAAATACTTCGAAAAAATGAGATAAACTATATACAAAAGTTATATTTCAAGAATCTATAAAGACCAACTATAACATCCTTAATTCTCAAATAAGGTATCAATCCAAATATCTCATAAAATATGCTAATACCCTTGAAAATAAAATATTTGAAAACATATAAAATATTCTTTATTGAATAAAACTTGACGAGATGTTTCCAATGATCTTTGTTTCTCCTTGATTAGACCTTATTTTGAAATTACTTTGTCTTATCAAACTAAATTAAAATAGGTACATATCAAAATATCCACTAAAATATACGAAATTATAGTAAAAATTATTTAAAGAAATAAAAGTGAATATTTGTCCTCTCTATATTAGACATCATTTACAATAATTACAAGTTATCAGAACAATTAAGAATAGAAATAAATATAAAAATTAAAATTAATTAAACGTCTATTAAGTTAAAAATAAAATAAAGTGAAGTAAAGTAATATAATAAAATTAAAATAATTTAATGGTTGTTAGAGAGAAAATTTAGATTTTAATAGACAAATACCAAATCAAAGTGAAAATTTAAAACAAAATGAGATAAAGTATTTAAGAATGTTGAATTTCAAGATACTAAGGAGGTTCAATTTAATATCATTGATCATCATGTTATAATCAAATCAGAATATCTCAAAAAGTCTGCAAAAATATTAGAAATTAAAATATTTCAAAATTTGTATAAATGAGTCCAATGACATTTCTTTTGTCTATATTATACCAAAATTTTAGTTTTGTGAATAACCAAAGTAATATGAGTAAATAATAGTAGATTATTATTTTCATGATAAGTAAATATATATTAAAGCTAAAATGAAATAAATTAAGGAAATGTGATATAGCTAAATTTAAGCCATAAAAAGATAAAAATAATGGAGATTTAGAGTTAAATTATGATATGACCAAATCATTGCATACATTTTAAATAAATGAAATGAATTGTGTGGGAAAGTTATTTTCAAAGTCACTAAGGAGATTGAGAGTGACATCTTTAATTATAATATTATGTATGGTTCAAAAAGTTTGCTGATATGTTGAATAACAATGAAAAATAAAAAGAATTAATAATTTATTATATATAGCTTGTCAAGATGGGTTTAATGTTGTTTTTATCATCTTCATCAAATCTTATTTTGAATTGTTACAAATTACCAAATTAAGTTTGCATAAGAAAATAAATTCTTGTTTGAGCATTAAATTAATTTATATTAAAAATAAAATTAGATAAATTAAATAATATATTATAACAAAATCAAAGAAATATAATGTTTATAGGAGCATAAAAAGAGCTTTAATGTATATGAAAAATAAATGTAAAACATTTGATGAAATGGAAAAACTAAGCAAGAAAGTTCCACTCCATGTTACTAAATAGATTGAGTGTAACATCCACATAGTCAAAACAGGTGTAAATTGATATGTCTCTCAAAGGATGTCAAAGCACTACAAAATAACATATTTAAAAATATATAGAAAAAATATTTAATTGGATAGAATTTATAAAGACAATTTGATGATATTTGTTTTCTCTTGATCAGGTTCTATTTTGAATTTTTACTAATTACAAATTTAAATAAACATAAATAATATTAATTTACCCTTTATATATTTAATAAATGTATTTAAATGCTAAATTAAGATAAAATTAAGTAATGTAATATAAAAAATCAAAGGGGATGCAATATCAAACCAAAAAAGATTTCGAATTATAAATTAATATTACAAAATCAAAATGAATCATTAAAACAAATGAGATGAATTATATAGGAGAGTTGCATTCCAACATACTAAAAGGTCAAGCATTACATCCTTAATAGTCAAATCAATTATGACTTGAAATGTACCATGATGCATAAAGAAACTCTAGAAAATAAAGAATAAAAAAATAGAAATGAATATTTAATTGGATAGAGCTCATTTAGATTTGTCTAATGTAGTGGTTTCATATCAATCAAATCACATTTAGAATTATTATGAATTATCAAAGTAAATAAGCATAAATAACAACAACTTAGTATTTTAATATTAAGCAAATAAATATTAAAGAATAAATAAGACAAATTAAAGCAATATAATTTAACTAAATCAAAGAATTGTAAAGGTCACATAAGAGGAGAATTAGAGTTTTATAATAATATAAAACAATTAAAACAAAACTTTTTAAAAATGGGATAAATTATAAAAATAAGTTGCATTCTAGGATAATAAGGATATTAAAAGAAATACTCTATCATAAAATCAGATACAAATTAGAATATCTTATAAAATTTGCAAAAACTATTCAAATAAAATGCTTATAATTATAAATGTTAATCTTTAATTTTATATATGTCCTCCAAATGAGTTTGATGATCATTGTCTGGCTTATTGGACTATGATTAAAATTAATATGAATTACTAAAGAAAATAATCACAAATAAGAATAAATAATTATATCAATATCTAGAAATATATATTAACCCTTACATAAGACAATGTAAGACAATATGATCTAAAAAATCAAAGCAATGTAGAGGTGACACATAATCAAAATTAGAGTTCCAAAGCATTATACCGAAATCAAATCATAAAATTTAAAGAAAATGTGATTAAATTTATGAGAAATTGTTATTCCAAAATACTAAGAAGATTGAGTGTAAAATCTTTTATTATCAAATCAATTATGTGGTAAATGTCCTATAAAAAATTTCAAAACATTAAAAATTAAAATATTAATATATAATTAATTCCATCATGCTCATTAAGAGGAGCACAATAACATCTATTTTGTATTGATTGATAATCACTTGAGAAGAGATTTTGACTAACATAGTTATTAAATCAAATAAAAAGTATGAAAAAATAAGATAAATAATAAGTGATAGTTACATTCAAATTTTTTATTGATGCTAAGTGTAACATCCTTGATATCAAATCAATGAGTAATCAAAATGACTAATAAAATGTGCTAAAACCTTGCAACATACAACATATAAAAATATAAATTGAATATTTAATTTGATCGAGCTCATTGAGATGAGTCTAATGATCTTTACTTTATCTTAACTTGATGTTGGTTGGAAATACTTTGAATTACCATAGTAAGCAATCATCAGTAATAATAGATTATTATTTTAGTATCATGTAATATAAATTGTCACTAATATAAGATAATGAAGCAACATAAATAAACAAATAAAAAATATGATGGCTATATGGTAAGAGAATAAGAGTTTCATAGCAATTTATTCAAATATAAAAAAATTTGAAAAAAAGAGATAAAAAGTAATGTTAATGTCACATGAAAAATATTAAGAGTCATATAGTAATATACTATAATCAAAGTTAAAATTTGGTGAAATGAAATATTTGGAGATATGCAAAACTTTCATTCTATGATACTAAAAAGATTGAGCATCATATCATTAATCAAGAAATTTAGGTATGAATCAAATGTCTCATAAAGTGTGACAAAAGCCAAGAAACTAAAATATTTAAAAATAATGAAATAAATACTTAGTTCAATGTGGTCATTAAGAATACTCGAACAACTTTTGTTTCGCCTCCATCAAACATCATATTGAAATACTATTTATAACAAAAAAAGTTAAGCATAAATAGTACTAAATTATTATTTCAACATTAGGTAAATATATATATTAAAACTTAAAATATGGAAAATTTATGCAATGTAATATATCAAATTCAAAAGTTGTAAAAGTTACACAAGGGAGGAATCAGAGTTTCATAGATATAAAACAAAAATCAAAGGAAAACAATTTAAAGAAATAAGAAAATATATAGGAAAATTGCATTCCAAGATACTAAAATGATGTAGAGTAACATTCTCAATCATCAAATTTGGTAAGAATGAACATATCTTGAAAATTATGAAGAAATCTTTGAAAATAAAATATTTAAAACATTAAATAAATAATTAATTAGATATAGCTTGTTATGATGAGTCAAATGATATTTTCTTTACATCAAATTACTACAAATTAACAAAATTTATATGATTAAATAAGAATACATTATTATTTCAATATTTAGTAGTTACACAACAAAATTGAAATGAGATAAATTCAAGTAAAACAATATAAACAAATTAAAGGAATGTATAGGTCGTACAAAATGAGAAATAGAGTAACATTGTAATACAGCAAAATTATGGAAAAAAATTTGACAAAAAATGCTATAAAATATATGGGAAGTTACATTTAAATATTCTAAGAAGATCGAGTGTAAAATACTCAATCATCAAATCAACTATGAAGCATAATGTTTCATAAAACATGTATAAACTATAGAAAATAAAATATTTTAAAATATTAAATTATATTTTTTAATTAGATAGAGCTTGTTAACATGAGAAATGATATTTTTATTGCCTCCATTGAATCACATTTAGAATTACTTTAATTATATAATAATTAAATATAACAAATAATGTATGATTTTAATAATAACTAAATATATGTTTTAGATAAAATAGATAAATTAATACAATATAATATAGCCAAATTATAAGATGCAAAAGTCACAGGAGTGAAGAATGAGGATTTCATAGAAATTTAACCAAATCAAAGCTAAACTTCTGTAGAAATGATATAATTTTAATAGGAATGCTACATTTGATAATAATATAGTGTATGAAGAAAAGTGTCTCCTAAGACATGGCAAAATTATAGAAAAATATTTAAAAACATGAAAATGAATATTTAGTTTGATAGAACTCATCGAGACAACTCCAAAGGTCCTCTTTTGTCTTAATCGAACCTCATTTGGAATTATTGGGAATTAACAAAGTAATTAAATTGTAAAAATAATAAGTTATTATTTTAATCTTAGGCAGACATATGAAAAAGTTGAATTGATAAAATTGAAGTAATATATGACAAAATAAAACCAATGTAAAGTCCACATGAGAAGATATTTAGCATTTAACGAAATAAATTAAACTCAAAGTTTTGACAAATTATGCATCACAGTTCCATTCTGAGATTCCAAAAACGTCAATTATGACATAATCAATTGCAAAATAAGATAATAATTAAAATGTCTCATAAAATAAGTAGAAATATAAGAAAATAAAAAACTTATAAAAATAAAAATGAATATTTAATTTAATAAAGGTCATCTAGAGCAACTCAGTTATCATCATTTTATCTCCAATGGATCTCTTCTGGAATAACTATAAATTACTAAAGTAATTAAATATAAATAATAAAAAAGTATTATTTCAATTTTAAGTAAATATATATAAAGGTGAAATGAAAGAAAATGAAGTAATAAAATCAAAACATTGTAAACATCACACAAGCGTATAGTTAGATTTTCATTAAAATATAATAAAACTAAAATAAAAAGTTTGAAGTGAATGAGATATATTGTATAGAAAAACTACATTCTAGGATAGTAAAGAGATCAAGTGTAACTTACTTGATCCTAAAATAAGGTATGAATTAAAAAATCTCATAAAGCATACTAAAATTATTAAAATTTATGAATATAAAGATGAATACTTAATTGGATAAATCTTACTAAGGTGAGACCAATTACATTTATTTCATCTCGACTAGAGCTTGTTTGGAATTTATACAAAATTCAAAATAAATTAAGCATAAAAAACATATATTTTAATAGTAAGTCAATTTATATTAAAAAAAGAAGATAAATTTATGCAATGCATTATATCTAAATAAAATCAATTTAAATGTTAAAGGAGAGAAGAGTTAGAATTACATTGTAATATAAGCAATGGAAATGGATAATTTGAATAAATGTGACAAAATTTATAGTAAAGTTGCATTTGAAAATACTAAGAAGATTGAAGGGAATGTCCTTGATCTTAAAATTAAGTACAAATAAAAATATCTCATAAAACTTAAAAAACATAGAAAAAAATATTTAAAAAATATTAAAAATTATTTGATTAGATAAAACTAATGGAGGCTAGTTAGAAAACCTTTATTTCCACTCCATATAACCTCTTCTAGAAATGCCATTAATTACAAACCTAAATAAGAATAAATAATAATAAATTATTATTTTAATATATTAAAGCTAAAATAAGAGAAATTGAAGAAATTAAATATAACCAAATGAAAGTGATGCAATGTTCACATCAAAGGAGAATTTGAGTTTCCTTATAATATAACTACATTAAAGTGAGGAAAATTAAGAAACAAGATAAGGAAAAGCTGCATTCCAAGTTATTAAGAAAATCAAGTACAACATATTTAATTATCAATAATTTTGTTTAAAAACATTAAAAAAATATAAAAGAATTATGAATTTAAAAGCAATTCAAGATGAGTTGAATGATGCTTATTTCACCTTAATGAGATCTTATTTGGAACTATTATGATTTACAAAAGTAAATAATCATAAATAATAACAAAATAATATAACCAAATAAGAATGACATAAGGGTTACATTATCATCGATTTCGATTTGCATAGTAAAATAATCAAATCAAATAGAAGAATTTGAAGAAAAGAGATAAATAATAGAAAAAGCCTTATTTGAGGATATTAAGAAGATCAAGTATCATGGCCTCAATCATCAAATAAGGGACGAATTAAAATATCTCATTAAATTTTCCAAAACAATTGAAAATATAATACTATCAAATATAAAAAAAATTATTTAGATAGAGCTTATCGAGGTGAAGCAATTATGTTTGTTTTGTCTTTATCAAACTTCATTTAAAAATACTATGAATCACTAAAGTAAAGAAACATATATAATAGAAAATTAATTTTTTAATTTAAATGAAAGATATATTATAATTGAATATAAATCGAGGAATGCAGTAAAATAAAAAATAATAATGTAATGGTCCCACGAGGAAAATTAGTATAATATCATCGATAACCAAATATGGTATGATTGTAAATGCCTAAAGCATGCAAAAGCCATAACAAATAAAATATTTTAAAATATAAAAAAGAATGTTCCATTGATTAGAGCTCGTGAACATGACTCCAATGAATTTTTTTTGCATCGATTAAACCTGATTGGGGTAGAGGAAACATATGTCGTTGGACTTATCTCGATGAGCTTTATTTTATAAATATTAATTTTTATATTTTTAAATTTTTTATTTCTATGTTCCATGTGCACTTTTACAGGGCATTTAGACTCTCTCATTTGTTGATGATCAAGGATATTATGCTCTATCTTTGTAGCATCTTAGAATGCAACTTTTTTATACAATTGATTTCATTTTTTTTGAATTGTTTCTTTTATTTTCATATATTGCTATAGAACTCTTAATCTTCCCTTATTTGGCTAATATGCCTTTGATTTTATTATTTACATTACTTCAATTTTTCTTATTTCTTTTTCAATATATATTCACTTAATATTAAAATAAAAATATGTTTATATTTTATTTTATTTACAAGGGTAATTGATAATAATTGCAAATAAGATTTGATTGAGACAAAAACATTCATCTTTTTGAGCTCTACTAATCTTGAAGTTGTCTTTTAAATTTTTATATATTTTTGCATTTGTTTGGCATGCTTTATGAGTCATTTTGATTCATACATAAATTTGTGGTCAAGGATGCGACACAACCTTGTCTCTTGGAATGCAATTTTCTAGTATAATTTATCTTATTTCTTCCAATTTTTTAATTTATTTATTTATATTCTTTTGTAACTTGAAATCCCTTATCATATGTATCTTACATCTCTTTGATTTTTTTATGTTTTTATTGCATTAATTTGTCTCATTTCAACTTCAATATATATTTACATTATGTTAAAACAATAATTATATTTTTTATGTTTACTTAGCAAATCTTTGTTATAGCAAACAAGTCTAACTAAGACAAAAAAATGTTATTAACTAGTCTTTTTTACCTCTATCGAATTAAATATGAATTTTTAAATTTCTAAAATTCCTTTTAATGTTTTCCACTCAATTGTTTTAGTAAAAATTATCCCAATTGTCCAAATATTTTCCTTCATTTTGAGTATATTGCATTATAACTGAAAATTTTCATATTGTGTAACTTTTATATCATTTTCATTTCAATATATTAAATTACTTTAAGTTTTAAAATTTATTATTAATTATATATTTAATGTATATTATAATAACGATTAACTATTTTTTACACCTATTTTAATTGATATTTCATATTAATTCCAAATGATGTCTGATTAAGAAAAAAAAATGTTATTTGAACTCATTTCAATGAACTCTACTCTCCATAGTTTACTTTTTTTTATATATTACATATTAAAGTTTGGTCTTTGTTTACAAGTTATTTTGGTACATACCTGATTTGATTATTTAAGATATTATATTAGATGTTTTTGGTATCATGGAATAGGACTTTTAACCATTAAATTACTTTTATTTAGTTATATTATATTTTTAATTTATAATATTTTTACTTTAATATATATTTATTAAATATTGAAATAATAATTTATGATTATTTCTACTTATTTATTATAGTCGACAAGGTATGAATGAGAAAAATCAAATTTCATTTCAAACATCTTGATCAGATCTATCTAATTAGATATTCACTTTAATATTTTTAAATATTTTATTTTCTAGGGTTTTGGCATGCTTTACAAGATTGTTTTATTTGTACTAGATTTGGTGATCAATGGTATTACATTTGATCTCCTTAATATCTTATAATATAGTATTTTAACAAATTTTGCTCATTTCTTCAAATTTTTACTTTTATTTAATTATATTATTACAAATCTCTAAATCTCCCCTCATGTTGCTTTACATTTCTTCGATTTAGTTAGATTAAAATAAAAAAAAATTTATTACTTTGATTTGGTTACATTTGTTCAATTTAGCACATCTTTGCCAAAATATGAACTTACATAATAATAAAATATATTTTTATTTAAGCTTTTTCTTCTTTAGGTATTATTGGTAATAATAAAACGATAGCTAAACATTAGAACAAATGACATAAATTATATGAGAGAGTTGCATTAGAGGATAGCAAGTATAACTAGAGTAATATCCTTGATGATAAAAATATGTATGAATCAAAATAACACATAAAATATGCTAAAATTTTGAAAATAAAACATTTAATAAATGAATAAAAATAATTTTTTATTAAATGAAGCTCGTTGAGACAAGTTCAATGCTATTTGTTTTGCATGATTAGAAGTTACTTAGAATTACTATTAACTATCAAACTAAATAAGTATAAATAATAATAAATTATTGTATTAATATTACATAAATATGTATAAAGGTTGGACTGAGAGAAATTTAGGTAATATAATATAAAAATCTATGTGATGTTTTGGTCTTCCAAGAAAAGATTTAGATTACCTAGTAATATAACTAAATCAAAGAAAGAAATTTGAAAATATGATAAATTGTTTTGGAAAGTTGTTTTCCAATACAAAAATTAGATCATGTGTGACATCCTTCATCATAAAATCTTCTATGAATGAAGATGACTCATAAAACATGCAAAAAAAAACTTTAAAAAACTTGTTTAAAATATAAAAATAAATATTATTTTTGATATAGCTTAATGACACATGTCCAACAATGATTGTTTCCTCTTTATATGACTCTTTTTGAAGTACTATAAACTCTCAAAGGAAAAAAGCAAAGAATAATAAATTATTATTTTTATTTTAGTTAAATACATATTGAAGCCAAAATGAGATAAATTAATAAAATGTAATAAAACCAAATCAAAATGACGTAAATATCATAAGAGAGAAAATATAAAGTTACATAGCAATATAACTAAATCAAAGTAAAAATTTAAAGAATGAGAGAAGTCACTAAAGAGATCAAGTGTAATATCTTCGATAGTTAAATTAGATAGAAATTAAATATCCCACAAAGTGTGTCATAACCATTGAAAATAAAATATTTAAAAATTGAATAATAATTATTTTAATAGATAAAGCCCATCAAGACAAGTCCAATGACATTTGTTTCATCTCAATTGGACCTTGCTTCAAATTAATATGAATAACAAAATAAGAACTCATAAATAAAAAATAGTTTTATTTTAATATCAAGTAAATATGTACTAAAGTTAAATTAAAAAATTAAAACAATATCCTATAATCAATCAAACATGGTATAATGACCATATGAAAGGATAATTAGAATTTTATAATAATATAACAAACTTGAGGCAAAATCTTTAAACAATTTAGATAAATTATATAAGAAAGTTAGTCTTAGAAAATAAGAATTAAAGTGCAATATACTTAATAGTTAAATTTGGTACAAATTGAAATTACTCATAAATCATGCCAAAACATTAGAAATTTTTTTTTAAAATAAAAGTAATAAATATTTAATGAGTTCTTTGAGATAAGTGCAATAATTTCTCTCATCTCAATCAAAACATGTTTGGAATTACTATAAATTAAGAAAAAAATAAGCATAAGTATTAAAAAAATCGTATTTTAATATTAAGTAAATATTTATTAAAGTTTAAATGTGGCAATTTGAAGTAATGTAAAATAACCAAATGAAATCAATGTAGAGGCCACTTGAGAGGAGGTTTTGAACTTCATATTAATATACTCAAATCAAAGCAAAAATTTTCCAAGAAATGAGATAAATTATATGAGAAAGTTGCGTACTAAGATATTGAAGAGGTTGAGTATAATATCGTCAATTGCTAATTTTGATGTGAATTAATGTCATGTAAATTAGGCTAAACATTTCGAAAATTAAATATTTGAAAACATAAGATAATTATCTTAATTGAAATAACTCATTGAGAGGAGTCCAAAAACATTTCTTTTAACTCAATCAAACTTTGTTTAGAATTATAATAAATTACCAAAGTAAATATACATAAATAATAAAGCATTATGATTTTAATATAAATAAATATATATGTTAAAGCTTAAATAACATAAATTAAACTATTTAATCTATCAAAATAAAAGTGATGAAAATGTTACATGTGAGAAGATTTGAGGTTCATACTAATATATAAGCAAACAAAATAAAAATAATTAGAAGAAATGAGATAAATTGTTCTAGATAAGTTATATTCCAAAATACTAAGGATATTGAGTATAACAAACTTGATAATAAAAAAAAGATAAGAATTAAAATATCTCTAAGGTTCTTAAAACTTTAGAAAATAAAATATTTAAAATTAAAATATAAACATTTAATTGGATAGTGTTTGTCAGCACAAGTTCGACAAAGTTGTTTTTGGCTTTATCTGACCTCATTTAAAATTGTTGTAAAAAACTAATTTAAATAAATATAGAGAAAAATAATTTTTTATTTTAATATTTTGTAAATATATCATAAAGTTAAAATAATATAAAAGTCACATGAGAGAAAAAATAGAGATTCATAGTAATACAATGTAATCTAAAAGAAAATTCTAAATATCATAAAATATACAAGAAAGCTCTATTACAAGATATTAAGTAGTTCCAATGCAATATCATGGAATAACAAATTAGGTATAAATTAAAATGACTCATAAAATATGTTGAAATCTAAGAAAATAAAATATTTTAAAATATTGAAAGGAATATTTAATTGGACATGGCTCATCAAGATGAGGCCAACGACATTTGTTATGTCTTGATCCGGTATCATTTAGAATTATTGAGAATTACTAAATATATAAGAATAAATATTAATAATTTATACTTCTTCTTAAAGTAAATATATACTATAACTAGAAAGACCAAAATTGAAGCAATATAATCTAAGCTAGTTAGAGTTCACACAAAAGAAGAATAAGAGTTACCCATTAAAATATGAAGTCAGAGAAAAAATTAACCGAAAGAGACGAAATATATGGTGAAGTTGTATTCAAGGAACCTAAAGAAATTAAGTATAATGCCCATAATCATCAAAAATCTTAAAAAATATTTAAAAGTGAAAAAATAAATATTTAATTAGATAGAGCTTGTCAAGGTTAGACTAACGACATTTCTTTTGACTTGATTAGACCTTGTTTAAATTACCACAAATTATCAAAGACAAAAGTCTAAAATATTAATAAATTAAAATTTCAATATTAAGCAATTATTTATTAAAATAAAAATGAGATAAATATAACGTAATCTAACCAAACAAAGGTGATTTAATAGTCCTATAAGAGTAGATTTAGTGTTGCATAATATTATAACTAAATAAAAGAAAACATCTAATGAGATAATTGTATAGGAAAATTTCTTTTTATGTTACCATACAGAATAAGTGTAAGATCATATACAATCAAATTATGTACAAATAAATTTGTTTATCAAATATACCAATACTCTAGAAAAAAAAAATTAAAAATATAGAAATAAATATTGACATTGATAGTCATTTAGACAAGTGCATTGATTCCCATTTCATCTTAGTGAGACCTTTGTAGAGATACACTAAAATTCCCAAGTAAATAAACATTAATAATAATAAAATATGATTTTTATGTTAAGTAAATGTATATTAACAAAAAATAAGGATAAATTAAAGAAATATTTTATAACCAAAACAATGCGATCTAAATGACACATGACTAAGGATTTATATTCACAAGGTTATATAACATGACAAAGCAAAAAAATTTAAATAAATAAGATAAATTGTTTGGGAATATTACATTCTAAGATACTGAAGAGATTTACTTTAGCATTCTTGATCATCATAACAATTACATATAGAAATGTCTCACAAATAAATCAAAACCCTTAAAAAATATTTAAAAATATAAAAATGAATACTTTATTGGTTACAACATTTTGAGAGAATGTTCATTTTCTCTTGATCGAACCTCCTTTTAAATTAGTATGAATTACAGAAAGTTAATATGCATAAATAGAAATAAATTATTATTTTAATATATTTTAAAGCTAAATGAGATAAATTGAAACAATGTATTATAACCAAACCAATGATGTAAGAGTGATGTAAGGGGAAATCATGAGTTGCATAACAATATAACAAAATCAAAGCAAAAAAATTGAAAAATTGAGGATTACATAGGAATTTTTCACAAAAAGTTATTAATTTGCTATGAATTAGGTATGAATTCAAATAAGATTGAATGTAAAATCTTTAATATTCAAATTAAGTATGAATTAGAATGTCTTATAAAATGTGTTGAAATCTTAAAAAATTGAATATTTTAAGAAATGTAAAAATTATTATTTAACTTAATAGAACCCATTAAGATAAGTCAAATGACAATAATTTTATCTCAATCAAACCTCTTTTGAAATTACTAAAAATTACAAAATTAAATAAGCATAAAAAATAATAAATTATTATTGTAAGTATAAGTAAAGATATATTAAGGCAAAAAAAATTAAATTAAAATAAAGTATACTGATTAAATAAAAGGAACGTAAATGTTACATAAAAGAAGAATTTGAGGTCCATCATGGCAAAATAAAATAAAAATGAAAAATATGAAAAATGACATAAATTATATAGGAAAAGTTTTATACCAAATTATTAGGGAGGTTGAGTATAACGTCCCAAATTAACAAATTAGGAAAGGATCAAAATATATTACATAGCTTTGAAAATTTTAGAAACTAAATTTTAAAAATTATAAAAAGACATTTAATTGGATAGAGCTCATCTAGATGTGTCCAAAGAGGCTTTTTTGATAGATCATAACTCATTTTGAATTGCTTCAAATAAAAATTTAAATAAATATAAATAATTATAAAGTTTTATTTTAGTATCAATTAAATATATAATAAAGTTAAACTGAGATAAATTGAACTAATTTATAAAAAATCAAAGTGATTTAAATGTCATACTATAAAAGAATTATAGTTTCATTGTAAAATAACAAAACCAAAGAGAAGACTTTGAGGGATAATTTCATAGGAAAGTTGTATTCAAAGTTGCTAAAATGATCGAGTGCAACAGTTTTTATCATTAAAGAATGTACAAATTAAAAATATCGGATAAGACATGCTAAAATCGTAAAAAGATTTTAAGAGTAAAAAAATGCTTTGTTGGATATATCTCATCAAGATGAGTCCAATAAAATTTGTTATGTCTTGATTAGATATACTAAAAACTACATAAACAAATAAGCTTAATTATTAGAAATTGTTATTTCACTTTAATGTAAATATATATTAACACTAAAATAAGATAAATTGAAACAAAGAAATCTCACTAAATCAAAGCATGGTACAGGTCACATGAAAAGAGATTTTGAGTTACATACTGACATAACAAAATTGAAATAAAAAACTTGGAAAAAGTGATAAATTATGCAGAAAAGTTGCATTCAAATAATATAAAAGATTGAGTGTAACGAACTTGATAGTAAAATAATATAAAAATTAAAATAATTTTTATAGCATGCAAAAACTCTTTAAAATCTTTGAAAATACAAAAATAAATTTTTAATTGAATAGAGCTTATCTAGATGAGTCTATTATTCTCTCTTTCATCTCAATTAAATGACATTCAAAAATACTGCAAATTACAAAATAAAAAAGTAAAAACTAAAAAAATAAATAAAATTTTAACATTAAGTATTTATATACATTAAAGTTGAAATGAGATCAAATGAATTAATATAATATAATGTAATCAATATAATGTAGAGGTCACATGTGAAGAAATTTTGAGTAACAAAATATTATAAGAAAATAAAACAAAATGATTTATAAAAATGAGATAAATTGTACTGGAAAGTTTTACGCTAAGATAATAAGACATTATTGATTGTCAAATAAAATAAGAATCAAAAGGGCTTTTAAAGCATGCCAAAATGATAAAAATAAAATATTTTAAAATACAAAAACTAAATTTAATTAGATAAAGCTTGTCAAGATGTGTAATAATTCCAAATGAGGTTTGACAAAGTTGAAACAAGCATCATTGTACTCATCTCGACGAGATTTATTAAATTAAATACTCATTTTAATATTTAAGTGTTTGATTGAAGGATCATTGCAAGCTTTATGAGACACATCAATTTGTACCTAATTTGATGATCAACATTGATAAAGATGATCTCCATATTGTCTTCAAAAATAACTTTTTTTGCTTTGGTTATATTATTATGTAATATAAATCTCTACTTGGTAGTCCTTTCCATCTCAATTATTTTTTATATTACATCAATCTATCTCAATTTAGTTGTAATATACGTTTTTTTCATATTAATATAATAATTTATTGCTATTTATTCTTATTTAGTTTGTATTTTTAAGCAATTCAAAATGAGTTTTTGTTGATATGAAACATATAACATATGACTCATGTTGACGAGCATTATTTAATTAAAAATTAGATTTTTTGTCTTTTTAAATATTTTATCTTCTAAGGTTTTGGCTTGTTTTATGAGACATTTTGATTAGTAACTAACTTGATGATCAAGTATGTTATGATCAAGCCTTTTATTATCCTTGAATATAGCTTTGTTGTATAAATTTTGTCATTTCTTTACATTTTTTTACTTTAATTTGTTTGTATTAATTTTTAACTTTAAATCACTCCTTATATGACCTTCACATCATCCTAATTTAGTTATATTATACTATTTCAACTTTCATATATTAGAACTAGTGTATATTCATAGTAATTTCAAGTGAGACCTACCCATGATGAAAGAAAGGTCATTGAGCTCATGTTGATTAACTCAATTTAATATAAAAATTATATCTTTAAATATTTAAATTTTTATAGTTTTGGAACTCTATATGAGATGCTTTAACTCGTACATGATTTTCATATCAAAGATCTTGCACTTGATCTCTTCACTATCTTGTAGCACAACTTCCCTATAAAATTTGTCATTTTTTCAAATTTTTAAATTTGATTTTGTTATATTACTCTCTAATTCCCATCTTGTGTGAACTTTATAATGCCTTTAAATGGTCATGTTATACTATTTCAATTTTTCTTATTTTTAGCTTTAAGATATATTTACTTAATTATAAAATAATATTTTTTTATTATTTATGCTTGTATATATTGGTAATTCACTATAATTCCGTAATAAGCTCGATTGACCTAAAACAATAGTTGTTGAACTAATAAAGATAACCTCTCACTAAATAAATAATTATTTTTTATATTTTTGAAATATCTATCTCCTTAACATATTGTATTTCTTTTCTTTCTTAGATAATTTACTTTATTTCTTCAAATGTTTCTCATGAAATTTAGTTATATAAATATTTGACATTAAATCACCTTTCTTATGACCAAGGTTTTAATTTGTCTCTTATATTCACTATAATTCCAAACCAAGTATAATAATGAAGAAACAAACTTTTTTAGCTCATCATGATGTACTTTATTCTATTAAATTTTTATTTAATAATTTTAAATATTTTTTTAAGGTTTTGGCCTAATTTATTAGATATTTTATTCTCACTTAATTTCAAGTTTGAGTATTTTATTTTTATCTCTTTAGCAACTTTGAATGTAATCTCTTGTAGTATTTACCTCATTCTCTCACATTTTTGCTTCCATTTTGTAATATTACTATGCATCAATTTATCTAATTCCTTTTTTAATAAATATTTATTGATATTAAAAAAATAATTTATCAGTATTAATTCTTATTTATTATGTTAATTTAAAGTAATTCCAAATGATGTCTGATCTAGATGCTCCACCTACTCTATCTATTTAGAAAATAATTTTTATATTTAAAAATATTTATTTTCTTTTGTTTTAACAAACTTTGCAAGTCATTTTAATTGCTACATGGTCTCATGATTAAGAATGTTACATTTGATCTCTTTAGTGTCATGGAGAGCAATTTTCTTGTACCATTTATCTCTTTTTCTTCAAATATTTTTCATCATTTTTGTTTGATTACTATGTAACTCTAAATCTCTTGTCATGTGACTTTTATATAATTTTGATTTGGTTATATAGATTGATTCAATTTAACTCTTTTAGCTTTATTATATATTTACTTAATATTGGATTCATTATTATTTGTCATTATTTATGTCGATAATTTGGTGTAATTTGAAACAAAGGGATCTAACATGAAAAAATGTGGTTGTACTCATCTCCATAAGCTTTATCTATTTAAATGTTTTTTTTATGGTTTTATAAATTATTTTATGGGGGTTTGGCTTGCTTTCATCGATATTTTGATTCATACCTAATTCAATGATTCAGGATGTTACACTCATTTATCATAGTATCTTGGAATACAACTTTCTTAGATAGTTTATGTTATTGCCTTTACATTTTCATTGATTGGATATATAACTATGTAAATCTTAATTGCTTTGCATGTGTTTTTTGCATTGCTTTTGTCTAGTTATATTACATCGACTGAATTTATCTCACTTGTGCTTTGATAAATACTTAATTTTTAAATCATGATCTTTTTGTGCTTATTTACTATTCTAATTTGTAAGAATTTCAAACAAGATCCAATCAATAATAAATAATGTTGTTGATCTCATCTCAATAATCTCAATCATCCTAAATATTTATTTCTATATTTTTAAACATTCACACTTTACATTTTGATCATACTTTATTTGATGATCAATGTTACTCTAGATGGTGTTAAAATTTAAAAAATAGTTGATATTTAGATATAAGAGTAATAACCTAATCTAACAACCTATTAAAGCAAGTTTTGTGTCACCAAAACAGATCAAATTGTTAGGGGACTAGCATTCCCAACTCATTAATGACAACTTGGGTGTTTGAGGCATTGTCAATACATTTGGTTCCTATTTGTAATAAACTAAGCCATATTTAATTATTATTTTAATTAGTATTATATTTTCTAATTAATTATTGGAATTACAACATGCTTTTTTTAAAAGTTATTAAGATAATACTATGATGTCATTAAAAAATAAAATTTTCTTAAGAATGTAAAGGCAGTTGGATTAAATTTTCAAAAACCTTAATATTTTTTATATGATTATTGACATAAATGAAATTTATTTTTTTGTCATGTAATAAATAATTATATCATGCTTAATATTCTAATCAAAGTAAAATGAAAAAAGCAAAACTTAAATACAAAATATATCTCTTGGTGGTTTTGCATTCAAGCCAAGGTAATCTTCATGAGATTTCACATTTGCTCATCTTATTCTTTATATTCTCCCATGAACATGAGGATCAACTAAATCAAATCTAAAATTTTTTTCAAACAAATGCATTAGAAATACCTAGGATTTATTATCACAAAACAAAGCACTGTTAGAGTTACACTATACAACACGGTCAAAACAAAACAAGTGTCATTGCAATCCAACTTTCCCTTAAACTTTATCTCATTTCTTTAAAAATTTCCCTTTGATTTGGTTATATTGCTAGGAAACTCTAGAACTCTTGTGTGTCCTTTACATTGCTTTGAATTTTTTTGTTATATTACTTCACTTTATATCAATTCAATTTTAATATATTTTTACATAACATTAAAATAATAATTTAATATTATTTATGCTCATTTAATTTGGTAAATCATAGTAATTTCAAATGTGATCTAATGGAGAAGAGGCTAATGTTGTTTGACTCATCTTAATGAGCACCATCCAATTAATATTTATTCTTATATATTAAAACATTTTGTTTTACAGCTTTGGCATGCTTTATAAGTCATTTGTATTTATGCATAATTAGGTGATTAAGAATATTAGACATGATCTTACTAATAACAAGTACCACAAATTTTATGTGCACTTTATGTCACTTTTTCAAATGACTCGTGTTGCTTTTAATATATGACTATGAAACTTTATTTATCATCTTGTATGGCCTTTATATAATTTTTTTGTTATTCAATATTATTTTGATTCATCTTATTTTTGCCTTAACATTCTTTTTTTTAATGTAAAATAGTTAGGTAATTTGTAATAATTCTAAACAAGTTTTGATCGAGAATAAAATTGCCATTTGACTTGTCTCGAGGAGCTTTGTTTAATTAAAAATTTATTCTATATTTCTAATGTTTTATTTTGCAAAGCTTTTGCACACTTTGTAAGTAATTTCAATTTGTAGCCTATTTGACAATTAGAGATTTGCACTCGAAATTTATTTTCCCATACTAATTATCTCATTTTCTCAAATTGTTTGCTTTGATATTGTTATATTACGTTTTAACAATAAATCACCTCTCATATCACCTTTACATGGCTTTGATTGCGTTATAGTACATTACATTAGTTTATCTTTTTTTGGATTTAATTTATATTTAATGTAAATTTTTTAATGATTTATAATTATTTACTTTGATAAATCATAGTAATTACAAATGAGATCTAATTGAGAGGAAACAAATGTCAACAAACTTATCTCATGGAGCTCTATTAAATTAAATATTCAATTTTATATTTGTAAATATTTTACTTTTGATTATTTTGGTGTGATTTATGAGATATTTTAATTTATACCTAAGTTGATAATCATAGACACTACATAAAAATTCTTCAATATCTTTGAATGTAAATTTTTTTCTCACATAATTGGCATTAATTCTTCAAAATTTTCTCATTAATATGGTTTTATTATTTTATTTCAATTTATCTCTTTTTAGCATTAATAAATACTTTCTTTGTAATAAAATAACAATTTATTATTATATGTGCTGATTTATGTTGGTAATTTATAGTAATTCTAAATGATGTTGTTGGATTTATTTCAATAAGCTTCATCCAAAACAGTATTATTTTCTATCTTTGAAAATGTTTTCTTTTATAGGTCTTAGCACTCTTTATGATATATTTCAATTCATAACTTATTTAATGATCGAGACTGTCACCCTCGATCTCCATATTATCTTGCAATGCAACATTCTTGTATGATTTAAATACTTGTTTTCAAATGTTATTTCTTTGAAATGTTATATAACTATGTAACTCTTCTTCTTATCTCTTTTGTCCTTTAGATTTCAATGATTTTGTTGTATTATATTATTTTAATTAATCTTAATTTAGCTCTAATATTTATTTACATAACTTAAAAAAATTATTAATATTTATGCTTATTAATTTTTATAGTTGATCTAGCCTTATTAAGCCCTATCTAATAAAACATTTACTTCTTTTATTTTTAAATGCTTTATTTTTCATTGTATTGTCACATTGTATGATATAGTTTGATTATTACTTAACTTGATTATGGAGGATGTTATACTTGATCTTTTAAATATGGTTCAATACAACACTCCTATGTAATTTATCTCATTTTTCAAACATTTTCCTTGATTTTATTAAATCATCTTGAATTCATTTTATTGTATTGATTTAATTTATGTTATTGTAGTTTTGATATAAATATTTAATTAATGTTAAAAAAATATTTTATCATTTTTTTGCTTATTTAATTTGGTAATTTTGCAGTAATTTGAAATGGGGTCCTATCGATAAGAAACAATTGGCACTATAACAGTCTACATAAATTCTATCAAATTAAATATTCATTTCAACATTTTTAAAAATTTTATTTTCTATGGTTTTGATAATTAACAATGATTCATTCAAGCTCCTTAGTATCTTGAAAAGCAACTTTCTTAGTAGTTTATGTTACTTCATGAATTGTTTTTATCTGGTTATATTATTATGTAATTATAAATCTTCTATTGTGTGACTTTTTATTATTTTTTATTTTGCTATATTACATTGCTTCAATTGATTTCATTCACCTTTAGTATATATTTACTTAAAGTAAAATTAAAAATTAAAAAAATTATGACTAATTTTGCATATTATTTTTGCAATTCATTATAATTCTAAATATGGTCTAACCAAGACAAAGAAAACTTCATTAGACTCATCTCAACGAGCTTTATCTAACAAAACTTTATTTCAATAATTTTAAACTTTTTCTTTCAAGGGTTTGGTATGCTTGATAAGACTTTTTAGTTTGTGCCTAATTTTTCTATTAAGGATGTTACACTTGACCATGTTAGTATATTGGAATGCAATATTCTTGTATAATTTGTCTCTTTTCTACAAATTTTTCTCTTTTATTTTGAAATGTTATGTAGCTCTTATTATTTTTTTTGACAAACCTTAACATCATTTTGATTTAATTAGGTCACATTTCTTCAACTTATCAAATTTAAGCTTTAATATATGCTTATTTAAAATTTCAACTATATTTTGTTAGTATTTATACATATTTACTTTTGTAATTTATATTAAATCAGCATGAGGTCTGATCAAGATGGAACAAAAGTTGTTGGAGTCACCCTCAATGAGTTCTAGAAAGTAAAATATTCAAATTTATATTTTTAAGTTTTTTCTGAGATTTTGGCACACTTTATGAAACATTGTAGTCATATCGTATTGATAAGCAATGATTTTTTGCTCAAACTTCTTAATTTTTTGGAATATAAATTTCTTGTAAATCTCACATTTCTTCAAAGTTTTTCCTAGATTTAGCTATATAACTTGGTAAGTCAAAAATTTTTTAGTGTGTCCATTACATCGCTTCACATTGGCTACATTACATTATTCAATTTATCAAAATTTATCCTTGACATATATTCACTTAGTACTAAAATAATAATTTGTTATTCTTTTTTGCTATTTACTTTGATATTTCAAAGTAATTATAAACTTAGTGTGATCATGACAAAGCAAATATCATTAAACTCATCTCAACTGGCAACGTCCAATTAAATATTAATTTCTATAATTTAAAATATATTTTTTTTATTATTTTTGTATGTTTTATGAGATATTTTTTTATTTATTTTAAAGTTGATTATCCAATGAAGCTAGATTTGATCACCTTAGTATCTCAGAATGCAACTTTTCTATATGATTTATCTTATTTCCCTAAATTATTGGCCTTGATTTGATTAACTCTAAATCTCAACTCTTGTAGATTTTAAATCACTTAGATTTAGTCATATTGCATTGCTACAATTAACACACTTAAACTTTAAAAAACATTTACTTAATATTAAAATAAAAAATTTATTATTACTTATGGTTATTTACCTTGGAAATTTTGAGTAATCTAACATGAGGTATACTCAAGATGAAATAATTGTTGATGAAATCTCTTTAGTAATCTTTATTCATTAAAATTTATTTTTAATATTTTTAAATAATTTATTTTTATGATTTTATCAAGTTTTATGATTTTAATTTATACTTTATTTAATGATTGATAATGTTGAACACAATCTCCCAGTATCTTAGAATACAATTTTTCCATAAAATTTTCCTCATTTCTTCAAATATTTAACAATTATTTTGTTATTTATTACGTAACTCAAAATCTTTTCTTTTGTCACCTTCACAGTATTTTCATTTAATTTTATTACATTTATTTAATTTATCTTGTTTCAACTTTAATATATACTTTTTTAATATTAAACAAAATAATGTACTATTATTTCATGATATTTAGTTTGGTAATTCATAGTAAATTTAAATGGGGTGTGCTCAAGGTGTGACAAATGCCATTAGGCTCTCTTCAACTAGCTCCATTCAATTAATTATGTCTTTTAAAATTTATAAATATTTTATTTTCTGACATTTTGATGTGCATTATGAAACATCTACATTTATACCTTATTTGGCAATCATGAATGTCACACTCAATCTCCCTAGAATATTGGAATGCAACTTTGATGTATAATTTGTCTCATTATTTCAAACTTTGTATTTTTGTTTTTTATGTCATTAAGCAGCTCTAAATTTCTTATTATGTGACCAAAACCTTGCTTTGATTTTGTTATATTACAATGCTTCAATTTATCTAATTTTTAGCATTAATAAATATTTATTTGATATTAAAATAATATATTATTATTATTTTTATTATTTACTTTGTTAATTCATTTGACATGTATCAATGAGCTACATCAAATTAGATATTCTTTATAATATTTTTAAATGTTTTATTTTCTTTTGTTTTGGCATGATTTCAGATGTATTTCAATTCATGCCTTATCTAACAATCAAGATGTTACCCTCCATTTCTTTAGTATATTGGAACACACCATACCAATATAATTTATTTTAATTATTTAATTATTTTACTTAATATTTCAAACTAATTTATAATCATTTACATTGGTAACTCACTAAAATTTTAAATAAGGCCTATCCATGACAAAAGAAACATCATTGGGCTCATCTTGATGAGTTCTATAAATTTAAATATTTATTTTTAAAATTTTAAATATTTTTAATTTTAGAATTTTTGCATGTCTTACAAGATTTTATGTTTCACACCTAGTTTTTAATCGAGAATGTTCCACTTGATAACCTTAATATATTACTATAACTTACTCATAAAATGTTTCTAATTTCTAAGGCTTTGTGTGTTTAATGAGTCAAGAATAAATGTCTGACGAGGATTTTCTTACAATGTGTTACACCCTTGTGTTTGATGAGTGAAGAATAAATGTTTATATTTCATATGGGTTTGCTCTAAACAAAATTGTTAATATTCAATTAAGACAAGTCATGAACTTTAAATGTCTAAAATAGTGGTCTTCAAGGCTCTTGAAGTCATGGCAAGCTTCAAGGAAATTGAAGAAATGCACTAAAATTTTCATACTTGATTTTCTTTTTATTTCTCTTAAAATTGATATGTCCAAATTTTGAGATGATGTGACACACTAGTAGTATTAATATTTAAAAATTTTATAAAATTAATAATTATTGAATTTTTATTTTTGGGACAAGCTTTATTGACAAAAAGAATAGACATTGGAATTTTCCCTGTAGCATTGGGAGGGTTGACTTGACCCGACCACTGGCCCATCTAGGGTTTTAGAAATTAAAAAATATATATAAATATAAAAAATTGGTGGACTGACCTAGAAGACGAGGGCATAGTCCAAAGGAATTCAGGCCATGGGCAAGGACGAACGGAGCATGGCAAATTCAGGCCGCTGGCGATGCTAAAAGAAACACGACAAATTCAACCAAAGAGGCAACGCTAAACTACACAGTGCAAGATCAAGTCAACCTGACCAGGTGATGAAATCCTCGCCAAGGGAAGGGGGAGCCAACCCCAAAGCGGCTCGAGAGTAATTGGAAGCAAATGCCTTATAAAGCGCAATGGCGAAACATTGTAGCCAATGTGGGACAAAATTCCAACCTAATTATCAAAGTAGTCGGAAGGGCAAGCACGATTGGATGGCTGAAATTATTCATCGTAAAATGACATGTTGAAGAATCGAACCAAGGCTGGGCAGATATGTATTAAGACGCTTAACCATTGAGGTAAAGTGTTTTAATTTGAATTATGTCTAGAGACATTACATTAATACATGCAGGGTAGCGTGCACGCAATCCAAATGCTCAGATCAAGCCTGCTCAGATCGGACGGATGAGATTAATCTCAAACGGTAAATTCGAGATTCAATCTGTGCTGTCCGTGTTTGGGCCGGAATCGGACGGTAGTTGCTTTCCGTCCGTTACCCAAACGCCTAGTTGATTTTAAGAGTCATTGGGAGTGATTTTAGAGCTTAAATTTAAGCTCTATAAATAGGGAAGAATGAAGAACTTCTAGAGATGACATTTGCTAGGATCACAAAGTTTTCAGATCATGATTTCGAGCAAAATCAAGTGAATGCGGTGCCTCCAATTTCATAAAGTGAAAGTGGCAAGAAGGATTCCTAAATTAGAGGTTTTTTGCTTCAACAATCTTTCAATCTCTATTCCTCTTTTTTTCGATCATGTGTGCCTCCTATTTAACTTAAAGTTATTTTAAGTTTTGCCAATTTTTGTATTCTTTCTTTGGGCTAAGGGAATCCTGACATTGTGCAAAAGCCAGGGGTTTGAGTTGAGCTCGAAAAACTCAAGTAGGTTTGGGATTAGCCGTAGGAAAAATCCCATGTTGGTTTGAGGTGAACTGTACGAAAAACCTCGATTGTAATTTGATATTTTTAGTGCTATTTTCCCCGACACTGGTTGGGGGTGAATGTAGGCTTGATTTTGAGTCGAACAACCTTAAAAATCTTTTGTGTTATATTTCTTCTTATTCGTGCTTAAAAGATTAAATTTTTAATTGAAACAGAAAGTCGAAAGAAAATTTTATTTACCACAATTCACCCCCCCTATATGGGATTTTCTTAAGCACAAAGAACTTCAATTGATATCAGAGTGAGGAATCCCGATTTTCGTGAGTAACATTACGTGGGAGATCTGTTTGTCCTAAGAGAGTTTTTTCTCATAATTTTTTGTGGTTTTGAGACTTTTTATTTTATGGCTTCTTCTTTGGTTGAGATGAGTGCAACTTCGTGTGGAGATTTTTCTTCAAATCGGCCTCCTTTATTTAGAGGAGAATTTTACTTGTATTGGAAAAATCGTTTTAGAATTTTTATTCAATCTATCGATTTAGAATTATGGGAAGTTATGACTAAGCCTTGTGAACTTCCTAGAAATTCTTCTACTATTGAAGTCAAGCCTTTTAGTGAGCTTAATGTTGAGCACAAAAGATTGGCTCAATTAAATGCTAGGGCATTGAATTATCTTCATTGTGGAATTTCTCCTAGTGAGTTTACAAAAATTATGAATATGCATACGGCATTTGAGGGGCAGAAAAATCTCGAAGTAACTTATGAGGGCACCTCACAAGTGAAAGAGACAAAAATTAACATCCTCACCCATGACTATGAACTTTTTAAAATAAATCCCGATGAGAGTATTAAAAGTATGTTTTTACGATTTAATGATATTACAATTGGCTTGGAAAATCTTGGGAGGGTATTCTCAAATGGTGATCTTGTAAGAAAAATTTTGAGAATCCTTCCAAAGGAATTTGATCCCCTTACAATGGCTGTTAAAGCGGCCCAAGATATCAACAAACTTTTATTGGATGAACACCTTGGGGAACTTCTCACAGCCAAAATAGACATCACTAGGAGACTAACGGAAGAGGCTTCTACAAGCAAGTTAAAGCATGAAAGGAAGAAGGAAGAACCTATGGCCTTTAAAGCCACCAAATATGATTCAGACTCTACTTCTACCTCTTCCACGAATTTGGAGGATGAGGTAAGTTCTCATGTTAATGGTTCAACAAAAACTTTGGCAAAAAGTTTTCTTAATAGGAAATGGAAGAAGAAGAGCAATAAGGAGGGGAAATGGCCACTAACTTGTTTTGAGTGTAGTCAAACCAGTCATATTAAACCATAATGTCCAAAACTTAAGGACAAGCATATGAATGAGGAAAAGAAGAAGAAGAAGAGCTTGAAGAAAAAAGAAGCCTTCCAAGCTACATGGAGTGCATTCGAAGATTCGGATGTTTCAAGCTCAAGTAGAGGAGAAAAATAGATGATTTGTTTTATGGCAAATGAGACATCTTCAACATCCTCAAGTGAAGAAGAAGAAGAAAATGAGGTAAGCTCTTGGACAAGAGATATTCTTGAAAGTAATTATATTGAATATATGGATGCCTTGACTTCTTTAATGAGTGCTCATAAAAAATTAAAAAAGATTTACAAACAAAAAGTTGAATTGCTTAATTTTGTTATAAAAGAAGATGAAAAGAAAAAGATAGAAAATCAACATATATGTGATGAAAAGGCTTCTCTTATTATTGAAAATACTTCTTTAAAGCATGATATTTTTGTTTTGAAAGAAAAAATACAATTTTCTAAGCATGCTAAAGTAAGAAAAACTTCACATGATTATTGTTCTTCACATGTCTTCAATTTTAAAAAACCTAAATACATAAGCATGCCTAGGCCATCAAATATTATTTGCTTTTATTGTTGTAAACTTGGACATACTATGAAAGATTGTTTTTTTAGAAGAAATATGAATGCACAGGAAAAAAATTTAGATAGATTGTTAAGAATGAGAACATGAAAACTCCATTTAGTGCTCAACCCAAGTTTGCTTAGCTTCCCAAGAGTAGAACTTAGAAGACTAGAAGAAAGGGTCTCCAAAATAGTTGGAGACGTTCTATGATAGTCTAGGACATTTAGAAAACTTAAATTGATGATTTAATTTGGTGGTATACTTCTAATTTAGATTTTACATCTTATCAAAATCGATAAGAAATTGAAAATTCACATCTTGGGTATTCATCTATTACAGAAGCATATAGAGTCTTTAATCTAGAATCATAAGGTAAATGAAACAATACATGTTGTGTTTGATGAGTCTATCCAACTAGTTAGTGAGAAACATTTAAAAATAAAATTAGTAAATAACTTAGATTTGAGTAAGAATAAAGAAAAATTAGAAAATTTTGAAATAAAAAAATAAATAATCTATCTAGATGATGGAAATTTGTAACCTCATATCTAAAGGATTTGATTATTAGGAGATTATTTACTAATTATTCAAATTTATGTTTTGGTAATAGAAAAGAAGAAATATGTAAAGAATTTGGAGATCTTATGACTAAAAAATTTGAAATGTGCATGATGGTAGAGCTATTTTTTTTCTTAGGATTGTAAATAAGACAACAACTTCAAGACTATGGTCACACCTATTAAAATTGATAAAACTAATGCATTAGCAGTAGCTAAAAATAAAGTTCATCACTTTAGGACTACGCACATAGATGTTAGATATCACTTTATTAGACACCAAGTGGGCAAAGGATTATTCAAATAAGAGTATGTTCCTACTAAGCTTGAATTGGCTAATTTTTTTTACCAAACCTATACCATCGTAGCAATTTCAAATATTAAGGGAACAATTAAGAATTTTAGACATTGCATAAGGTTCACTCCCTTTTGATGGTGTCAAAGGGGGAGAATAGTTAAGAGTTAGGGGGAGCATCAAGATAGAGGGAGCATGTTAATTCTTAATTTCCTCCATGAGAATTTTCTCCTTAAAAATTTATTTTTATCACATTTTTATACTTAAAATATTTGTCTTGCCATCATCAAAAGGGGGAGATTGTTACACCCTTATATTTGATGAGTCAAGAATAAATGTTTATATTTCATATGAGCTTACTCTAAACAAAATTATTAATATTCAATTAAGGCAATCCATGAACTTTAAATGTCTAAAATAGTGGCCTTCAAGGCTCTTGGAGTCATGACAAGCTTCAAGGAAATTGAAGAAATGCACTAAAGTTTTAATACTTGATTTTCTTTTTATTTTTCTTAAAATTGATATGTCCAAATTTTGAGATGATATGGCACACTAGTAGTATTAATATTTAAAAATGTTATAAATTTAATAATTATTGAATTTTGATTTTTGGGCCAAGCTTTATTGAATAGACATTGGTATTTTATTTTTTAAAATTTAGGAATTATTTTTCATGAATTTCTTTTCATAGTAATTTAGAAAACTTATAATACTATGATAACATAAAATTATTTTGGTACACTTATATTAAATATTTTGACACAAAAATTCTCGCAAAACACCCTAAAACAACGTTACTCTGGGGAATTTTTACTGTAGCATTGGGCAGGTCGACCTGACCCGACCACTAGCCCATCCAGAGTTTTAGAAATTAAAAATTATATAATTATAAAAAATTGGTGGACTGACCCAAAAAACGAGGGCATTGTCCAAAGGAATTTAGGCTGCAAGCAATAACGAATGAAGCAGGGCAAATTCAGGCCGCTGGCGACGCTGAAAGGAACCCGACAAATTCAGCTCGGAGGCAATGCCAAACTACACAGTGCAAGATCAAGTCAACCCGACCAGGTGATGAAATCATCGTCAAGGGAAGGGGGGAGCCAACCCCAAAGAGGCTCGAGAGTAATTGGACGCGAATGCGTTATAAAGTGCAATGGCGAAATGTTGTAGCCAATGTGGGACTAAAATCCAACCTAATTATCAAAGTAGTCAGAAGGGCAAGCACGATCGGACGGCTGAAATTATTCAGCATAAAATGACATGTTGAAGAATCAAACCCAGGCTGCGTAGATATGTGTTAGGATGCATAACCATTGAGGTAAAATGTTTTAATTTGAATTATGTCTGGACAAGTTACATTAATACATGTAGGGTAGCATTCGCGCAATCAAAATGCTCAGATCAAGCCTGCCTAGATCAAACGGATGGGATTAAATCTCAAACGGTAAATTCGAGATTCAATCTGTGCCATCTGTGTTTGGGCCCAAATCGGATGATAGCTGTTTTCCCTCCGTTACCCAAACAGCTAGTTGATTTTAAGAGCTGTTCGGAGTGATTTTAGAGCTTAAATTTAAACTCTATAAATAGGAAAGAATGAAGAACTTCTAGAGGTGACATTTGCTAGGATCACAAAGCTTTCAGATCATGATTTTGAGCAAAATCAAGTGAATGTGGTGCCTCCAATTTCATAAAGAGAAAGTGGCAAGAAGGATTTCGAAATTAGATGTTTTTGCTTCAACAATCTTTCAATCTCTATTCCTTTATTTTTCGATCATGTGTGCCTCCTATTTCACTTAAAGTTATTTTAAGTTTTGTCAATTTTTGTATTCTTTTCTTTGGGGTATGTGCATCCCAGCATTATGCAAAAGCCCTGGGTTTGAGTTGAGCCTAAAAAAACTAGAGTAGGTTCGGGATTAGTCGTAAGAAAAATCCCACGCAGGTTTGAGGTGAAACGTACGAAAAACCTCGATTATAATTTGATATTTTTAATGTTGTTTTTCCCAACATTAGTTGGGGGTTGATGTATGCTCGATTTTGAGTCGAACCACCTTAAAAATCTTTTGTGTTATATTTCTTTTTATTCATGCTTAAAAGATTTAATTTTTAATTGAAACAGAAAATCAAAAAAAATTTTATTTACCACCCCCTCCCCTCTTGTGGGATTTTCTTAAGCACAAAGAACTTCACAATGACTTTCTTTTTCAATATTAAGTTACTTTAATTTCTCTGAAAGATAATATCTATTTACTAAATATTTTATTAAGATAATTTTTTATTATTTTTGTGCTTATTTTTATATTTCATAATAACTTCAAATGAGGATTAATTGAGACATATCAACTATCTTAAGCCTTGAGTCAACAAGATTAATCTAATTAAATATTTATTTTTTATTTTGAAAAATTTTATTTTGTAGAGTTTTTGTAACCTTTGTAAGGAATTTCAATTCTTAATTGATTTAATGACCAAGGGTGGTCCACTCAGTCAACTTAAGATCTTGTAATGCAACATTTCTTAACATTATATCACATTTCTTGAAATGTTTCACGTTGAATTGTTTATTTGCTATGCAACTCTAAATCCTTCTTGTTTGACCTTTGCATTGCTTCGATTTGCTTATAGTACATTGATTCAATTAATTTCTTTTTGAATTAAATATATATTTACTTAATAATAAAATGTTATTTTATTAATATTTATCCTTATTTACTTTTGTATTTCATGCTAATTGCAAATGAATCTGATCATGATGAAAAAAACTTTGTTAAACTCGAGTCAAAGAGCTCTATCCATTTGGGTATTCATTTTTATATCTTCAAATTATTTAATTTATAAAGTTTAGATAGGTTTTACGAGATATTTTAATTAACTGAACGTTAATGATTAAGGATATTACTCTTCATCTTGTTTGGGATACAACTTTCTCTTATAATTTGTCTATAAAACTATACATCTCCTTACATGTGTCATTCACTTCTATTTGATTTTATTATTTTAGATTATTAAAATATATTTTATTTTAGCTTTGACTTGTATTTAATAAAAATTAAAAAATAATTTTTTTATTATTTATTCTTTTTTAATTTGGTAATTCATAGTAATTGCAAACGTGATCTGGTTGAAATAAAAAAAATGTAATTAGACTTACATCAATAAGTAATGTTCTATTAAATATTTTTTTATATTTTCAAATATATTCTTTTCTATGGTCTTTGCATGCCTTTAGACACATTTGTGCCAATACCTCATTTAACAATTGAGATTGTTACACTCAATCCCTTAGTAACTTGTAATGGATCTTCCTTGTATACTATATCTCATTTGCTCAATTTATCTTATTTAAACTTTAATATATATTTTCTTAATATTTAATTCATAATTTTTATTTTGAAGTTATTTATTATGAAAAATTGTAATATTTCCAAATGAAATCTAATCTAGACAAAAAAAAGATGTTGGAGTTTACTTGGCGAGTTCTATCTATTTCCATATTTATTTTAATAATTTTAAATCTTTTATTTTCAAATGCCTTCGCATGCCTCAAAATATATTTCAATTCAAAACTAATTTGATGATCATACATATTACAATCATATTACAATCGATATGCTTAGTATCTTGGAATACAATTGTCTCATTTTATTGATCACATTTCTTCAAATTTTTTTACATTGATTTTGAAAAATTTCAATGCATATGTTTACCTTATTTAAGATTTAATATATATATATATAATTAATTTTAAAATAATAATTTATTGTTATTCATATATATTTATGTTCATAATTTTTAGTAATTCCAAAATAAGTTTGATCTAAAAGATGCAAACACTGTTTAGCACATCTTAATGAGCTCTATCCATTGAAATATTTTTATTTATATTTTCTATTGATTTTTATGAGCTTTGAGGGATATTTTGATTCACACTTGAATAGATGTTCAAGGATATTACACTTAATCTCCTTTTTGTCTTTGAATCCAACTTTCTTATATAATTTATCTCATTTACTCAAATCGTTTCAATTGATTTGATCAAATTTCTATTTAACACAAAATCTCAGATTTGACCTTTACCTTGCTTTGACTTAGTTATAATAGAATACTTTAATTAATCACTTTTAGACTTAAAATATTTGTACTTAATCTTAAGAAAATAATATAAGATTTTTTTACTTTAATAACTTTTAGTAATTCTAAATATGGTGGATCAAGATTAAACAAATGCCATTGGACATGTCTTGACTAGCTCTATCCAATAAGATATTCATCTTTTTATATTTTTAGAATATTTTATTTTCTTTTATTTTAGAATGCTTTATGAAATATTTTTATTTGTACTTTGTTTGATGAGAAATAATGTTACACTCAATCTTATTAGTATATTGTGTTATAGCATTCTCATACAATTTCTCATTAGTACAAATTTTTTCTTTTATTAGGTTTTATGAGTGCACAACTCTAAATCTCTTATCGTGTGACCTTTAAATACTTTAATTTTTTATATTATATTGACTAAATTTATCTCATTTAAGTTTTAGTATATATTTTCGTAACATTGAAATAAAATTTTATTTTTATTTATGCTTATTTATTTTGGTAATTTCTCAAAAATTCTTATTAAATTCTTTTTACTCAAAACAAATGTCATTGTTCTATCTTGACAAGCTCAAACTAATTAAATATTCACTTCACATTTTTAAATATTCTTTCATTATTTTTTTTGCTAATTTATAAGATATTCTATTTCCTACTTAGTTTTACCATCGAAGATGTTACACTTGATCATGTTCGCATCTTGCAATTCAACTTTCCTACACACTTTATTGTATTTATTCAAGTTTTTTACTTTGATTTGGTTATTTTACTGCATAATTCTACATTGCACTAATTCACTTATCTAGTGAATTTTGCATTGCTTTAATTTGATTATTTTATATTGCTCTAATTTATCAATTTTTTTTATTATATATTTACTAAATTTGTAAATATAATTTATTATTATTTGTACCTTTTTATTTTGATAATCCGTAGAAATTTTAAATGGCAATAGATCGAGATGAAAAAGACTTTGATGCACTCATGATAATTACCTTTATATATAAATAATCTCTTTATACTTTTTAAATATATTATTTTCTAGGGTTTATTCAATTTTATTAGACATCTTTATTTTTATGAGATTTAATAATCTAAGATGTTATACATTATTATAATGTTACCTTGAAATTTAGTTTTCCTATAAAATTCATCTTATTCTTTAAACTTTTTTATTTGATTTTGTTATATTCTAATAAAAATTTGACTCTCTATGCCCATAATCTTTGCACCACTTTAATTTATTTATATTACATTTCTTAAATTATCTCATTTCAAATTTCATAATTATTTATTAAATATTTAAATAATAATATGTTATTATTTACCTATATTTAATTTGGTAATTCATTGTAATTCTAAATGAGGTTAAATCAAGATAAAACAAACATCATTAGACTAATCTTGACGTGCTCAGTCTATTGAAGTAATAATGTTTATGTTTTTAAATTTCTTATTTTCAAGTTTTTTTAGTATTTTTTTTATAAGAGATTTCTATTATTATTAGAATTGTTGATTTATGATTTTACACTAGATCTCCATAACACAAAGGACATCAACTTGCATGAATAATTTTTCTCAATTTTTAAAATTTTGTTTTGATTTGGTTATATTATTTGTCTTAAATTTATTTCTTTTAGCTTTATGTATGTTTTCTTAATATTAAAATTATAATTTCTTATTATTCATGCTTCTTTTGTTTTATAATTCTTAGTAAGTTCAAACAAAGTTCAATCGAGGAAAGATAAACATAATTGGTCGCTTCCTAACATGCTTTATCTAATGAAATATTCATTTTTATATTTTGAAAAATTTTGTTTTTTATGATTTTGTCACTCTTTATGACACATTTTGGTTCATACTTGATTTTAACTATGCCAACACATAATTAAATATTCATTTTCTTGTTTTTTAAAAATATTTTAGTTTCAAACATCTTTACTCCCAAACTTCTTAATATCTTGGAATCAACTTTCTTCTACATTTTATTTCAATGCAATAATTTTTTTTGATTTCTTTATAGACCTATGAAAGTGTAAATCTCATATCATTTGACATTTAAATCACTTTTCATTAGTTATATTACAAAGCTTTAATTTGCATCAATTGTTTTTATATATACTTCCATAAACAAATGTCCTTAGACTTGTCCTATCTTGATTTTCCCAATAATTTGCCAAAATATGAAGAAGAATTTTGGCATGTTGTATTTTGATTCAATGTTTAAATTTTGTAACCTTTGAAAACTTACATTTTACTTATTTTAGCTTCAGTATTTGTTTTCTTAATAGTAAAATAATAATTTATTATTATCTATGCTTATTTATTAATGAGATAACTTGGAGATGAAATGAACATCCTTGGAATCATCTTGATGAACTCTCTTTCTCTTGGTATATATATATATATATATATTCAAAAATGTATTTTAGATTGTGTTGCCATAGTTAATAAGATATTTTTACTCTATAATATTTGATAATCGAGGATGTTCCACATGATCCCTCTAGTATGCTGGAATGTAGCTTTAGAAAATAATTTTTCTCTTTCTTTCAAATGTTTTGCTTTTATGCTATTATATTACTATGAAATTGTAATTCTTCTATGATGTGTTTTTCATTACTTCAATTCTTTTATATGAAATTCCTTCAATTTTTTTCATCTAAGCATTACTATATATCTACTTAATATTGAAATGATAATTTACTATTATTTATGCTTATTTATTTGGTAAGTCATAATTATTCAAAGTGAGGTTAGATCGAAAGAAAATATATATTATTATACTTTTTTCAATGAGTAATTTATAATAATATAATTATTTATATTTTTTTAAATATATTATTTTTTTGGTGTTTTGGCTTACTTGACAAGGCATTTTTAATTGTACCTAATTTGATGATTGAGAATGTTATCTCATTTATTCAAATTGTCCACTTTATTTTTTTATATTCTTATAAAACTCTGATTCTCCTCAAATGTGACCATCACATTAGTTTCACTTTGTTTTATAATATTTCTTTAATTTATCTCATTACAACTTATCATATGTTTTCTTTGATATTACAATAATAGATTATTATTTTTTTATTTGGTAAATAGTAGTAATTCCAAACTTGATTTGATTATGATAAAACAAATGCCCTCAGACAAGTGTCAATGGGCTCCAACAGAGTGTTAATTTTTATATTTTTAAATTTTTTCCTCATGTTTTTGTATGTTCTATAATATATTTAACAATTTACTAGTTTAAAAGATATTGCACTCGATCTACTTAGTATAGGAATGCAACTTTTTCATATACTTATCTTTGTCTTGAAATATTTTGCATTAATTTTATATTTTTAATTATATTATTTTTTAAGATTTTGGCTTGCTTTACAAGGCATTTTAGTTATTGCCTAATTTGATCATTTAGAATGTTACACTCTTTCTCTATAGTGTCATGGAATAGTACTTTTTCGTACAATTTATCTTATTTCTTTAATGTTTCATTATGATTTAGTTATGCTCTTATAAAACATGTTCTTCTCCCATTTGACCTTTATGTAACATTCATTTTTGTTATATTATCTTACTTTAATTTATCTCATTACAACTACATTATTTATTTACTTGATACTGAAACATAAATTAATCACTATTTACTTTTATTTGCTTTTGAAGTTAGTGGTACTTTTAAACGAGGTTTGAGCAAGACAAAACTAGTGCCTTTGGACTTGTCTCCATGAGCTCTAACCAATGAAATTTTAATTTTCATGCTTTTAAATATTTTTTGTAAGCTTTATTATGTTTTATGAGGTATTTTTAATTTTTATAGATTTAATGATCAAGGAAGCTTCATTGGAACTCCTGGAATCTAAGAATGCAACTTTTCCATATAATTTATCTTATTTCTCAAAATTTTTTACTTTGCTTTTATTTTTCTAAATATATTACTTTCTTTGTTTTGTCTTGCTTCATGAGATATTATGATTTGTACAAACTTTGATGATCGAGAATGTTACACTCGATCTCTGTATTATCTTGAAATACTACTTTTCCATACATTTTATCCTATTTTCTTCAAATATTTTACTTTAATTTAATTATATTCCTATAAAAATGTTATTGTCATCTTTTGTAAACTGTGAATAGCTTTTATTTTGTTACATTACGCTTCTTTAAATTTTTTTTTGTTGTACTATATATTAACTTACTACTAAAATAATAATGTATTATTATTTTTTTAACATTGATAATTAATAGTAATTCTAATTAATGTTTGATCAAAATAAAAAATATGTTGTTGGGTTTATGTTAGGAACTTTTTTACTACAAAGTATTAATTTCTATATTTTTAAAAATTATTTTATTAAATTTTTGCATGTTTTACTAGACCTTTCAAAATTTATCAAAATTTATAATCAAGGATGTTGCACTCAATCTCCTTAGTATTTAAGAACACAACAATTTGGCATAATTTATCCCATTTTTTGAAACTTTTTTATTTTGTTATAATACCTAGTAACTAAAATTGTTCTATCATGTAGCCTTTACATCACTATCGTCTTACTCTGTTGCATTTCTTATAGTTCTCTCATTTTAGTTTTATTTAATATTTACTTAATATTAAAATAATAATTTATAATTATCTAGTCTTATTTTGTTTTGAAATAAGCAATAATTTAACATGAGATCTCCTTGAGATGCAATAAAAATAGTTGAACTTATCTAAATGAGCTATATATAATTAATTATTTTAATATATTTTAAATATTTTCTTTTATAATAAATTGAATTTTTTTGTTAGATACTTGCATTATACCTAATTTGATAATTAAGAAAGTTTCAGTGAATGTCTTTAGGATCTAGGATTGAAGCATTCTAATATAATGTATCTCACCTATTAAAATGTTTTGCTTTGATTTGCTTATATTACTTTTAAACAAAACTCTTCCATCATGTAACTTTTAAATACCTTTGATTTGGTTATATTACAACATTTAAATTTTTATTATATAAATATATATATATATATATATATATATATATATATATATATATATATATATATATATATATATATATATATATATATATTTATTTATTTATTTATTTATTAATATCTATAAGATAATTTAGTTTTATATGTGCCTATTTAGATTAATAATTCAAAGTTTTTCTATTTAAAAAATCAGCGAGATGAAATAATTATCTTAAGACTAAGCATTTAAAAATTCCTTTTCATATTTTTAAATATTTTACATACTAATGCTTTGGCACACTTTTAAAGATGTTTTGATTCATACATTATTTGATGATTAACTATGTTGATCTATTTTGCATAATGGAATGTAATTATCCTATACTTTTTTATGTAATTTGTTTAGATTTTTTTATTTTGTTTGGTTACATTACTTTGAAACTATAAATCTCTTCATTTGTGACCTTTACATTTCTTTAATTTACTTAAATTATATTGCTTTAATTTTTCTAATTTTAGCTTTAACATTTATTTACATAAAGTTAATATAAAAATTTGTTATTATTAAGTTTTATTAAATTTGAAAATTTATAGTAATTCTAAATGAGATCTAATCAAGAGAGAATAAATATTATTACACTCATCTTGAAAAGCACTATCCAATTAAATCTTAAATTTTGCATTTTCAAAAAAGTATTTTTGTAGCTTGCCATGAATGACATTACATTTCCATATGTACCGCATAAGATGGTCAAGGATGTTATACTCAATCTATTTCTTATTGTTCAATGCGGCTTCATAATACTATGTTTGTTACTTAATCAAATATTTCCCTTTGTTTTAGTTATATTACTGTGTAACCATAATACTTTAATTGTGTGACCTTTATTTACTTTATTTGTTATAATATATTACTTCAATTTATCTAATCTAAATTTTTATATATAATTACTTAATATTAAAATAGTAATTTTTCTATTATTTATGCTTTTTAAATTTGTTTAAATCTAAAAAATTCCAAACGAGATTTGATCGAGATGAAATAAAGTTGTTGGACTTATCTTGATGAGCTCTATCCAATTAAGCATTTGTGTTTTGAGCTTCCAATAGGTTTTACAAGTCGTTCTAAATTGTATTTGATTTGATGATCGAGAATATTATACTAAATCTACTTAATACCTTGGAGTCCAACATTCTTAATAATTTAACTAATCTCTTTATTTTTTGTTCTTATTTCATTATATTAGTTTTTAATTCTAAATATTGTCTTATATGGCCTTCATAATTCTTTAAATTAGTTGTCTTACTTGCTTCAATTTATCTAATTACGTGTTTAACTTTTTACTTAATATTAAAATAATATTTTATTAATATTTACTTTATTCAATTTATTAATTAACAATAATTCTAAATGTGAACTAGTAAAGATGAAGCAAATTTTTTTGAACCCGTGTTGACGAGCTCTCTTAAAGTAAGGATTCATTTTAATATTTTTAGATGTTTTATATTCAAATGTTTTGAAATGGCTTGTAAGGAATTTTTATTTCTACCTTATTTGATGATCGTGAATATTACACTCGATCTTATTAGTATGTTGAAATTCAACTTACTTATACATTTTATCATGTTTCATTACTTTCTAATTTTGATTTGATTATATTACTATGATAGTCTAAGTATCCTATCATTTGACATTTACTTAGGTAATTCACCATAAATCTTAATGATGTTTTATTAGATGCAACAAATGCTCTTGTACTCATCCAAACAACCTTTATCAAATTAATTATTCTTTTTTATTTTAAAAAAATTAATATTTTTCTAGGATTTATGGAAAAATTAAAATCATACCTAATTTTTTGATCGAGAAAGTTTCCCTAGATATCCTTTGCATTTTGGAATGAAACTTTCTCATGAAATGTATCCTATTTCTAATCAATTTTTTGATAAATATTGTTGCATTATAGTGAATTTATAATTATCCAGCTATGTGATCTTTTGATTTCATTACTTTGGTTATATTATATTATTTCTATTAATGTCATTTTAATTTTAATATTATTATTCTTATTTTTAAAATAATAAATTTTTTATTTCTATTTATTAAATGTCATAATTCATACTAATTCTAATGAGGTTAAATGGAGAAGAAACAAATGTTTCAGACTCATATCGATGAGCTCTATTAATACAATTTTTCTAATTTTGAATATCTTATTTTTTAGGATTTTGGTATGTTTTACGAGTAATTTTGGTTGACACTAATTTCATGATCTAGGATGTTGCACTCATTCTATTTGGTGTCTTGGAAAGGAAGTTTTCTATACATTTTACTCAAATTTCTCAATTTTTTTCTTTTATTTAGCTATATTGGATTACATAAATTTATCTCATTTAAATTTTAAAATATATATATTCTTGTTATTTAAATAATAATTTATTACAATTGAGGTATGATCAATATTAAAAAAAATTAAAACTAGTACAAATAGTCATTTTAGTTGCATTTGAACACTTATCTATCTTGGAATGCAACATTTAATGTAACTTATTCCATTTCTATAAATGTTTCACTCAGATTTTGTTATACTACAATGAAACTCTAATTCTCTTCTCATGTGACCTTTAGGTTAGTTGGGTTTGGCTATATTATATTGATTTAAATTATATGATTTTCACTTTGATATGTATATTTATTTATTGTTATAATAGATTTTTTTTATGATTTTTGAATCTATAAGTCATCATAATTCAAAAAAAAGTCCCACTTATAGAAAACAATCATTATTAAAGCCATGTTGATGAGGTCAATGCAATTAAATATTTAATTTTATATTTTTTAAATAGTTTTTACCTTCTTCTTGCATGTTTTAGAAGACTTTTTATTAATATAGAAATTAGTGATTCAAAATAGTACAACTAATCTCCATTGTATCATGGAATTCAAAATTCACATATAATTTATACCATTTCTTCAAAAGTTTCACTTTGAACTTTTTTATATTGCAACGTAACATGAAATCTTATATCATGTGACATTTACATTGCTTTGATTTAGCTATATTATATTTCTTCAATGTAACTCATTCATCTTTAATATATATTTGTTTTATATTAAAACTATAATATATTATGATTTAACCTTATTTACTTTGTTAATGTTAAGTTTTTCCAAACAATGTTCAAACAAGAAACAACAAACATCATTGGACTCATCTTGATGAGCTTTATCAAGTGAATTATTTATTTTCATATTTTTAAATATTTTTTTAAGGATGTTGTTAAAATTTGCCAAACTTTTTCATTCGTATATGATTTGACCATTAACATGTCACACTTGACATCTTAACTATCTTGGAGAGTAATTATAGTGTACAATTTATATCAATTTTTGAAGTTTTTATTTAGATTTTCATATATTACATTGATAATCTAAATATCCCTCATAAGGCCTCCACATTATTTTGGTTTTATTGTATTATATTGCTTTAGCCTCTCCAGTTTTTGTTACGACATATATATATCTTAAACATTAAAAGTATAAACTTTTATTATTATTTAATTTTATTTTCTTTTAGATTTTGTTATAATTTAAAATAAGGAATAATTGATTTGAACAAATTGCACTATAATCGTTTGAGCGAGCCCTATTAATTTAACTATTAATTTTAATAATTTTAAATATGGTTTTCCTGGTCTCTTGGCATGTCTAACAAAATATTATAATCAGTACATCATTTAAAAATCATGTATGTTACAAACATTCTCTTGAGTATATTTGAATACAACATTATGATAAACTTTATCTCTCATGTTACCTTTAGATGTTGTTGATTTGCTTATATTATATTTTTTAATTTGGATCATTTTAGATTTAATAGTTATTTAATTAATAATAAAATAACAGTTTATCAAAATTTATGCTGATTTACTTTGATAATTCTTAGTAACTATGTGAGGTTAGATGAAGACAAAACAATTGTTATTGAACTTGACTAGATGGGAACCATATAATTAGACATTCTCTTTTTATATTTAAATTTTTTTCTACAATTTTGGAACACTATAAAATGCTTTTTATTTCGTGCCTAATTTAAGTTTTGTTCATGTTACACTTGACCCCCTAATAATCTTGGAATTAATTGTTCATTTATAATTAATCTCAATTCTTAAAATAATTTTCTTTGATTTTTTTTATATTACATAAAAGTCTAAATCTTCTTTCATGTAACCTTTACATCATTTTGGTATGGTCGTATTACATGATTTTGAAGTTATGTTACTTTTGTCTTAATTGCATAATATTCAAAAAATTATTAATTGTAATTTATGCTTCATTACTTCTGTAATTTTTCATCTTGAGTAGTTCTACTCAATTAAAATTCCATTTCTTATATTTTAAAAAGTTTATTTTCAAACGTGTCTACATGTTTGACAAGTCATTTTGATTCATACTAGATGTGATGGTCAATGATATAATAGCTGATCTTCTTAGAATCTTGCACTACAATTTTCATATAATATTTGTCACATTTCGACTTTTTTATGTTCGATTTGGTTGTATTATTTATTAAGCAAACATCTACCTATTGTGGGCTTTCAATCACTTTTATTAATTGTACTACATTGTTTTAATTTATCTAATTCCAATTATAATATATATTTACTTATTATTAAGATATTAATGTATTATTATTAATGGTTGTTTAGTTGTATAATTCATATTTTTTCAAAACCAGTTTTGATCAAGATGAATCAAACAGTTGTACTTGTCTAAACTTGTTGTATCTGATTAAATATTCCTTTTAATATTTTCTATATTTTTACTAGTTTATAAGATATTTTATTTGTTACTTGATTTCATCATTGAGGATATTACATTTGATCTCGTTATTATCTTGGACGATAACCTTACCAAACATGTTTTTCATTTTTCTTCAAAATTTTCTCTTTCAATTGTTGTATTGCAATGAAACTATGAATCTCCTCTGATGTGGCATTTACATATTTTGATTTAGTTATATTACATTACTTTCCTTTATCTCATTTCAACTTTAATGTTTTGTAAATAATATTAGAGGCATAATTTATATTTATTTTTCTTATTTTATTTTTTAATTTACAAAAATCATAATGACATGTGATTGAGACAAAATAAACATCATTGTGTCCATCTCAATGACACCTATCAAACTAAATATTCAATTTCATATTTGTAAATACTTTATTTAATGATCTTAGGCCCTCTTCAAGAGATATTTTGTTTCAAACCTAATTTAACAATTAAGAATGTTGCACTCAATCAACATAGTCCCATGGAATACAGCTTTCTCATAAACTTTATCTTATTTTGACATTATATCTTTGATATAGTTTTCCCATGCATTTTATCTCCTTTTTACAAATATGTTGTTTCGATTTAATTATATTACTTTTTAACTCTGAATCTCATCTCACATGAACTTTACATCACTTTGATTTATGATACTACATTATCTTAATTTATCTTATTTTTGTTTTAAAATCTATTTTCTTAATATTAAGATGTTAATATATTATTATTTATGTTTATTTATTTCAGTAATTTGTAGATAGTTAAACCAACCATCACTTTAGTCAAAACAATGTAGTTGCACTCATCGTGACATGCTCTATCTAATAAAATAATTATTCTATTATTTTTTATTAAATTTGCTTACATGTTTTGAAGACATATTATTTTGTACCTGAGTTGATCAAAAATATTATGATCAATTTCTTTACTAGAATGCAACTTTATCTTACCATTTATCTCATTTTTTTCGAATGTTTTGCTTTTAATTAGTTGTATCACTATATAACTTTAAATCTCATTCCATGTAACCTTGACATGTCTTGTATTTCATTATATTTCATTATTTTAATTTGTCTCATCCCAATTTGAATATTGATTAATTTATATGAAAATAATTTTTCTTATTTTATTTCATAATTCATAGTAATTCAAAATGAGATTTAAAAAAAAGAAACAAATATTTTTGACTCATTTTGATCAACTCTATTCAATTAATCATACATGCTCATATTATTTTAAAAATACATTTGTTGAATTTTTGCATACTTTATGAGATATTTCATGTAAATTTATCTTATTTCTACAACTTCTTTCTTTTATATGGTTATATTATTATGAAATTATAATTCTTCCCCCCCATGGCCTTCACATTACTTTCATTTGGGTAAAATAAATTGTTTTAAGTTTTCTTATTTTTGTCTTATTATGTATTTACTTAGTATTAAAATACTAATTTACTACTATGTGCACTTATACAAATTTCTAATTTTTTGTGACAAAAAAATAAGTTTGTTCGATATGAAATAAATATAATTAGATTGATTTACATGAGCTTCATCCAATTACTTATTCCTTTTGTTTTCTAAATATTTTATGTTGTATGGTTTTAGTATTCTTTATTTGACATTTCAAGAACTACCTAATTTTACTATCAAGATTATTACCCTCAATCTCTTAAGTATCATGGAAATAATCTTTCTTAAAAAGTTTGTACCTTATTTTACCAATGATGATATTATGTACGATTTTCTTTGCATCATGGAATGTAACTTTCTTCAATAAATTTTCTCTTTTCTTCAAATTTTTCATTCAAATATATCATATTATTTATTAATTATAAATCTCTTTGGTGTCTCATTTGCATCATTTTGATTGGTTTTGTTACATTGCTTTAATTTAACCAATTTTTTCTTTTATATACATTTTCCTTATATTAAAAAAAATTTATTACTTATACCCACTTAGTTTGGAAATTTGAAATTCTTTAAAACATGGTCTAATCGAGATAAATGATGTTATTTGACTCAAATTAGAGAGCTCTATTCAATTAAATATTCAATTTTACTTTTTTAAATATTTTATTATCAAAACTTTTGGTGCATTTTAGAAGCATTTCTATGTGTACCTTATTTCATGATTGTGGATGTCCCAACTGAACTCCATAGTATCAAGCTATTTAGCTTTCCTATATAACTTATCTCATTTCTATAACTTTTTCATTCTTTAAGTTATATTAAAATGAAAAATAGTTTCTCTCTCATGTGATTTTCACATCACTTTGATTAGAGTATATTAATCGATTTAATTTACCTGATTTCAATCTTATTATATATTTATCTAATATTAAAATTGTAATTCTTTTACTATGTATGGTTATTTAATTTTGTAATTCCCAATAATTCTAATGATATCCTATTGAGATGAAATGGACATTATTGATTTGCCTAGTTGAACTCCAACTAATAAAATAATCAATTTTATATATTAAAATATTTCATTTGTATAGTTTTTGCAAATATTTTGAGATATTTTTATTTGTGCTTGGTTTAATAATTGATCATGTTATGGTATATCTTCTTAGAGTCATGGAAGTAAATATCCTTAAAAACTTTATCTCATTTCAGAATATTTTTATATTTTTATTTAGTTATATTACCATGAAAGTTTATTTCTCCTCTCGCGTGCTCTTTGATTTTGCTTTATTTCAATGCTTAAATTTATCTACTTTTGTGTTAATATTTTTTTTACTTAATATTAAAAGAACCCTTTATAATTTTTTTATCTTTATGTATCTTTGTAATTCTAAATAATTCCAAATGAGGTCTAATGGGTATGAAAAAGTACCATTGGGTCCTTTTCGATGAGCTATCAAATAAATAATCATTATTATATGATTAAATATTTTATTTTCTAAGGTGTTGACATGGTTTACAAGGTATTTTGATGCATACCTGATTTGATTATCGAGCATATTACGTTTAATATTTGTAGTATCGTGTAATGCAACTTTGTAAAAAATTTATCTCATTTCATCAGAATTTTTTTTGTTTTTTATTTTTCTTATTCACTCCAAATTTCCCCTGATGGAAAATTTACATCACTTTAGTGTTTCTTTTAAATTTTAAATAAACTATTTATCATTATTTATGATTATTTATGTTTATAATTCTCAATATTTTTAAACAAGATCTGATCAAGATGAGACATGTTTCACTAGACTACTCTCAGTATGCTCCATCTAATTTAATATTTATTTTTATATTTTTAAATATTTTAGTCTCTATAGTTTTGAAATTCTTTTCCAAAATATTATCATTCGACTACCTTTATTAATTAGAATACAACTATTTTATATAATTTATGCGATTTCTATAGAATTATCAACTTCAATTAGCTATATTATAATGAAAGTTTAATTCTCCATTCTTGGACCCTTATATGATTAGTGTCTTGTTATATTACTTTATTTTAGTTTATCTTAATTCAAATATAATAAAAATTGACTTAATATTAAATAGAAATTTAATATTATTTATGGTTATTTAATTTGGGAATGTATTATAATTCCAAATGAAGTGTGATGTTGATTAAAACAATATCTCATTAAACTTGCATTATTGAGTTGTATCAAATTTATAGATTTATTTTATAATTTCAAATATTTTATTTTTTGTTATTATGACATGATTTATGAGGCATTTTGACCTCTACCTTATTATACTGCTCATGGTTGTTGCATTCAATATCTTTAGTATCTTAAGTATATTTTCCTCACAAAATTACTGTTTTACTCTAAATTACCATTTCTTTCACCTTTACATCACTTTGATTTTTTATATTATAATGTTTTTAAATTTATCTGATTTTTAGCATAAATAGATATGTTTGTAAACAATTCAAATAGTAATTTTTGGCTATGTTAGCTCATTTAGCATGGTAATTCCATATTTTCCAAATGACGTTAGATTGAGACAAAGCAAAAGTGGTTGGACATAACTCAATAAGCTTTATCCAATTAAATATTTATTTATATATATGATTCATTTTATATTATTTTTATATGTTTTATAAGATTTTTCATTTTATATTTTGTTTAATGTTTAAGAACGTTACACTCGATCTACTTAGCATTTTATAGTGCAACTTTCTTATATAATTGATATCTTTTCTCTAATTGTCTCTTTTTAATTATATTGCTATAAAACTAAATCTTCCACCTTATGATATTTAATGTACCTTGATTTTATTACATTACATTTTATAATTGTCTTAATTTCATCATTGATATATATATATATTTAGTATGAAAATAATAATTCAAGATTATTTTTGAATACTTACATTGGTAATATTAATTAATTCCTAGTGAGGAATGATCAGATGAAATAGGCATCATTGACCCATCCCAATGAGATGTTTTTAATTAAAAATGAGTTTTTATATTTTCAATGTTTTATTTTTTTGGATGTTGGCATGCATTATGAATTTTTTTTATTTATACTTTATTTGACAATTAAGGATGTTATAGTAGATCTTTTTAGTAACTTAGAATACAACTTTCTCAGATAATTTACACCATTTCTTGAAATACTTCACTTGGATATCATTAAAATATAGTGAAACTCAAATTCTCCCCTTATTTGATGCTTACATTTGCTTTATTTTATTATATTATATTATGTATATTTATCTAATTTCATATTTCATATATACTGATTAATATTTCAATGATAATTTAAGAATATTTATGCTCATTTAACAAGGTAATTTGTAGTTATTCCAAATGAGTTTCAATCGAGATGAAACAACTATCCTTAGACTTATCCTAAGAAGCTTTATCCTATGAAATATTTTTTTTTATATTTTAAAAATATTTTAGTTTCTAGAGTGCTGGAATGCTTTATGAAATATTTTAATACATTTATCACTTGATGATCGAGGACCATACACTTGCCCTCCATAATACCATTGAAAGGAACATTGCCATATCATTTATCTCTCTTCTTTAAATGCTTCACTTTTGTGTACTTATATCACAATATAACTCTAAATCACTCCTCATGGTGTCTTTATATCATCCTAGCTTAGTTTTGTTACAATTCCTCAACAAACCACTTTTTAGTGTTAACGTATATTTACTTAATATTAAAATAATATTTTTTTAGTATTTATACACATTTACATTGATAAATTTTGTTAATTCCTAATGAGATTTGATCTATCAAAATAAATATCATTAGACTAATCTACAAAAGCTTTATTCTAATCAAAGATTCATTTCTATATTTTTAAATATTTTATTTTATAAGATTTTTTTATGCTTTATCAAATTTGTTGACTTGTACTGATTTAACATTCATAGATGTCATGATCAATATCTTTGGTATCATGGAATGGAACTTTACCATATAATTTATCTCATTTCTTCAAATATTTTGTTTAATTTTATTATACTTCAATGAAACTATAATACTCTTCTTATGTGACCTTTATCTTGCTTGCAAATTGTTATATTAAAATGCTTTATTTTGCCTCATTTTATCTTCTATATATTTTCACTTTTTATTAAAATAATAATTATTTATTATTTATTTATATTTACATTGGTGATTTGTAGTAATTCTAAATGTGGTTTGATGTAAACAAAACAAACATCATTGGATTTGTCTCAATGAGCTCTATCAAATAAATAAAAAAAAATTATATTTTTCAATATTGTATTTTTTTAGAGTCATTTTGATTCATAATTTACTTTTATTCAAGGATGTTACACCTGACCTCTTAATGTCTTGGAATGCAACTTTTATGTGCAATTTATCTCACTTATTCAAAGCTTTGTTTTGTTTTGGTTACATAGCAATGTAACTCTAAATCTCCTTTCGAATATTTTCAACATTGCTTTGATTTGGTTATAAATCAATTCTTCAATTTGTCATGTTTTATCTTTAATATATATTTTTTTGATAATAAAATAATAATTTCTTATTAGTTTTGCTTATTTAAATTTTAAATTGTAATTATTATAAATGATGTCTAATCAAGACAAAATAAACATTGTTTGGGTCTCACAATGAGCCCCATCTAATTAAATAATTATTTATATATTTTTAAAATGTTTTAATTTTTAGAGTTTTGGCATATTTTACGAGATATTTCGAAAGAAACATTAATTGATTATCAAGGACATTACACGTGTCTCTTTAAAATCTCTGAATGCAACATAACCATATAATTTTTCTCTTTTCCTCAAAGATTTAATAATTCTTCAACTTACCCTGTTTTAGCCTTAGTATATATTCACTTAATATTAAAATAATATTATTTTACTATTTATGCTTTTTCACCTTTGTAAATAATCGTAATCCTTAGTGGGCATCGATCTGACAAAAGAAATATCTTCAAACTACTTTGAATGATTTTTATCCAATTTAAAGTTTCTTTTTTTCTATTTTTTAAATGTTTATTTCCTAAAATTTATGCATGATTTAGAAAACATGCCAACTTGTATTTGATTTAATGGTCTAGGATATTATTGTCGATCTCTTTAGTATCTTGGATGCAAGTTTTACAAACAACTTATCTTATTTCTTCAAATATTTGACTTAAACTTTGTTATGTTTTAATGAAACTCTAATTCTCTTCTTGTGTGGCTATACATCACATTGATTTAGTTATACTACTTCAATTTATCTCATTTTATCTTTGATACATATTTAAGTTATATGAAAATAATTTTTTTTTATAATAATCCTCCTTTTCTTTGGTAGTTTGTGGTAATTACAAATGAGGTTTATTGGAGAGAAAGCTAACATCTTTTGATTCATCTTATCGAACTCTATGAAATAAATATTAAATTTTATATTTTAAAATATTTTTTTTATTTTTGGCATACTTTAGGAATCATTTTAATTTATACCTAATTTGATGATTACATTGTTCCACTTTATCTCTTAGGTATCTTGAACTACAACATTCTAGCAAAATTCATCTCACATCTTCATAGCTTCATTTTGATTTTGATATAGAATTATGTAACTAAAAATCTACTCCCTTGTGATGTTCATATGAGTTTGATTTTATCTATATTGGCAATTCACAGTAATTATAAATGAGTTTTGATCTAGATGAAACAAACATCACTTATTTATATCTCTAACTAATTCTAAATCTCTTATCATGTGATCATTACACGTCTTCTAATTGGTTATATTACATTACCTTAATTTATGTCTTTTGAACTTTAACATATGTTTACTTAAAGTTAAAGTAATAATTTATTATTATTACTTAATTATTTTTGTAATTTGGAGTACTTCTTAACAAGATCTAATTAAGATGGAATAAATGTTATTTGACTTATCTAGATAAGCTCTAATAAATTAAATATTTATTTTATATTTTTGAATATTTGTTTTCTAAGATTTTAACATGTGTTATGAAACATTTAGATTTATACCTTTTTTGATGTTCTATGAGTGATACTTGACATCATTAGTACATTTTACTATAATGTTAACACATAATTTACCTTATTTTTTTAATATTTATCACTTTTATTTGTTTGTTTTTTAATGTTACCCTTTCTCTCTTATTATGTGACATCATCATTTAGATTTGGCTATATTGCATTACTTCAATTTATCTTATTTTAATTTTACTATGAATTCCTTTTGTAACAAAATAATATTTTTAATTATTTATGATTATTATTTTTGTAATTTAGAGAAATTGAAAATAATGCCCAATTGACACAAAACAAATATTGTTGCACTCATCTGAACGAGCTCTATCGAGCATGTCACACTTGATCGTGTTAGTATCTTTGAATGTAGCTTTCTAGTAAAATTTATCTAATTTCTTCAAATTAGTTTTTTTATTTGGTTATATTATTATATAACTTTAAATATCCCCTCATTTGGCTTTTGAATTTGCTTTGACTTAGTTATATTATATTGTATCCGTTTATCTAATTTTTAGCTTTATTATATATTTACTTCGTATTAAAATAACAAATTGTAAAAATTTATTTTTGCTTACTTTGTACTTGTTAATAATGTAAATCTAGGTCTAATCAGGGCATATGAAATATCATTGGTCTCATCTCGATTAGTTATGCCAAATGATGTTTTAATTTTTTATAATTTAAAAATTTTTTCCTAGAGTTTTTTATTCTTATGATTTATTTTGATTTATTTATGGTTTGACAATTGAGGATGTTAGATTCTATATCTTTAATAACTTTAACATTTTCATATAATTTATCTCATTTTTAAAATTTTTATCATTTTGTTAACTTAAGATGTAACTTTAAATTTCTTCTCATTTGGCTTATAGATCACTTTGATTTCGGTATATTTCATTACATGAAGTTGTTTCATATAGACACTCTAAAATATTTATTTAATATTAAAATAATAATTTATGGTAACTAGTGCTTATCTATATTAAAAATTTATATTAAATCTAAACGAGGTCCAATCTTGTGAAACAAATGTCGTTGGACTCATCTCTATCAGATCTATATAGATAAATAATTAATTTTATAATTTTCATTCTGATACAATTATATTTCTAGCTAGTTCAAAATCTCTTTCATTTGATTATTAATGTCTTTCATTTGATCATATTACTTTGCTTCAATTTATCTCATTTAAATTTTAAGATATGTTTGCATAAAATTAAAATAATAATTCATTATTATAATTACCTTGTTTTTGTAATTTTTAGTACTTAATCAGGTCAAATCTACATGGAGTAAAAGCTTTTAGACTCTACTTGAAAGCTCTATCGAATTAAATATTCATTTTATATTTTTAAATATTTTTTGTAGCATTTTGGCAATTTTTATGAAATAATTTTATTTATATCTCATTTAATGATCTACGAGTGATACTTGATCTCGTTAGTTTTTTTGAATGCAACATTACCATATAATTTATTATTTTTCTTAAAATTTAGCACTTTCATTTAGTTATTTGTATGTAATACTTTAAATCTCTTTTCATGTGACTGTTTCATTGCTATGATTTGGGTATATTACATTTATTCAATTTATCTCATTTTTAATTTTTTTTATGGATTTACTTAATAATAAAATAATATTCGTTTTATTTTTTATGCTCATTTATTTTGACAATTAAGGGTAATCCCCAAAAAGGTCAAATCGACATGACACAAATGTTTTTGCATTTGACTTATCAAGCAATATCCTATAAAATATTCCTTTTTATATTTTTGTTTAATATTTTATTTAGTAGGATTTTACCTTACTTTATAATGCATTTATTTTCATACCTAATTTTATGATCAAAGAAGTTACCCTTAGTCTTGGTGGTATCCAATGTATCTATACTACAATTTATCTCATTTTCTTGAAATTTTTTTACTTTTATTTTGTTATATTATTATTTAACTCTAAATGTCCAGTCATGTGCATATTGTATCGTCTTGCTTTAGTTATATTAAATTTTTTCACTTTATCAAATTTCAACATTGCTATATAGTTACTTCAAATTATAATAATAATTCATCATTGTTTTTTATTTACTTTGGAATTCATAATAATATAAAAAAAGATCCAATTGAAGCAAAACAAAAGTTGTTAGACTCATGTAGATGGGCCATATAAAATAAAGTATTCATTTTTTCTTAAGATTTTGGCACTATTTAAGAGTTGTTTTCATTTGTCTCTTCTTTGATAATTGAGGATGTTAAACTTTATATCTTTAGTGTCTTACAAAGTAATTTTCTTATGCAATTTATTTATTTTTTCAAAATTTTCACTACCATTTTGGTATATTATTTTGTAATTAAAATTTCTCACACATGACCATTATAGCACTTTAATTTGGGTATATTACGTTACTTTAATTTCTTTCATTTTAGGTTTCTAATATGTTTCTTCATTTTGAAATAATATTTTAATATTTTTTTTAATTTTATGGGAAATTCATAGAAATTTCAAATGCGGTATGATCCAAATGAAACAAACATCATTGTTTGATATATAAAGTTCGATAATTTTTTCTGTAAATTTTTCATTTTGATTTGATCATATATCTAGCTTATTATAAATTTCTTATCATGTGACTATTTCATGTCTTCCATTTGGTTGTATTATATCACTTCAATTTATCTCGTTCAGACTTTAACATATCTTTTCTTAAAACTAAAAAAATATTATTATTATTAGTCTTTTATTTTTGTAATTTGCAATAATTCTTAATGAGGTTAATTCAAGATGGAATAAATGTTTTTAGAGTCATCTTGACTTTTTCTATGTAATTAAATATTCATTTATTGTTTTTGAAAAATTTTGTTTGTTAGTTTTGTCTTATTTTTTCAAATATTTTGATTCATACCCAATTTAATGATCTATGAGTCACATCAATCTCATTTGTACTTTGAATGGAACATTACGACATAATTGATTTCATTTCTTGGCATTTATCACTTTGATTTAGTTTTTTCTATGGTACTCTAAATCTCATCTCATGTGACCTTTATATCATTTTATTTAGTTATATTACATATTTATTTCTCTTTCTTTCATTTTAATATGTATTTCCTTCATAATAAAATAATTATTTTTATTATTTAAGCTTAATTACTCTAGTAATTCATAGTAACTCTAAATGAGGCTTAATTGACATGAAATAAATATCATTAGAAATGTCTTGATGAGCTCTACCTAATTAAAATTTTATTTTTTATATTTCTAAATATTTTATTTTCATTTGTTTTGTTAGGCTTTATTAGCATTTCGATTCAAACCTTCTTTGATAATTAGGGATATTATATTGTTTTTTTGCATTTTTTATGCAATTTTCTTATATAAATAGTATTTTTTAAATTTTTTGCTTCAGTTTTAATATACCCTTGTAATTATAATTTTCCCCTCAAATGACATTTACATCTCTTTGAACTAGTAATTTACATTGGTTCAATTTTTGACATTTGAGCATTTTTATGTATCAATATGTTATCAAAATAATAATTTTTTATTATTTATTATTTTTTAAGAGAAAATTAAAGTTAATTTTACACGAGATCTGATGAAGATCAAACAAATGTCGTTGGAGTCATCTGGTTTAGCTCAATTAAATTAAATATTAATTATTATATTTTTAAGGGTTTTCGCTTACTTTTCAAGATGTTTGAATTCATACTTTATTTGGAGATTGTGGATGTTGAATTATTCTCCTAATATCAAGAAATATAGATTCATAGTATAATTTATCTCATTTCTTCATTTTTTTATTTCATTAAATTACTATGAAATTAAATTTCTCTTTTTCTATGAATATTGCATCACTTTGATGTGGTTACATTAAAGTTTTTTAATTTTTGACATTTTAAGCTTCAATATATATATTTACTTAATGTTAAAATAATTGTTTACTTTAATTCATTTTTATTTATTGTTGTTATTTGTGATAATACCAAACAAGGACTAATAAGATTAAATAGATGTCGTTGAAGTTGTCTTAACAAACTCTCTCCAATTTAAATTTATTTCTACATTTTTTTAAGTTTTTAACATGTATTTCAAGACAATTAGATTTATAATAGATTTTATAAACAAAGGTGTTACACTTGAACTCTTCAGTATCTTTAAATATTGTTTTCATATATAATTTATCTCACTACTTCAAATCTTTTATTTTGATTTAGTTCTTTTACAATATAAGTCAAAATATCTTATAATGTCAACTTTACATGTGTTTGATTTTGTCATATTATATTGCTTCAATTTATTTTGTTTCAACATTAATCAATATCTCTTAATATTAAAATAATAATTTATTACTATTTATGTTTATTTAACTTTCTTATTCAAAATAATTTTAAATATGGTAAAAATGTTGTTAGAGTTTCACTATGTCCTCTATCTAATTAAATATTTATTTTTATTATTTAAATAATTTATTTTTTAAGATTTTGGCAAACAATATGAGAAATTCTAACTTGTACCTAATTTGATGATCTAGAAAAATTGCATTTGATCTCTATGGTATTTTCGAATGTAGCTTTTTCATACAATTTATGTCATTTCTTGAAATTGTTGATGTTGATTTTTATAAGTTTTATGAATCTCAAATTTTGCTCATGTGTTAATACTACATCTTTGCATTTTGTTATATTACATTGTTTTAGTTTGTCCCACTAGGGCATTAATATATTTTTAAAAGATCATAAAATAATAATTTTTTTTATTATTTACATTTCATTGTTTTTGTTATTTAGTGTAATTTCAAATAATGTAAGATTGAGATAAAATAATTGTTACTAAACTCATCTCAATCATCTTTATCCAACGAAGTAATTAATTTTACACTTTTAAATATTTTATTTTCTATTATTTTGGCAATGTTAATGGGATATTTTGTTTGTGCTTGATATGACAATTGAGGATGTTATACTTAACTTCATTAAGATCTTTGTATGTAGCTTTCTTAGACAATTTATCTTATTTTTTTATTTTTATTTGGTTCTATCATATGAATTAAATTTACTTTATTTTATCATTATTATATATTCATTAAATAATAAAAAATAATTTATTATTATTTATTCTTATTTACTTAGGTAGTCACCATATTTGTAATTGAGTTGTATTTAAGAAGAACCAAATGTGGATGGACTCGTCTTAAAGAGCTTCATCAAATTGAATATACATTTGCATATTTACAATTTAAAGATTTTTGAACATTTTATAAGACAATGCCTCTTTCATATCACAGAATGTTATGCTCTATGTCTTTAGTATCATAGAATGCATCTTTCTCTTACAATTTATTTGACTTCTCCAAATTTTTTTTCCTTCATTTGCTTAAATTACAATGCAACTCTAAATGTCATGTCATATGTCTTTTACATAAACTTTAATTTTGTTATATTATACTACTTCAACTTATCAAATGTTTGCTTTAATGTATATTCACTTAATGTTCATATAATATTTTATTATCATTTATTCTTATTTATACTTTTATCTTACAATAATTTCAAACGAGCTTGTACAAAGAGGAAAGAAACATTGTTCGACTTGTTTTCATGAGATCTATCCAATTAAATATTTATTTTTATTTCTTATAAAATATTTTTTTCTATGTCATGGACATATTTTATAATTCATTTGAAATCATACCATATTTGATGTTTGAGAATGTTATGCTTGATCTTCTAAATGTCATGGGATAAAATTTTCCCCCACTTTCTCATTTCTTCAAATTTTTTGTTTTAATTTCATTGTATTACAATATCACTCCAAATCTACTCTTATATGACCCTTACATAATATTGATATGGCTATATTACATTTTTAATTTATCTCATTTCCACATGAATATATAATTACTTAACAAAAAAACTAAAAAGTAATCTTATTTAATTTTATTTAATTCCTAATTCACAAAAATTGATAATAAGGTTCAATCTAAACAAATGCACATTATTGGACTCATTTCAATGTGCTCTGTGAAATAAAATATTCATTTATATATTTTTAACTATTTTACTTGTTAGGTTTTGTCAAACATTATGAGATATTTAGATTCTTAAAAAACATGTAAATTGAGGATGTCATAATTGATCTCAATAGCATCTTTGAATGTGCCTTTTGTTTACAATTTATAACATTTTTTTAATTATTTTGTGTTAGTTTGGCAACATTTTTATGTAAATCTAAGTCTCCTCTTGTGTGGCCTTTGTATCCTATAATTTTTATTATTTTTGTTTTCTTCAAGTTATAATTTTTAACTTTACTTTTATTTAATTAATTTTAATATAATAATTTATTATTATTTATTCTTATCTAATTATAATTCAAGATAACTCCATATAAGTTCCGATCTAAAAGAAACAAATGTCATTAAAGTTGTCTCGGTAACTTATTCAAGCAAATATCCATTTTCTAATCTTTCTTTATATTTGATTACTATTGTTTTCGATCATTTTTCAAGATATTTCAATTCGTGTAGGATTTAATGATTGAGCATGTTACACACAACTTAAAAATTAAGAATGCATCTTTCTTATAGAAATTTTCTAATTTCTTCAAAATTTTCACACTTATTTAGCTATGTTACTATTTGCTCTAGATCCCCTCTCATGAAACCTCATAACGGTTTGATTTTATTGTATGAAATTTTTTGATTTATGGTTTTTAACCTTTCCTACATGCTTTCTTAATATCAAAATAATGAATTTTTATTTTTTGTTTATTTAATTTGGAAATTTGAAGAAATTCTAAATAAGCTTTAATCATGATTAAACAAATGACATTGGATTGACTCAACCAGCTCCATCTAAGTAAATATTTATTTTTACAATTTTAAATATTTTCTTTTCTTTGGTTTTGTTATGTTCGAAGAAACATTTTGATTTATATTTCCTTTTATGATCAAAGATATCACATTTGATCTCTTTAGTACTTAAAAAAAATATTATGATAAATATTTTCTAATGTTTAAAAATTTTCACTATGTTTAGTTGTATTACATGGTAAATGAAAATCCAATCTTTTGCAACCTTTAGTTCTCCTTGATTTTGTTATATTACATTACTTCAATTTATCTAATTTTAGCTTTAATGTTATTTAGTTAATAATTAAATTATAATTTATTTTTTAATCTTATTTACTTTGATAATTCATAATAATTCCAAGCAAGGTTTGATCAAGATGAAACAAATTTGCATTTATTTTTTATTTTTTAGAATACTTTTCCTATGATTTGACATGTATTAAGGGAAATTTTGAATTTTACATGATTTTATGATTTAAGATGTCACATTCTATCTCCTTAATAACTTAAATTCTAGTTTTTTAGTATAATTTAACTCATTTCTTCGAATATTTTGATAAGGTTTGGATATATTAATATGTAAATCAAAATCTCCTCTTGGGAGATATTTTTATCTCTTCATTTAGTTAATCATATTGTTTCAATTTATCTCATTTCAAGCTTTATTATATATTTTCATAATATTAAAATAATAATTTATTATTAGTTTTACTTATTTTTTGTAATTCATGATAATTAAAAAAGAGGTCTCATCAACATAAAATTAAAGAAATTACACAAAGCCTTAATGAGCTTTAACTTATAAAATACAGAATTTTATGTTTTTAAATAATTTATCATTTAGGTTGACATGCTTAATGAGATATTTCTTTTTGCAAATGAGGTTTTAATTAATGATGTTACACTTGATCACCTTAGCACCTTGTAATGTAGATTTTCCATTGAATATATCTTATTTACACAACTATTTTTCACTGGTTAAATTATATTACTCCAATTTAACTCCTATCGAGCTTTAATATATATTTATTTAATAATAAAATTAATTTTTTATTATTTTTTGGAATTTACAATAATTTCAAATGAGATCTAATCTTAAGAAAATAAATATTGTTGGACTCGTCTCTATGTGCCATATAATATTAAGTATTCATTATAATTTTTAAATATTTTTTTATTATTTTTATGCTCTTTGCAAGATATTTTGATTCACATTTAATATGAGATTGAGGTTGTCACACTCGATCTCATTGGTATCATGGAAAGAACCATTCATAAACAATTTGTCTTGTTTCTTCAATTTGCTTTCTTTGCTTTAGGTATATTACCAAGTTAATTTAAATCACTTTTTGTGTGACCATTACATTCTATTAATTTTTTTGTATTATATTATTTTAAATTATTTTAGCTATCTTTATTATAAATTTACATAATATTTTGATTATAACTTGTTTTTATTTATTGTTATTTACTTTTGTAATTTATAATTTTCTCTATCTAATTAAATATTTTGATATTTTTTTATTTTTAAATATGTTTATGGTCATGGCATTCTTTTTAATTCAATTTGTACATCATACGATCAAGGATATCACACTAAAACTCCTTATATCTTGGAATGCAGTTATTTCATATAATATACTTCATTTCTTCAAAAGTTTCACTTAGATTTGGTTTTATTTTGATGTGATTCTAAATCTCCTCTCATCTGACATTTTCATTGCTTACTTGGTTATATTATATTATTATAATTTACCTTATTTTTATTTATAATATATATTTTCTTATTATTAAAGTAATTATTTATGGTTTCTTATACTAATTTATTTTGGTAACTTGTAATTTTATATATGGCCTACAAATTCTATTTCCATCATGTCGATAAACTCTATATAGTTAAATAATCATTTTAATATTTTTAAATATTTTATTTTATAATATACTTGTATTCTTTTAAAGGCATTTCAATTTGTATGGAATTTGAAGATTATTTTATACTCAATCACCTTAGTAGCTTTGAATGCAACTTTGCCATACACCTTATCTCATTTCTATAAATGTTTTGTTTTTATTTTGTCATGTTGTGATGTAACTTGAAATCCTAGCTCATGTGATCATTAAAAGTCTTTGTTTTATTTAAGTACATTGCTTCAATTTATCTTAATTTTATGTTTAATATTATTCTCTTAACATCAAAGTAATAATTTATTAATTTTTATTACAATTTATTTTCATAAATCATACTAATTCCAATAGAGGTTTGGTTGAGATGAAATTAAAATCATTAAACTTTTGTCAATGATTTCTATTTAAATAAATCTTCATTTAAAAAAGTATAAATATTTTTTCTAGGGTATTGGCATGATATACGAGAGATTTTGATTCTTATCATATTTGATGATCGAGGATGTTGCACTCGATCACCATACATACTGGAATGCAACCTTTCATGTAATTTTTCTCATTTTCTCAAATGTTTCACTTATATTTAGCTTTAGTGCCATGTAACTTTAAATCATTTCTTTTGTAACCTCTACATTACTTTGCTAAGTTATGTTATATTTCTTCAATTTACCTCATTTTGATTTATATTATATATTTAATTAATAATATAATAATTATTTTTTATTATTTAAATTTCATTAATTTGTAGTTCATAGTAATTCCAAATAAGATCGAGACAAAAAAATACAATGGGATGCATCTTGATGAGCTCTGTATAATAAAATTATCATCATCACATTTTAAAATATTTTATATTTTTTGGAATTTTTTATGTTTTAAGAGCATTTGGATTTGTAGTTGATTTGATGATTGTGGTTATTATACTCAATGTTTTGGTCATTTCAAACATAACTTTCTTGTATAATTTCTCTTTTATTAAATTTTTTATTTTAATTTTTTAAACCACGATGTTACCAAAAATCATGGATTTTTCGACCAACAAATTGTTTTGATTTTTTATATTACTTTGCTTCAACAATCTCATTTAAGCTTTAATATATATTTCATCATTAATAAAAAAAAATAATTCATTATTTGTCATTCTAATTTATTTTGACAAATCACAGAGATTATGAACATGCTCTGATTGAGTTGAAACAAATGTAATTGAATTGGTGTCAATGAGCTCTATGTAATTATATAATGATTTTTATATTTTTAGATATATTTTTTGTGTGATTTTATCATGTTTTATGGGCATTTCTATTTGTACCATATTTAATGATTTGGGATGTAACACATGATCTCCTCTATATCTTGGAATGCACCTATTTAATAAAATTTTCCTTATTTTGTGAAATTTTAACTTTGATTTGATGGTATTACTATCTAAGTATAAATCATCTCTATATGACCTTTACGTTTTTTGGATTATCGTTATTATAATTTTTCAATTTATCTTATTATGAGTAATATTATATATTTACATAATATATAAAAAATATTTATTTCTATGATTGCATATTTACTTTTGCAATTCAAACTCAGAACAAAGTCTAATCGAGGCATAAAACATCATAGGACTTGTTTCAATGAAATTAATTTCACACTCAATCTCCTTAATATCTTTGAATGCAACTTTCTCATGCAATTTATCTCTTTTTTTCAACATTTTCATTATAGTTTTGTTTTATTCGTACGTAAACTTTGAATTTCTTGTCCTGTGACCCTTTATTTCACTTAAATTTGGAAATGTTTCTTTGTTTTAATTTTTTTCATTTCAACTTCTATAAATATTTAAATTTAAACAGTAATTTAGTATTATTCTTATCTCTTTAATTTTAAATTTCTTGAAAATTCTAAATAAGTTTCAATCGTTATAAATCAAACTATGTTGGACCAATGTCAATAAGTCTTTTCCAATTAAATATTTATCTTTATATACTTCAATATTTAATTTTTAATGACATTAGCAAGCTTGACGAGAAATTTTATTAGTATCAAATTTTATGATTGCCGATGTTCAACTTAAACTTTTTGGATTCTTTAAATCCACAATTTTCATATAGTTTATTTAAATATTTCAAAATTCTAACTTTGATTGGGCTATATTACTATGAAGCCCCAAATCTTCTCTCCTATGACCTTTAGATAACCTCGATTTGGTCATATTATGTTGTTTAAATATATCTTATTTTAGAATTAATATAAATTTACTTGATATTTAAAAAATATTTTATTTTATTGATGATTATTTACTACAATAGTTTGCATTGATTCCAAAAGTGGTCCAATTAATAGAAAACAAATGTAATGGGCCTTATCTTGATGTCTTATATCCAATTAAATATTTTGTTATTCAAAAACTTAATATATTTCTTGAGGCACCTATAATCATACCTGATTTAGTGATTGAGGATGCTTCACTTGATGTCCTTAATATCTTTGGTTACAACTTTTTTGCAAAATGTATCTCATATTTTTAATTTTTTTTCTTTGATTTAGTTATATTACTTCGTAAACTTAAATGTCAAATAGTGTCACTAATACATTTATTTTATTTTTTATATTACATTACTTTAATAATCATCAATAAGCATTAATATGTATATTTAATTACTATTTAAATAGTAATTCGCATTTTTTATGTTCAATTAATTTAGTAACTCATAATAATTCCAAATGATGTATGATGAAGATAGAACAAATATCACCTCAAAGAGCTCCATCAAATTAAATATTTATTTTATATTTTTAAATATTTTATATTTTTAAATATTTTATTTTTTTTAATTTTTTAAGATGCTTTATAAAAATTTATTATTCATACCAACTTTTATGATAAAGGATGTTATGCTCCCTTCATTAGTATCTTTTAAAATAATTTTTCCCATCTTCATAAAATCTAATTTTTCATAATTATGAATTACCAAAATAAATAAGTATAAAAGATAATGAATCACTATTTCAACATTAACAAAAAAATATATTAAATCTAAAATGTGATAAATTGAAGCAATGTATTTTAAACCATTTAAAACAATGTAAATGAGACACAAGGGTTGATTTAGAGTTAGATAGTATACTAACTCAAAGAAAAAAATAGCTTGGATATAGTATCCATGATAGTATACTAGAGTGAGTCAAACAAGCTAGTTCATTAAATCAAGAATGAATTAAATTGTCTAAAAATTAAGTTAAAATAAGTCAAAATAAAAACATTAATTAATATATAAAGGAATATTTAATTACATAGAACTCATCGATATCAATCTAGTAATCATTATTTTTTCATGATATGAACTTTTTTGGAATTACTCTGAATTAACATAGTAAATAAGTTCAAAAAATATTAAAGGAATTATTTTATTATTAAGTAAATAAATAAATGAGACAAATTGAGATAATATAGTTTGACAAAATCAACACAATATAATTGCCAAACTTAAGAAGATATAGTGGTGCCATGTGACATAACAAGGTAAAAGAACATTTAAAAAAATAATGTAAATTTTAAGAGAATGTTGGATTACATGACACTAAGAATTTTGAGTGTAACATCTTTAATCATCAAATCAAGCATAAATATAAATATCCCAGAAACATTCGAAAAACCATGAAAATAAATTTTTAAAATTACATAAATGAATGTTTAATTAAATAGAGCTTCTTAAGAGGTATGCAATTATGTTGGCTTCATGTTGATTCGGCTTCCATTTAGTTATTACATAGTTTTTACAAAAGAAAATAGGCACAAATAATAACATATTATATTTGTTACATTTAGCAAATTATGTTGAAGACAAAATGTGACAGATATAAGGAATGCTATATAACCCAAACACAGCAACAAAACTATCGCTGGAGAGAAGATCTCGAGTTACATTATCATATGCTCAAATCTAAAAAAACTTTTCAATAAATGAGATAAACCATACAAGAAATTTGAATTCTTGGTTATCATGGAGATCAAATGTAGCATATTTGAAAGAAAAGTTAGATAAACAATATTTCTTAAAGAATGTCAAATTCTAAAACAATTTTTTTAAAAAAATATAGAAATTAAATTCTAATTCCATATAGCTCATCAAAATGAGTTTAGTGACGTTTGTTTCGTCATGATCACACCACGTTTAAAATTACAATGAATTACAAAATTAAATATGCATAAAAAATAACAAATTGTTACTTTAGTATTGAAAAAGTTTATATTAAAGTTGTATTTAGATAAATTAAAGTAACATTATACCAACAAATCGAAGCTATGCAAAGGTGACATGAGAGGAGATTTATAATTATGTAGCAATATTTTTAAGAAAGAGAAAAAAAATTATAATTGAGAAAAATTATATGGCAACATTGCATTCCAAGATACTGAGAAGTGCGAGTGTAACATCCTAAATTATCAAATCAAGCATGGATTGAAATGTCACTCAGTGTATGACAAAGCCATCCAAATTGAAACGTTTAAATATATATATATATATATATATATATATATATATATATATATATATATATATATATATATATATATATATATATATATATATATATTCAAATAGATAAAGCTCTTTGAGATTACTCTAATAAAGTTTGTTTCATCTTGATAAACCTCATTTGCAATTATTATGAATCATCAAAGTGAATAACCACAAAGAATAATGAATAATTTTTTTTATTTTATGTATATATATATATATATATCAAAGTTGAAATGAGAAAAATTGAATCAATAAAAATTTGTTACATGAGAGGAGAATAATAGAAACATAATATTGCAAAATAAATAAAAAATTTTGGAGAATGGCATAAATTATACAAGAAAAGTTCTAACCAAGATACTAGGGATATTTAGCATAGCATTTCTTATTATCAAATAAGATAAAAATAAAATGTCTAATAAGTTATACCAAAATCATTAAAAATAAAATATTTAAAAATGTAAAATTGAATAATTAATTAGATACATCTCATTGAGACTAGCCTAACAAAGTCTTTTTCATCTCGATTCAAACTCTTTTGGAATTGCCTTGAATTTTAAAAAAATAATCATAAAAATTAATAAAATTTATTTTTAATTTCATGTTAATATATATTAAAACTAAAATGACATAAATTGAAGCTGTATATTGTAACAAATTAAAAGCATTGTAAAGCTTATAAGAGAAGAGAATCAAAGTTTTATAATAATATAGCTAAATTAAAAACAACATTATTAAAAAAAGTAAGATAAATTGCATGTGAAAGTTGCATCCCATGATATGAAAGAGATAAAGTATGATATCTTCATTTTGTAAATCTAGAATGATTCAAAATATCATGCAAAGTACGCCAAAAGATAAGAAAATTAGATATTAAAAAAATTACTAATGAGTGTTTAATTAGATAGAAAGCATTAAGGAGACATTTGTTTCATCTTGATCGAAGCTCACTTTTAATTACATTGAATTATCATCATAAATAAATATAAATAATAATAAATTAAATATGATTTGTTAAGTAAATATATGTTAAATCAAAAAACAGATAAATTAAGTAATGTTACACTATAAAACCAAGGCAATCTAAAGGTCACACCAAAGGAGCTTTGTAGTTACAAAGAAATAATTGCAAATAAAAAAACATTTAACAAATAATACAAATTATATGGGAAAGTTACTTTCCAAGATGTTAACAACATAAAATGGAACATCTTTGATTATGAAACCTTGCATAAATCAAAATGACTCAAAAACTATTAAAATCATAGAAAATAAAATATTTAAAACTATAGAAATGAATTTTTAAATGTATAGAGCTCATCAAGATGTGTCTAATGATATTTATTTCATCTCAATTAGACCTTGGTTTGGATTACCATCAATTACTAAAGTAAATAAAAATTATTAATAAAAAAAGAATTATTTTATTAATAATAAAAATATATATATTAATGCAAAAATGAGATAAAATGAAAAATGTCATATAACTATTTCAAAATGATGTAAAAGTCACAAGAATAGTAATATGATCAAATCAAAGAAAAAAAGTTTAACAAATGAGATAAATCATACAAAAAATGTTTATTTTAAGATAATAAGGAGACAAAGTATAACATCCTCAATAATCAAATAAGATATAAATTAAAATCACTCATAAAGAATGACAAAATAATAAAAAATATTTAAAAATATATAAAAAAATTAATTAGATGAGCTTGTATAGATGAGTCTAACGACATTTACTTCCTCTCGATTTGAGCACATTAAGTATTACCAAGTGCTTCCCAAATAATAAAGTATAATTAATAATAAATTATTATTTTTAGATTAAAAAGACATAATTAAAGCTTAAATGAGATAAATTAAAATTTTATAATATAACTAAATCAAAGAAATTTAAAAGTCGCATGAGAGGTGATTTAGTATTACATAGTAATATTGCTAAGTTAAAGGAAAAAATTTAAAGAATTGCAACAAATTATGTAGGAATTTACATTATATGATAATAAGGAGATCAATTGTAATATGCTTGATGGTTAAATTTAGTATGAATCAAAGTTCTAAAATAAACATGTCAAAATAAAAGAAAATAAATTATTTAAGAAATATCTATTCAAATACTTAATTGAATAGGGGTCTTTAAGACGAGTCTATGGACTTTTGTTTTGCCTTGATTGGATATCATTTGGAATTACTAGTAATTACCAAAGTAAATAAGTTTAAATAATATTAAACTACTTTTTGAATATTAAGTAAAAAATTTTCCAATAGAATATTTCATATCTCTTTAAATTTTTCACTTTGATTTGATTACATCATAATATAACCTAATTCTCCTCTAATATTACTTTTATAATATTTTTATTTTGTAGTATTACATTACTTCAACTTATTTCATTAATAATTTACTAATATCTATGGAAATTTATTTTAATAATTCATAGAAGTTCCAAACAATGTTCTATTGAGATCAAAAAATAATTGTTATACTAGATTTATGAACACTATCTAATTAAATATTCTTTTCTATAGATTGAAATATTTTACTTTTTATGGTTTTGACATATTTCACTGTATACTTCTATTCATACTTGATTTCATGATCAAGGACATCACCCTCGATCTCCATATAAACTTGGCATGCTACTTTTATGTACTAATCCCATTTCTTCCAATTGTTCACTTTTATTTTTTATGTTACTGTGCAACTGTAAATCTCTTTTTGTATAACCTTTACATTATTTTTAATTTGCTATGTTATATTGCTTCAAATATTCTCATCTCAGCTTAAATAAATATTTATTGAATATTATTAAAATAATTTATTTTTAATTATGCTTTCTTAAATCTTTAATTTGCAATAATCTCAAATGAGGTCTCATCAAGATGAATCAAAAGTCAACAGACTCATCTCATAGAGCTATATCTAATTTTTTATTTTTTAAAGGTTTTTCATTCTAAACTTTTGAAGATTTTCAAGAGACTTTATAGTTTATACATGATTTTAAAATTAAAGATGTTACATTTGATAGCCTTAGTTTCTTAGAATGCAATTTTTCAAAAACATTTATTTCATTACTTCAAACGTTTTGCTTTATTTTGGTTATTTTACGAGGTAACTATAAATCATTGCACATAGGGTTATCATATTAACAACATTGTCTAAGTTTTATAAATTTTGTGTTAATGTATATTTACTTATTATTAAAATAATAATGTATTATTATTTGTGCATATTTAATTTGATAATTAAAAGTAATTTCAAGTGAGGTTCTATTGAGATCAAGAAATGTAGTTGGACAAGTCTTAATGACCACTATTTCTTTAAAGTTTAGTTTGCATATTTTTAAATTTTTTTATTATCTTTGCTAGCTTTATAACGATTTGAAATCATATTTGTTTTAATAAATGAGGAAGTTACTCTCGATCTTCATAGTATCATCAAATGCCACTTTCTTATAAACTTTTTTCATTTCTTTAAAGCTTTCACTTTGATTTTGGTTATATTTCTATGTAGCTAAAAACCTCTTTTCTTGCAACCTTTACGTCATCTTGTTTAGGTAATATTACATTTCATCAATTTATCTTAGGTTTACTTTAGTAAATATGAAGTTAATTTTTACATAAAAACATATTATTATTTATGCTTATTTACTTAGGTCAATTGTATTATTATTAATCGAGGTCAAATTGAGATCAAGTGAATGTCACTCTCATTTCAACTAAATCTATCAAATTAATTTTTTTATATTTTGAAATTTTTATTTTCTAAGGTTTTATCTTGTTTTGTGATGTATTATAATTTTTACCAAATTTGATATTCTATGAGGACACACTTAAGAATCATAGTATCTTGAAATGCAACTTTACTATAAAATTTATCTCATTTTTTTAAAAATTTTATAAATTGATTTGTTTATATTACAATGAAATTATGCATCCTCCCATGAGATATTTACCTCGTTTTAATTTGAATATATCATATTGTTATAACATTGTTATTTTTGTTTATTTAGTAGTACAATTAACTATAATTCAAAATAATATCAAATTAAGATAAAACAAACTTCATTGAACACCTCTTGATGAGCTCTATTTAATTAAATATTCTATTTGATATTTTAAAAAAGTTATTTTTTTATAACTTTGGCATGATTTCGTGATATTTGAATTTATAACTAACCATACTATCAAAATTGTTACACTCAAACACTTTAGTATATTAGAATATAGCTTTATAATATATTTCATCTTATTTCTCTAAATTATGGCTTTGATTAGGTTATATCATTTTCTAACTCCTAATCTTCTAACTTGTCTCCTTTATAATGCTTTGATTTTGTAATATTACATTGCTTAAATTAATCTCATTTCATCTTCAACATATTTACACTGAATAATATAATAATAGTTTATTATTATCTATTTATATTTACTTTGGTAATTTGTAGTAATTTTGAAAGACAAGTGATTGAGATCAAAAAGTCATTGTAGAACTTGTGCTAAAAGGCTCTATCCTATGAAATTTTTATTTTTATGTTTTTAAAATTTTTATTTTCTTTTATTCAAATAAGTTTTGTGACATGTTTTGATCATACATAATTTCATATTCAATGATTTTACACTTAGTCTCTTTACTATCTTGGAAAACAAGTTTTGTGTAAACTTTAACTGATTTTTTCAAATGTTTTGCATTGATTTTGCTATTTTATGAGCATAATTTAATTCTCCTCTTGTGTGAACTTTATATTATTTTTATTTAGTTATATAACATTGTATCACATTATCTCATTTTTTAAATTCTTTTCATTGATTTTGTTATTATACAAGGAAACTTTAATTCTCCTCTTAAGTAACCTTTATATTGAATTGATTTTGTTTTACAACATTATCTTAGTTTATCTTTTTTTCAAATATTTTCATTGGTTTTATTATTTTGTGAAATTAATTCAATTTTTTTACTTGAGTGACCTTTATATAGTATTCATTTGGCTATATAAAATTGCATCATTTTATCTCGTTTCATATTTATTGTATATTTACATAATATTAAAATAATAAATAGTTATCTTTTATGTGTATTTGGTTTGGTAATTTAAAATAATTCCAAATGTGCTCTATCTTAAAGATTGTTGGACTCATCTTAAAGAGGTTTATCTAATTAAATATGGATTTCTATAATTTTTTAACTATTTTATTTTTTTATTTTGTGACATGATTTACGAGGAATTTTAGTTCATATCATATTTCATCATTTAAGATGTCACAATTGAAGTCCTTAATATTTCAAAAAGAAAATTTTCACTACAATTAATCTAAATTATTCAATTTTCCTTCTTTAATTTTGTTAGATAGCTATGAAATTCTTATTCTCCTATTATGTGAGTTTTACATCACTTTAATTTTTGCTAAGACATAATTTTAATTTATCTTATTTAAGCATTATTATATATTTACAAAAAATTTAAAAATAATATATTATTATTAATGCTTATTTATTTTTTGTAATTTATAGTATTCCAAATGAGATGAGATTAAGATGAAAGAAGTCTCCTTGGACTAATCATGATAAACTCTACCTAATTAAATATTCATTTCTATAATTTTAAAATTTTCATTTTTTATGATTTTTGAACACTTAACAAGGTATTTCTTTTTATACATAATTTAAAAATAAAAAAATATTATACTTGATCATCTTAGTATCTTACAATCCAACAATCCTATATCAATTTTCCCATTTTTTCAAATCTTTCATTCTCATTTGTTTATATTAGTATGAATATTTAATTCTTCTATCATAGTCATTAACTTCAATTCAATTGGTTACTATTATATAACTTAAATTTATCTTAATTTAGATTTATTATATGGTTATATAATATTAAAAATATAATTTATTTTTATTCATTCTTATTGATTTTGGTAATTCACAATAAATCAAAAAACAATTTTTTAAGAAGAAACAAATGTCATTGTATCCCACTCAAAGAGGTTTATCAACCTTTATATTACTTTTTTTAAATTATAATTATTTAATTTTTATATTATTGGCACATTTTATGAGTCATTTTTATTTTTTGATTAATGATCTTATGCTCAATCTGCTTCGTATCTTGGAGTACAACTTTCTTTCATACTTTATGCCATCAATTCAAATTGTTTGCTTTAATTTGGTTATATAATTATGAAATTGTTGATCTTTTCAAGTGTGCCCCTTACATGGCTTTGATTTTGTTATATTATATTTCCTTAATTTATTTCATTTGAGCATCAATTTTTATTTATCTATTGTTAAGATAATTATTTTTTATTATTTATTCTTATTTACTATGATAATTCACAATTATTCTAAACGTGGCTTAATCAAGATGAAACAAAATCATTGGACTTCTCTCAACAAGCTTTATCCAATTAAAAATTTTTTTTTTTCAAAATATTTTATTTTATAGTATTTTTGTAAATTTTAGATGGAATTTTGATTTGTATTTGTAATTGTAATTAATGATCCCACACTCAGTCTTCATGTTATCTTCAAATTAAATGTTTTCATAAATTTATCTAATTTCCTAAAAAAATTTTGCTTTGATTTGCTTGTATAACTATGGAACAATAAATCTCCTCTAGTTTGCCCATTATGTCACTTTGATCAAGTTTGTTACATTGCTTTAATTTATCTCATTTTAGTTTTTAATATATATTTACCTAATTCAAAAATAATAATTTATTATTATTTGTGCTTATTTACTTTCTTTATAACTAATAATTCCAAATTAAGACTAATTAGGTTAAAACAATCATTGTTGGAGTCATCTCTATGAGCTCCATCTAATTAAATATTGTCTTTTACAATCTTAAATATTTTATTAGGTACGATAATTTGTACAAAAATTGAAGATCGAGGAAGTTATTCTTGATGTCCTTTCTAGTATGGATTGTAATTTTCTCATTACATCTAATTTCACCAAAAATTTTTGTTTTGGTTTGTTTACATTACTATTCAGTCTAACAATCCCTATGTGTGACCTTTACATTGCTTGATTAAGTTTTATTAAATTGATTTAGTTTATTATATTTAAGCTTTAGTATTTATTTTCTTAATATTAAAATAATATTTTTAATTATTTATACTTATTTATTTTGTAAATTCATTATAATTCTAAATGAGAACTAATCAAGACGAAAATATATTGCCTAAATTTCCATAACATGCTCTATCTAAATATAGATTTGATTTTGTATTTTTCAAATATTTCATTTTATAAGAATTTTGCATTCCTTATGAGATTTTTTGATCAATACCTAATTTGATGATCAAGGATGTTACACTTGATCTCTTTATTTTCTTGGAATGTAGTTTTTCATTAGAATTTACTTAGTTTTTTTTTTAATTTTCTTTCTTTGACTTCATTATATTACTATATATCACTTAATCTCTGCTTATGTGACCATTAAATCACTTTTTTATTATATTATATAGCTTCAATTTATCTTATTTTTAGATTAATATATGTTTATCTAGTATTAAAATAATATTTTATTATCAATTATTTTTGTTTGTTATATAATTATTTTGTTTTAATCTATGTCATTTCGATAGTAAAATTAACTTCAAATGAAAATAGAAATTTATTTATAATTGTGGTTGTTCATTTTAGTAATTCATATTAATTACAAAATGTGTTTGATTAAAATGAATTAAATGATGTTGGATCAACTTGACAAGCTTTTTTTAATTAAATATTCATTTTAGTAATGAGAATTATTTTTATTTCTATTGTTTATGCATGCTTTTTGAGTTATTTTTATTTGTGACAACTTTAATGATCGAGGATGTTACACAAATTAAATATCTTCATGTGTGATATTTATGTAGTTGTGGTTAGGATATATTACAACACTTCCATTTTGATTATTTCAACTTTGATATAAATTCATTGAATATTAAAATTTTATTAGTTATATTAACGTATATTTATTTTTAAAATTTAGAGTAATTTTACACAATGTGCGACTAAAATGAAACAAACATCTTTGCTCACATTTCTATGAGCTCTATAAAATTAAATTTTATTTTCATTTTTAAATATTTTATTATTAACTTTTTGGACATGATTTTGAAGATGTTCAGTTTATACAAGATTTAAGGATTGAGAATATTTCACTTAATCCCTTGAGTACAATGTAATGCAACCTTGTTATACATATTATCTCGTTTCTTCAAATTATTTCTTTGACCTCGTTATGCTACTATGAAAATTTAACATCATCTCGTGTGATATTTACATCACTTTCATTTAATTAAACTATTTTACTTTGATTTGACAATTTTTGACTTTAATATAGATTTATTTAATGCTAAATAATAATTTTTTTATTATTTAAGATTTATTTTTTTAGTTTGAAGAAATTTCTTTTTTAATTTTTGCATTTTATTGAACTTTTTATTCATACTAGATTTTGCAAATTATAGAAGTTCACTCAATCTCATTAATATGTTGGAGTGCAATATTCCTATGTAACCTAAATTATTTCTTTAATTTTTTTTTGCCAAGACTTGGTTACATTTAACCGTGACTATAAATCGCATCCTTTATGGCCATTGCGTAGCTCTGATTTAGTTATAATACATTGCATGACTTTATCTTTTTTCCACTTTAATATATAATTTCTTAACATTAAAATTATTTTTTTATATTATTTTCGTTTATTTACATTCATAATTCACTATTCATCCCTAAAAGTTCCTTTTGAAAGAAAACAAACATCATTGAACCCTTCTTGAAAAGTTTTATGTAATTAAATATTCATTTGAAAACTTTTAAATATGTTATATCTAGTCATTTGAGAGCATAGAAGTGGCTCTTTGATTCATACTTTATTTGACGATTGAGAATATTGCACTTTATCTCCTAATTATGTTAGAATAATATTTTCCTATGGAACTTATCTTATTTTTTAAAAATTACTTACATTTATTTTGTTATATAACTTTGTACTCTAAATCTTCTTTCTCATGAAATTTAATTTGGCTTTAATTTAATTTTAATATATTACTTCAATTAATCTCATTCAACATTATTATATTTTTAATTAAAAATAAAAAATTATTTATTATTGTATATGTTTATTTGATTTTAAAATTTATAGTTATTCGAAATGAGGTCCAATCATGATAAAACAAAATTCTTTGGGCTTATCTTAATGAGTTCTATCCAACAAAATATTAGTCTTTTACATTTTATGAATTTTTTTGTATCCTTTTGGTATGTTTTATAATACATTTTGATTCATACCTTATTTGATGATCGAGGATGTCATACTCACTCTTTCAAGTATTTGTGAATATAGTTTTTACATGCTATTTATCTCATTTATACAAATGTTTTGTTTTGATTTAGTTATATTACTATGTAACTCAATTTTTTTTTGCATGTGACATATACATTGCTTTTATTTGGTTATATTACACAATTTAAATTTATGTAACTATAAATCTCTTTTCGTGTAAGCTTAATATGACTTTGATTTAGTTATAACATAATGCTTTATTTATTCTTATTTTTTAAAATTTATGTTTTGTTAATATTTAAATAATAAATAATTATTATTTATGCCATTTTTACTTTGGTAATTCATAAAAATTCTTTATGTCCTAATTGGGATGACACAAATGTCACTAGACACATTTTGGTAAACTCTACATAATCAAAATTTCTTTTTTAAAATTTTTTAAAATATTTTAGTTTCTAAGCTTTTGGAATCGTTTACAGATATTTCTGTTCATAACTGATTTAGTAATCGATGATGTTACTCGAAGTCTCCTTATTAACTTCAAATGTAATTTTCATAAACAATTCATCTCATTTCATCAAAACTTTTGCTTTGGTTTTGTCATGTTTGGGTATAACAATAAAACATTTCTTATGTTAAAATCATAAATTTTTTATTCAATTATATTACAATAGTTTAATTTATCAATTTTAGCTTTATTATATATTGAGTTAATATTAAAATAATAACTTATTAATGTTTATCTTTATTTATTTTGATAATTTTTAGTATAAGAAATAAAATTTGATCGACATGTAACAAATCTTATTGGACTTATTTCAGTTAGCATTATCTATCTAAATCTTATTGCCACTTTCTCAAATAATATACCACATTTTGTGAATTTTCTATTCAGATTTAGCTATATTTTGTGTAACTCTAAATACGTGACTAAATAACCTTTACTTCTCCTTCACTTGATTATTTTACAAATTCTTAAATTATTTTATTTTAACTTTAATATATTTTTATTTAATATTAAATAATAATTTATTATAACTTTGGTAATTCATAGTATTCCAAATGAGGTTTGACCAAAATGGAACAAATGTCATTGGATTTGTCTTAGTAAACTGAACCTAACAAAATAATCCATTTTATGTATTTGAAATTTTATTATAAATGATTTTTGTATGTTTTATGAGACATTTCAATTCGGAACTAATTTTAAAAAATAAGAAAATAGCTATTGATCTCTTGTGTATCATGACATGTTACTTTCAAATACATTTTGTCTCATTCTTCAAAAATTTTTACTTTAATTTGATTATACTACTACGTAATTCTACATTTCCTTTAGTATGACCTTTATGTCACATTTAGTTCATTTTTACATTATTTCAATTATCATATTTCCAACTATAATATATATTTATGTAATATTAAAATATATTTTATATTTTTTATGCTTAGTGACTTTGGAAATTTATAGTAACTCAAGGTGTTATATCCAATTAAAGTTTTATTTTCATATTTTTAAATAGTTTATTTGTAGTTATTTGCACATTTAATGAAGCATTAAACCTCTTTTCTTATTTAATGATCAAGGATGCTACACTCATTCCACTTGGTATAATTCAATGTAATTTTCTTATAAAATATATTTATATTTTTTTTTGAATTTTTTCTCTTGTTTTGGTTAACTACAACATAACTCTAAATATCTTCTAATCTAATGACTACACTTTGATTTGGTTATATTACAAATTTGAAGTGAAAAATCAATGTGAAAAATTTGAAGTAAGCACGAATAAATATGTCTAGTAACTAACTTTAAAAAATAAATTTTTTGAACATATAAAAATAAAATTTTAATTACATACATTTCATCAAGATGAGCACTAAGATGTTTGTTTTGTCATGGTTTAATTTAGATCAAATTGCAACATATTACAAAATAATTAAGCATAAATATTAATATATTATTACATTAATAATAATTAAAGATATAACTAAGTTCAAGTGATTTTAATTAAAGTTATGTAATATAACATGATCAAAAGGATTTTAATGTAACATAGGGTGAGAATTAAATTTCTATAGAAATACAACCCCATCTATGTGAATAATTTGAAGTAATGAGAAACATTGTGCATGAAAGTTGCATTCAAAGAAGATTGAAAGCCCTCATAAAATGGGCTAAAAAATGCCCAAAAAAGTAAAAAATTTGAAAATGTAAAAATAAATGGATAATTATATAGAGCTGATCGAGATGAATCCAATGATGTTTGTTTTGTTTGGATTACACTTTGTTTGTAATTACTATGAATCATGTAAGTAATTAGCAAAAATAATTAAAAATTATTATATTTATAATAAGTAAATATATGTCAAAGTTAAGGACGTAATTTTAAGTACTAAAATTCAACCAATTCAAAATGTTTTAAACAACACATATGAGGACATCGAAGAAAAAAAATTGAGGAAATGAGATATATTTCATAAGAAATTGCATTGTAAGATGTTAAGGAGGTCACGACAACATCCTAAATCATCAATTAAGTACAAAACAAAATGTTTCGTTTTGCCTTTCCACCACCTTGATTTGGTATATTACCTTTCTTTTATTACTTTGCTTTAAGTTTTCACATTTTAGATCAATTACATATTTCCTTAATATTCAAATAATAATTTATTATAATTTAAGAATATTTATGCTGATAATTTATGGTATTTCTAATAAGGTCATTTTGAGATTAAGCTGATATTATCAGACTCTTCTGGATGAGATCTACCTAATTAAAAAATTATTTACAAAGATTTTTTTATAAAGTTTTGCATGGTTCATTAGGTATTTCGATTTATACCTAATTTTACAGTTGATGTATTATATAGAAAGCTATAAATCTTATTAATAATATAACAAAATAAAAGCATAAAAAATATTACGAAGTGAAATAAATTAAATATGAAATTTGTATTATAAGATACTAAGGTGATCAAGTAAAACATCCTCGTTCAACAAATCAAATACAAATAAAAATGTCTTAATTGGCTGTAAGTGATCATAAAACTTAAATATTCAAAAAATATAAAAATGAATTTTTTAATTTTGTTGAGCATATTGAGATTAGTATAATGATGTGTATTACATATAAATCAAGCAACATTTTGAATATTACAACTATCAAATTAAATAAAAATTAATATTAATAAGTTTTTATTTCAATTTTAAGAAAATATATGTTAAAATTAAAAAATGAAATAAATTGAAGGACTATAATCTAACCAATTTAAACTGATGTAGAGGTCACACCAACAAACTTTGAGTTACATAATATGATAACAAAATCATGACAAAAAATTTAATGAAAAGCGATAAATTGTCTGCGAAAGTTGTAATCAATGATGGTCACAAGATAGAGTGTAATGTCATCAATCTTCAAAAGTAATATGAAGTTTTCCAAAAAAAAGTATTTAAAAGTACACAAATAAATATTTAATAAGACAGAGCTCATTGAGTCACGTCAAACATTGTTTGTTTTTTTAAAATTTTTAATTTTTTTTAAATTATTACAAATTAACAAATAGAACAAGAAATAACAAAAGGGATATAATATGATAAATTGAAAAAAAATAAATTTAACCAAATCAAAAGCATATAATGGTCATATGAGAGGAGAATTAGAATTACAAAGAAAAATAACCAAATCAAGGTAAAAAATGTAAATTGTTAAATAATTATAAAAGAAGGTTTTATTCCAAGATATTATAGAATTTAAAGCTAACTTAGCAAAACTAATATGAAATATCACTATAATATTAAGAAGATATATATTGAAGTTGAGATGAGATAAATTGAAGATAAATTATTTAAATAAAAAAAGTAATGTATATGACACTAGAGAAGAGAATTAGAATCACATTATAGTGTAAACAAATAGAAAAACAAAATTTCAAAGAAATAAGATAAACTTTAAATTGCATTTTATGATACTAAGGATATCCACTATAACGTCCTAAATTTTAAAGTCAAGTATTAGCTAAAATGCCTCATATTGCAAAGAAAAAATCCTAGTAAAAAAATATTTTAAAATATTTAAAAATGAATATTTATTAAAATTTGAGAATTAGCCAACGTCTTTTGCTCTCTTTGTAGGACCTTGATTGGAATTTCTAGAAATTACCAAAGTGAATAAAAATAAAAATACTGTAAAGTATTTTTCTAAAACTAATTAAATATATTTTAAAACCGAGATTAGATAAATTAAAGAAATATAATAAAAACAAATTCATAACTATATAAAGGCTATTTGAAATTAGGTTTTGGTTTGCCTATTAATATAATCAAATCAAAGAAAACAATTTAAAAAAATTAATAAATTGTATGGATAAGTTGCATTCTTTGATGTTAATGAGATTAAGCATGAACCATTAGATCATTAATCATTTATGAATCAAAATATGTCATAAAACATGCAAAAACTTAGAAAATAAAAAATTAATCATTAATTGTATGGGGCATCTCAAGATGAATCTAAGATTCATTATTTCATCTCAATCGATCAATATTTTGAATTATTGTGATTTGCAAAAAATTTAAATAATATTAAACTATTCTTTTAATATAATATATATTTATATTTGTTAAAGCTAAAATAACATACATTTAACAAATGTAATATCACCAAACAAAAGTAATATATAACACATTAAGGAAAGGAATTATAGTTTCATAATTAGATTTTAAGAAATAAGATAAATTATATGGGAAAGATTAATCCAAGAGACTTAGAATATCATCTACATCATCCTTGATCACCATATTAAGTAAGAATCAAAATGTCTCTTCAAGCATGAAAAAGTCAGAAATAAAAAAAATTAAAATTATAAAAATAATATTTAACTAAATAGATCACATCAAGATGAATCCAATCATGTATGTTTTAGTGAGATTCAAAAACCTTGTGAACTACCACAAATTAAAAATTTAAAAAACATAAAAAAGAAAATTAATAATTTAATATCTAATCAATATATTAAATTAAAAATATTGTTAACTATAGAAATGCAATATGACTAAATCAAAGTAATGATGTGGTCACATGATAAAAGATTAATGTAACATAATAATATAACCAAACAAAAGCAAAAAACTTTAAGACGTGATAAATTCTATTAGATGATTACATTCCAAGATACTAACGAGATTGAGTCTAACCTTATCAATAATCAAATATGTTATGATTAAAAAATTCTTGTCAAGGTTGAGAAAAGAATATAGAAATGAATACTTATTTCCCTAAAGCTCGTCGACACAAGTCTAACGAATTTCTACATTTTGACAATATCATATTTGAAATTACTATGAAATAAAAAAATAAATGTGCATAAATATTATCAAATTTTTACAATAAGTTAAGTAAAAATATGAAAACTAAAAATGAGATAAGGAGAAGTAATATAATAAAAAAAGTGATGTATATGCCACACCAGGGGAAATTTGGAGTTCTATTGTAATATATCGATTTTAAAATGAAACACTTGACAAATGATGTAAATTGTAAGAGAATGTTGCCTTTCATGGTACCAAGAAAATGGAATATAAGTTTCTCTATCCAAATCACAAAAACATTTCATAATATGTCCTAGAACATTAAAAAAATAAAATATTTAATCATATAAACATGAATATTTAATTAAATAAATACTCATTACCATGAGTCCAATGTCATTTATTTTGTCTTGGATAGATCTCGTTTCAAATTTCAAAGAATTAAAAAAAATAAATGAGAAAAATAATTGAAAATAATTTTTTAAAAATTTAAATAAATATATAATAAAGTTTAAGTGAGATAAATTAAAGAAAATTAAATTAAAAAAATCAAAATGTTATGAAGGTCATATGAGAGGAGAATTATAGCTCTATAGTGTTGTTGGATAATGTGATCAAAACATACCTTAGCTCTTAAAAATTTGAGAAAGGATTAGGTTCAAGCAATATATCCATACAAGGGCTTATACAAAGGTGTTATATGATTATAATTGTATTTCATAGGATACAAGCAAGTAACAACTTTCCCCATGAGGTATGAAGTTGTATTCACTTTTAACATATGAGATCTCAAGCTAAGGAATAATGATATGAACAAATCACATTGATGTTCTCACCTTGGTGAAGTGGCTTGGTACAGATAGTGGAGTCTATAAAATATCAAACAAGGAATCACATTGTCACATGCACTAATAAGAGAGTTGGATGTGTTAAATAAAACTTTTTAAAGATGAAATAAATTAGCTAAGGAGTTCCCTTGTGATTTGTTGGTTTTTGTTAACATCAAATAATGAGCAAGACATTCTTAAGGCACCTCGTGAATCACATCATCTGGTTTTTTGTGCACAACACACAAGTACCACGCAAACTTGGTGATAGTGCTTCGTCACTTCAATTAAAAGTTCATCCTTCTCAACATGATGAACCTTATTTCTAAATAGATTAAGGGTACAATAACAAATTGTTAACCTATGAATACAAAAGTTTATTAGAGAATGCTAAAAGGAAATTTTTTTATTTCTAAACAATATTTTGGAATTTTAAAAGACACCACAAATTACTAAATAAATATTTTAAATAAATATTTTAAATAAAAATTTAAAATAATTTAAAAGTTACAAAGTTGATTGAATTGAGAAGTTCTAAAATATCAAATTCATTTTCATGTGGTTGTAAGGACAATGGTGTAAGTGGAGAGGTGGATGATGCCTTAAGCTGATTGTTAGTATAATTTAGGTTGAAGTGAATTAGCATAAGTTAATGGTTCAACCTATGTGTTTTGGAAGACGCTCATTCATGGATTAAGTCTACTAGAGTTGATCGGTCAGAATGGGTTCAGTTGGTCATGTAGGTTATCATAGACTGGTATGTCAGCTTGGTCGAAATGGATGGAACATGAGTTAGTATGGGTAGTGACACCATAGCTAGCGATAAAGTTATAAGAACCAATGATAATGGAGGTTGTAGACAGCGAAAAAATCAACCCATACTAAATTTTCAGCTCTTTTGAAATCATTAATCAAATTTGGTGTCAAAGGAATTATGATACTACAAAATGTTTGGCCAATAGTAAATTTAAAGCTCCAAATATTCAATAAGCTATCAATTATTCTTCAAATGACTGAATGAAAAAATAACAATGATAAAGGAGATTAGTGAGAAGTAGATGGGCTAATCTTGGTATGACTCTTAGTTTGAATAAGACTAATATGCACCCTAATGGAATCTATGCATGATGTACTAGTCACTACTACATAATCTTGACTGTTGTAGCTATATCAATGAAAAAGCATAGAATAGTACAAAAAGAATAGGTTTAACACTTCTAGAATATCCCAAAACCTACATTTCTTGGATAATAAATCCTCAATTTCCATGCAACAAAGGCTTTTTACTCTTCTAAAGCTTGGCCATCATTCAAAGAAATTATAGTGTGTTGTTATCCTAATACAAGAAGGTGGCATAAGAGCATTTTAATTTACTATTAAATAGACATCTATTAATTTTGTGTATTTGTTATTAATTAATAAAATTTATAAAAAAAATATACCAAAACAATGTTATTTTGTATTTGATACTATAAGATCCCTATAATTGCATAGTCTCTTATTATTTCATTTTTCGGATTTATTTGTTCACCTTTATTTATGATCACAAATTAAAGACTTTTTCAACCTAGTAGTTTATAACCACAATAATTTCTGATTCAAAACATATAATGACATTGGATAAATGTTTATATTGATATAAGGCTTGAACCTAAGTATTTGTCAAATTTCTATGAACTAAAATAGGTTTTAACATATCATCATTGATTAACTTTTGTGATAGCTCACATGGTGTTCCATTAAAAAATGTCCTTTTCATTTCCTAAACAATATATGAATTTAGGATTAATAGAGAGACACAAGTGGCAATAAAGGCATATGCAAAAAGCTACATGATTACCATGGTATAGATTTTTGGTTAGCTTACAACGAATCAAAATGTTCTATGCACTTGTTTTTTGTCAAGCATGTTCATGAATTGGGTTTGGATGTGTTTATGAGCCGGCATGGGTGAAGCAAATTTTGTGGGTCAATGTGTGCTAACTAGCCGACGTGGTCAACATGTGAAGCATGTGAGTCAATGCAAGCTACAACACCAGAGTTGATAGTGATCATATAATGGAAGATAATGACAGAGATAGTGGATAGTGGTAGAACAAGCCAAACTCAAATATAAACTTTTTTGGAGTCATTTTCAACCAAAATTTGCATCGACAGAATTATGAGACTGTTGAAAAGATAACAAGTACTAAATGTTAAGGTAGGGATATAAATAAAGCTATCAATTACTCTTCAAATGACTAAAATGAAAAAAATAATGATAATGGAGACCAAGAAAATCTAGAGTAGCTTTTGCGCATCTCCAAGTCCGTAGAGAACTAGTACATTTCAAAGTGGAAGCTTTGCATGATGCACTGGATGGTATTACATAAACCTTCCGAGGTGGGAAAGAGCTCAACTCTATGGAGCTCAAGAGAAATCTCTAACACTACATTGACATCTTTAGGTTTAGGTAGTAAAGCTCCCTTTGTATAATCCTAGTCTAATTAGAAATTAGAAGGATATGCCAACTTACAAATATCATTGTTCTACTTGATCATGATTGAATTGTATTTAATCAACTAAGTTTTTCTCTACTTGATATCTCAACTCACTAGGTATAGCTAAATATTGGTGGGATACGTTCACTAGATAATAGTAAGGGTCAACAGGCTCACTAGATATTGGGTGTTAGTCCATATAATGTAAAAGGCCTTGAATTTTAAAGGTAGTTATTATTCCATAATCTTTGACAAAATTAAAAATATATACATTAATACCTAATTTTTTTCATAATTCTAACATAGTCTAGCACCATATACATGTAATTTCCAAGGCATTCTTTATAAGAATCTCCTAGATCTAACATGATCATCACATAATTACCACTAAAAAATTATCTTTCCTTTCTATGAGCCTCTAATAGTTGTTAATATATTTTGATGAAATTAATGAAAGTGTAAGGATCATTTTCAAAATGAAATTTTAAAAGTATTCAAAGTCATTATTCGATTAGAAAATTTGGTGCACAATAATAAATAATGCTATGTTGAAACATGTTCCCTTATTAAGCTGTGAAGAAGTTGGTTCAAATTTTGTTTTAGTACATTTTGTTGATCTGTTTATTGAACACAAGTTGATAAGAATTTAACTTTTACTAGTACTAATGGTGTTATTTGGTAATGTGATAAATGTGATGGTGAGGTGATTGGTATTAAATCTATAACTTCTTGAATATCTCTTAAACATGAGAGTATTTTTATAAAATTATCAGGAAATAAATTTGTATATTTGTTAAAAAATGGTCAGACTTTAGATGGTATTATTAAGGGCTTCTCTATTTGCCACAATTAAGATAACTTTACCATTGGCTACGTCCTTATCAATCTTGGCTATTGAAAAAAATCAAAGTAATCTTCCTTTCCCTTTATCTTTTTCTTTTTGAGTATTTTTGTTAAAACATTTCTTCTAGGAAGTTGAAGGTTATAATGTGAACTTCTTTCCTTTGTATATGAAAGTACACATAGTGCCTCTTTTATTTAGGATTGCATCTCAATCGCATAACCGATGTCTTCTTAAGATTAGGCTACCTACTTGCATTAAGATAACATACCAACATAATTTGTCATGATATTAACCAAGCTTTAATGGAGCACAACTCCTTTGTGGTATAGAAATTACTATTTTATTGATCAAAGATATTGTGCATTGTTGAGGATATTCTATAATTATAAAATCTATCTATTTGGTAGCATTATATGCTATTTTGTTAATGCAGTTACCACTATGTATAACAATCTTATAGTGTTGTTCTTTAATTCTAATGAAGGAAATGAAGATGTTAGTTTCTTGCCAATCGTTACTCTGTCTAACTTTACAAAAGTGCAACCAAATCATTCCACTGATATTTTTTTCATTTCAAACAGAACTTTTTGGAAGTTATTTCAAATTACCATATTAAAAAAACATAAATATTAATAAATTATTTTTTGAAAATAAAGTGATTTTACATAAAAGGTAAAATGAGATAAATTTGAGAAGTACAATATAACCAAATCAAACACCAGTAATAATCACATAAGGGGAAAATTAAAGTTTCATAAGAGTATAACCCAATCTATATGCAACATTTAAGAAACTAAAATAAGTTGTATAAAGTACTATTCAAAGACACTATAGAGATTTAGAGTAACATCATTGATTGACAAGTCATGCATGATTCGAAATATTTCATAAATCAAACAAAACTCTAAAAAAATAAAAAAAATTTAAAAATATGAAAATGAATAGTTTATTAGATAAGGCATGTTGAAATGATTCCAATGAAGTCTACGTAGTCTTGATTGGACCTCCCTTTGAATTTTTGAGAATAACAAAATTAAATAAGTATAAATAATATTAAATTATAACTTTAGTATTAAGTATATGTATATTAATTTCTAAATGAGATAAATTTAAATAAATTAATATAACTAAATAAAAATAATGTAAAGGTCGCAAAGGGTAGAATAAAAGTTTAGTTGTAATGAAACAAATTCTAATCAAAACATTTGAAGAAATGATATAACTTTTTTGGGAAATTTTCCTTCCAAGATGTTATGGAGATTAAGTTCAATGTATATAATTTTTAAGTTATCTACGAAAACAGGTGCTTGAAAAAATATTCCTAATCCTTAAAACATAAAATATTTAAAAAATTTTAATTAAATATTTAATTTGATAAAGTTCATCAAGGTAGTGCTGAAATGCTTATTTCTTCTCTCGTTATTCTAATTTAAGATTAATATAAATTACCAATGGAAATAAGCATAAATAAATATAGAGATATTATAAAGATGAATTGAGATAAATATAATAAAATAAATACAACTAAATCAAAGCAAAGAAAGGGTCACAATAGTGAAGAATTAGAGTTTCTTTATTATATAATTAAATCAAAGAAAAATATTCAAAAAAAGAGACAAATTGTATGAAATGTTGAATTCCAAGATAATACAGAGATTCTATGTAACATTCTTTATCATCAAACCAGACATAAACCAAATTATCTCATAACACATTCTATAATCCTTGATAATAGAATATTTCAATATATAAAAAATAAATATTTAATTGGATTTATTTCATCTTCATCACACCTCATTTGGATCTACTAGGGATTACCAAAGTAACTAAACATAATTAAAAATAACGACAATTTTAATATGAAGTAAATATATGTTAAAGTTGAAATATGACAAATCGAACCATTATAGCTAACCAAATAAAATTGATACAAAGGTCACACGGAAAGGAGAGCTAGAGTTTCACAATAATATATACAAATAAAAGAAAAAAAGGTTAAAAAATGAGACAAATTATTTCAAAATGTAGCATACTAAGATACTAAGAACATTGAGTAGAAAAATCTTAATTAGAGAACTGCGTGCAATTTGAAATGATTTGCAATCCATGCCAAAATCGTTGAATTAAAAAGTCAAAAATAAGTATTGAATTGATAAAACACATGAAGAAAGGACCAGCAATATTTGTTTTGTCTTGGTTAGAGCTCCTTTAGAATTATTAGAATTAACAAACAAAATAAGAATAATTTAAAATAAGATATTAAATTTATTTAAGTAAATATACATTAAAAATAAAATGTTGTTAATTGAAGCAACAAAAAATAACCAAATCATAGTGATATAAAAATCAGTCAAAAGAAGATTAGAGTTACAAGCTAATATAACTATATCGAAGAAAAATGTTTGAAAGCAATTACTAAAGATGCCAAAATTTAAAAAAAAACAATTTTAAAAAACATTGAATATTTGACATCTTTAGTGATTGCATCCATTCGTACAAAATTTGACAATTGAGGACATCATACTCAATCATCTTAACATCTTGGAAAGCATCTTACCAGTTTAATTTACTACTTTTGATGAAACATTTTGCATTGATATGGTTATATTAGTTTGCAACTTTAATTTACCTTTGAGTGATTTTTATATCATTATGATTTTCTTATTTTTTTATTGTTTAAATTAACAACATTTAGAGGAGATGATATTTAGTGTGACATAGAAATTTACTTAAATAAAAGTGATATATTTGAAAAAATGAGATAAATTATGTTGAAAGGTTACATTGGAAAGGACACAAGGAGGTGTCTAAAAGCATTTATTTTATCTCTATCAGCCTGATCTAGAATTACTAGGATTCACCATAGTAATTAAATAAAAGTTAGAATAAATTTTTCTTAAACATTAATTAAATATTTATTATAAGTGAAATGAATAAATTAAGAGAATGTAATATAGACAAATAAAAATGTTGAAAGATCATATGAGTAAATAATTATTGTTTTAATAAAATATAATGAATCCAAAGAAAAAAATTCAAAAAATAAGAAATTATATGAAAATGAAGCATTCCAACATACTAAGGAGTATGAGTGCAACATCCTCATTATTACGTAAGGTACGAATTAAAATGTCTTATAAAATATGTCAAAACCTAAGAAACAAAATATTTAACATCCTAAAGTAAATATTTTATCTAGATATAGCTCATTAAGCTGAGTCCAATGACATTTATTTCAACTTGATCTACCCTTATTTGGAACTGTTATTACTTACAAAAGTAAACCAGTGTCAATAGTAATAAATTATTATTCTAATAAAAAATAAATATTTATTGAAGTTAAAATAATTTAAATTTAAGAAAGATAACAAAAGCAATGAATAGCAATTTAAAAACCACATGAGAGGGGATTTATAGTTATGTAGTAATTTAACCAAGTCAAAAAAAATATTAAATAAATAAAATAAATTGCTTGAGAACACTATGTTCTGGGTTACTATGAATATTGGGTAAACATTCTTTATCATCAAATCAAATGAAAATAAAAATACCTTCTAAAGAGTGCTAAAACCTTAAAAAATAAAATAATCAAAAACATGAAACAATAAATATTTAGTTTTATAGTACCCATTGAGATGAGTACAATAACAAATCTTTTTTCTTTATGAGATTTCATTATGAGTTACTATGAATTACGAAAGTAGATAAACAATAGTGAAAAAAATATTATTTTAATATTAAGTTGATATTTTTTAAAGGTAAGATGTAATATATTTATGCATTGTAACAACAAAATCAAACTAATATAAACATAATGCAAGTGAAGATTTAGAGTTATAAAAAATGCACAAATTAAAAGTGAAAAGCTAGAGAAGTAAGACAAACTATATTGAAAAACTACATTTTATGATGCTAAATAGATCGAGTGTATCTCTCTTATCATTAAATCAGGTATAAATCAATATGACTCATAAAGCATTCCAAAATTATAAAATATTAAATATTAAAAAATATTGTAATGAATATTTAATTTGGTGGAGCTCAATATTTAGAATTATTATGAATTATCATATTAAATAATCATAAATAATAATAATTTTTTAAAATATTAAGAAAATATATATTAGAATTGAAATAAGATAAAATGAAGTATTATAATATAATAAAAAACCAGTAGAAGTATCATATAAGAGGAGATTAAGAGTTAGATCATAATATATCTAAATTAAAGTGAGAAATTTGAAGAAATGACATAAATTGTATAAGAAAGTCAAATCCTGATAATAAAGAGATTAAGTGTGGCATGCTTGAATGTGAAGTTATGTATGAATAGAAATGAGTTGTAAAGCGAGTCAAAATTGTAAATAATAAAATATTTAAAATTATCAAAATTAATTTTCAATTTTATTGAGTATGTCAAGATGAGTGTAATGACATTCATTTGTTGTTGATGGGACCTTGTTGACAATTACTCTAAATTACTAAAGTAAATAAGGAAACATAATAAAAAACTATTATTTTAATATTTAATAAATTTATATTTAAACTAATATAAGATAGATTAAAATAGAACAATTTAATCAAATCAAAGAGATGGAATGGTTACATGCTATAATATTTGTAGTGAAAGAGTAACACAACTAAATCAATGCAAAAAATTTTAATCAAATGAAAAAAAAATGTATGGTAGTATTGCATTCTAAATATTTAAAAGATTATGACGAACATTATCATAAAATATGCTAAAAAATTAAAAATAAAGAAATATTTTAAAAATATTAAAGTAAAAATTTAATGACATACAACTCGACATGACAAGTCTAATGATGTTCATTTTTTTCTATCAAATATTTTTTGTGTTATAGTTAATTGCCAAACTAAAAACAAAATAAAAAATTATTAAAAAATAATATATATATATATATATATATATATATTAAAGTTAAAATAAGATACATTTAGGTAATATAATAAATGAAATCATAGTGATGTCAAGGTCATACAAGAAAAACTTTAGAGTTACATAGAATTAAAAAAATCAAATGGAAAAAATGGAAGATTAAATAAATTACACAAGAAGATTTCATTCCATGATACTTTAGATATCGATAGTAACATCCTTATTTGTGAAATTAGATGCAAATGAAAATGTCTCATAGTACATGCCAAAACTTTAAAAATAAAATTTTAAAAAAATAATATTAAATTGCTTGGGACTTATTAAGGTGACTTCAATATCACAAGCTTCACCTCTATCATAGCTTATTACAAATTACTATGAATTTCAACAAAAAATACTAATAAATAAAAATATTTTAGTACCTTAATATTCAATAGAAAAATAATAAGTCTAAAATCATATAAATGGAAGTAATATAATTAAAATAATGTAAAGGGCACAAGATCAATGATTTAGAGTTACATAGAAATGTAAAAAATTTATAGCAAAAAATTTGAAGAAAATAACATACATTGTATGATAAAGCTACATTTCGAGATAGTAAGGGAATTGAGTGTAATAACTTTGATCGTTAAAAGTAGGTAGGAGTTGAAACCTTTACAAAGTTTGCAAAAACAATAAAAATGACACATTTAAAAAATATAAAAATAAAAAATTATTTATATAGAGCTCATCAAGGTGAGTCAAACAAAGTTAGTTTCTACCCCATCAAACCTCATTAAGAGATAAAAAAATTACTAAAGTAAATAAATGTAAATACTACTAAATTGTTATTTCAATATTAAGTTTATATATATTAAGGATAAAATGAGATATCTTATGCTTTGTAATATGTCAAAACTAAAGCAATATATATTGTAAATTTATATTATATCTTAAATGAAATAAATTGAAGCAATATATTATGATTAAATCAAAGCACTATAAAGGTCACATAAGTTGAGAATGAGGGCTTCGTTGTAATATAACCAAATCATAACAAAAAAATTAAAAAAATTACATAAATTTAATAGGAAAGTGCATACCAAGAAACTAGAGAGGTCACATGAAAAATCCTTAATCATTCTTTTTTACTACTAAATTTCCTAACAAACTTCATCTAAGATTATTATAATTAATATCCATTAAGATTTTTACTATTTTTGTATGATGTCCTTTTCAATGTAATCTTGTAAGAGCTACCATAATGAGGGCTATATATACAAATAGAAATCCTTTATGAATTTCATATATATTTACATAGATGAAATGGTGAGAATCATGAAGCCTTTTTTGGTAAAGTCATTCTCAAAGCAAGTCCACTACTTTATATCCATTATTAATAAGAAAATGACTAAATAATAACAAATTATTTAGTTTTATTTTCCATGAAAAAGGTATTTTTGTCGAAGAACATAGAAATAAGAAAGTAGATAGTGAGTGGTTAAACTTGTATCTAGAATTAGAAATTAAAAACTAGAGGATGTGATAGAAACATGAATAATTTCCTTATTTGCAAAAAATTTAACAACTAAAATGCATCCCTAAGAACTTGAAGGAACATGAATTCCACATCAAAAAGATACGAGCTTATTTGTGAATAAATAAGAGCCAAAATGTATTGGGACCAATATCTCTTTAGATATCAAAATGAAGAACAAGTGCAAAAAATAAGAGAACACAAAGTAGAAAGTGTTGATTGCTACTAGTGAGCATGGTTATTTAGAACCAGCTTGTTTAAAAAACCTTTGGCCTAAAACATGTGCCCTAACACAAGGAAAGTAAAACCACAAAAGATACTTGCTCATATGTTACATATGTGACCTTTACAACTCATGCAACAAAATTTTATTCCAATTAAGACAATTAGTTAGACTAATGCCACTTGATTAGATGAGCTCAAGTTTTTTAACCTTATATCCATCAATTATTTTTTCTATAATATCAAATTTTTGGGGGCCTTCTATATCTCATGGATCTATAAAATTTGTGGAATATAATATATTACATGTATAATTATTTTCAAGATACCAAAAATTTTATTTGTAAAGGATTATTTTCAAGTTGATATTATTGTTAAAAAAAGCTCTACAACTTTAAGAGTGTCACTTGTTTTACTAAGAGAGGTACACAAATGTATTTTTGAAAAATATATCCCTTATAAAGTTTTCCTAAAAATGTTCTCAAAGATTTGTTTCTCTTTTAAAAAAAGGAATTATCAAATGTAGTAGCAAAAGTGTAGCTTTTCATTCACTATATTTGTTCTTCAGATCTTTTGGACACTTAATTGTGTCATCTTCTTCATTGAACACTCCTATTCCTATTCTTATTGAATTTACTATGGTCTCATTTATTGCTTCTTTAGAATTCCATAGATTAATGCTCTAAGGGCAAGATAATATGGTGAAGTTAATGAAGCCTTATTTAGTAAAGTAATTCTAAAAGCAAGTCAAAAGAAAAGTGTTAGTCTTCATGAATATTGCAAAAAAATTTGTAATCTTGCATTTGCTTTGTAATGATAATCCTTGAAAAAAATCTTATTCCAAAAACTTTATCAGCATGTAGTTCTTCAGTAAGAAGCATGCAGTTTTTCCATGTTGATAAGTCCAAGCTAACAAAAGATAATCGAAAGCCATCTCTTTATGTGCATGATCAACTCCCAAAACTTCTAAGATCTCTTTTTTATTTGTATGTTAAGACACATAATAGTTTTTCTTCTATAGTAAAATTATGTTTTAAGAGAATTTCTTTAAATAGAATCTACAGAATGGTGTGGTACTCCCAAAGAACTTGATAACCATTGTTGCTCTTGATTTTGAAATTCTTGTATCTAAATTTCTTGTTTCAAATTTTTTCGGAAACTCCTTTTAGTTAGTTCAACATTTAACATCTTTATTTCCCTTCGTAGTTAAAGATTTAGTTGTATTGCTAGTAGTTGATATGTGGTAAAAATTTTCCTTTGTATTGAGGAAGATGTTTCATTAATAGACTCAGTGTAAGAAAAGTAACCAACAAGAAAACCAAGAAATATAGGAATAGATTCTAGTTCTTACTAGTGTTAAATAAATAATTCACTAAGAACTTATGGAACATATGAAGTAGTTGTTGATATCTATATTTCAAATTTTAATTTTGAAGAAAGCTATTGACTTTGTGAGGCATGAAAGTGGTTCGATTGGAAAAAGTTGAGTTCAGGTTTGCCATTTATTACAAAACATGTTAGTGTTATGATTTTTAGCTCTATCAACTATCCTTATAATAATTCTCGTTTAAGGCTTTTTATGGACATTAATGCCACTGTTTTAAAGCTTTCTATGGTAAATATAATGTTAATTTATGCTTTTTTGTGACCATTTGTTTACCAATTATCTATTTTGTGGCTTCAATGGTCTCTCTTGGGTAGTTTTTTCTTAATTATATGGTTGAAGTGATCAGTCAAATTAATATTTTTTCATTTATATGTTTGATTACTATATTGTATTTATTAATTACAAAAAAATCATTAAATAATACCAACTCATGGGTGGTTAATTTATTGTGACTTGTTTTAATGTAAAATTCTATGATTACTTTGTAATTAGACCTAAGTGTAAATTCTCTCATATTTGTTTATGAATATTTCAAAGTTTTTTAAAATGTATATACTTTCTTCAATTTTAGCATCTGTGGCATTTACTTTACCTTTATAAATTCCTATATAATATCTACTTATAAGTTCATCCATCTTGGATGCTTTCTTGTAATTTTTGTATTTTAGTATACCTCCCCAAGTATCCAAGCATCAATCTTGTTCTACTATTAAGTAACTAACTAATTGAAAAAATTGTACAATAGCTAATTCTTTCACAATTTGTTTAATCCTTCCAACCAACTAGATTTCTTAATCATTGAAGCAACATTCACCGTTCAACTGAGTTTTCACTTATATTCGTTCTACAAGTTTAGCCAAATAGGAATAAAAAATTGTGCTTAATTGATATTTCTGAGAAAACTCCTAAAATCTTTTAGTGTTAGAAAATTATTATGCATGTTTACAATAGAATTACTCATATGAACTTGTAATTTTACTCCACCATTTCACATATTTAATCCAAAAATAATAATATATTGTTTCTCTATTTCCATATTCTTTTTTGATAACATAAAAACTTCTTGCAAACATATTAGAAAAAAATTCTAAATGGGTTAAAAGAGTAAGAGTGTCCATACAAAAGATAAAGATGTCATTTATGTAGGTAGTTATGAATTTGTTATGTTTTTTGAAGATCTTGTCCATTTTTTGTTGAACTATAAGAGGTGCATATTTTAACCAAATGGACATAACTAACAATTAATAATTACCTTTAGGAACTATAAATGTTGTCAATTGCATATTTTCTATGTCCTTTCTTATTTGCAAAGTTCGTAATTTCCCGTCTAATTTGCTATACATATTACCATTTAAATTTTACTTAGCACATTTTTTTTAGGTATAATTTGCCTATCATCTATTATATTATCATTTAATTAGTTACAATTAAATAGTTTTCAAATTTTACCTCGTATTATTCAAGAATTTTTTTCTGACACTTACTTTCCTATATTAATCTTAGTTGTAATAATATTTTAATGTGAATTTCATATTTTTCTAAGTCTTTATCATTTTCATCTAATTGTTTCATTTTAAAAATTAAATTGGGGTTGATTAATTATGTAATATGTCTAATATTTTGTCTAGTTTACTCCAATATTGAGCAAACTCAATATATTCATGTAGTTATTCAAAACAATACATTTTTATATGCTCATCGCAGGAAAAATCCTTTGGTTTTTCTAATCAGTTTAAACTCCACAAGGAGACCACATGGTATGGTGCCAAATATTTTAAAAATAATTAGTGTATCATGTTGAAAAGTTATATCACCATGTAAATTTCTAATAAAATTCATTCAAATAATAATTTCTACTTTTTGAAATTTCTTTTATTATTCCATGATATTGGCATGAGATACTTTTTGTTGAACTTTTTTATGACAATTGGTTAGAATATTTTCAGCTATTCATTCAGTTCCAATTATGTCCAATATAAAAACTTGTTATGTAGCCTAGTTGTTTGTTAAGGAGGAATCTTTCATATTTCTACATGACTAGATAGTGCTCTAGTATCAATTATACCAGCCAATGTAATGTTATGACCATCTTAAAATTCAAGTGTGTAGATGATGTTAATCAAATTATTGCGTCTATATTGTGTATTAAAGAACTCAATATCTATATAATAACACCTTTATGTTTAAAGAACTATTATTTTTAATTTGTTTTTTCTTTCATTCTTATAATGTGATAGCTTTCACTTGAAAGATTTAATTCGAATTTGTAATTTTCTGATGATTTCAAGATGTATCTTGATGGGTAATTTGAAATTATTTTCTAAGCTTTTATAACCACCTTCATGTTGTTGTGCCATATTATATCATTTTTTTTGGATAAAACCTCTGTAAGCCTTAGTTAAACTTGTTATATTTTATGTGATTTGTGACTAAATATTTTTAACATTATCATTTTCTATAAGGGTTATTTTAAAATATTAAAATTCATGATCATAATGTAATTCTAATTTTTATAATTATAATTTCTAAAAAGATATTCGGGATCTTGAACAAAATTCCATGGGACTTCTTTATTCGTAATTAAAATATCTAGGTCTATACCTGATAGTCTTCTTCACGTAAACACTATAGATATCTCTATCTTATTTTGATTTGTTTTTTATGAAACCTAAAATATAATTTCCTTCTTAAATGACTAGCTTTCTATACATGTCTAATCTTTCTCTATCTATTTTCTCATTCCAACATTGATTTGGGAAGTGTCTTGGTCATCAAATAAATTTCTTCCAGTTTTTCTTGGTGTTCTATGAGTTCTGAACCTTTCTAACTAATTTCTCATAGGTCGTCTTTTTGTATAATATTTGCCCCTTAATAGTTTCTTACCTATGCTAGCATTATAGTATGTTGATACCATTATCTTATTCCATAGCAAAAGCTTTTAATTTTTTTTATTAGACTATTATTCCATGCATATCTTTTTGGGATAATTAATGATAAACATAATCCTACAACTGATTACTATGACACTCATATAACCTACTAATTCCTTCCAAATTTTATTTGTTATTTTTCCTAGTTGTAGAGGTAATTTACTAAAATATTTATCTCGTAATTTGACATCCATAAAGCCTTTACCTTTTTTTGCAACTAGAATGTATTACATCACAGAAACTAGTTATTACTTATTATTCTATGTCCTGCATAGCTTCTTTCTTTCAGAACTGTATGTCCTCAACTATGGCCTATGTCGAGGATGATTTGTCAAATTGTTCTAGTAGCATTATAGTGCACTACATGTTACATTTTCTTAAAATCATGGGCACATGATAATAGCCAACTATGAAATAATCATTTGGCTAGTTCTCTTAACAAATTCTCATTGAATTGAACATTTTTGTGGGGTTCCTAGTTCTAAAATTGATTTATTGCATTTATGGCAACACCATCCCACCAATCAAAAATTTCTAGTCATTTTTAAAGATGGGTGCCTGATAATAGTAATACAATTCCTAAGATGTCATGTTTAAGAAGCTCTACTATTATAACTCTTTTTTTCACATTCCTCTTATTATTATGAATATCAAATGGTTACTTTCTAATCCATATGATGTTGCTCCTATTGTTTTCTTTGTAGTTTGGTTGGTTTTTGGGTGTTAGAAGCTATTAACAAAGGAAGCCATGTTTTGTTAGTTTGAAATAATTCCAAATGAGGTTTGATCAAGACATAAGAAAAACAACATCAGAGTTGTCTCGAGAATCTCTATCCTTTCATGTATTAATTTTAATATTTTTTAAGAAATTTCTATAATTTAAAGTTTTCTTATAAGTAATTTCTATTTGTGCTTGCATTGGTGATTGAGGATGTTACAATTAATCTTTTTAGTTTTCTGGACTGCAACCATTACTTCTCTTAAGTTTCACTTTGATTATTATGTATTACAAAGAAACTATAATTCTAGTCTCAATTGATAATTACAATTTTTTTGGATTTAATAAATTACATAAATTTACCTCAATTAAGCTTTAATATATATATATATATATATATATATATTTAAATAATAATGTATTATTATTTTTTATTATTTAGTTTATAAATTCATGATAATTCCAAAAACGTTTCAATCTAAACAAATCAAAGGTCATTGACTGACCTTAGCAAGATGAGAATTTAATTATTTAGATCTTATTACGATGAGTTTAGTGATGTTTGTTTACTTTTCATTAGAATATTTTTAGAATTACTATGATTAACTAGTATAGAAAAAGAAAAAATAATATAGATTTGCTTTAATATTTTGAAAATATATATTAAATTTGAAATTCGATAAATTTAAGCGATGTAATAACCTAAACCAAGGCAATTTGTGGGTCGCACAAGGGGAGAATTAGATTTACATATAATATAATAAAATAAAAAAAATTGAAGAAATGAGATAATTTGTATGATAATGTTTAACTCATCATTCTAAGGTGATGAAATGTAACAATTCCAAACATCAAATTTGGTATGATTTGAAAAGTCTCATTATTTTTTCACAAATATTAGGTAATAAGATGCTTCATATTATAAAAAATAATATTTAATTAGATATATCTTGTCAAGTCTAGTTCAAAGATATTTATTTTATTTTGATCAGACCTCACATGGATTAATGAAAATTACAAAATTAAATAATCATAAATTAAATGAATTATTAGCATAATATTAAGTAAATATATATTATAGCTTAAATGTGATAAATTAAATCAATATTGTATAACAAAATTTATGTGACGTAAAGGTCATGCAAAACAAACTTTATAGTTACATATGAATATTATCAAACCAAATTGGAAAATTTCAAGATATAAGATAAATTTTATAGCAAACATAACATGTCAAAATATCAATCTAAGAAAAATCTTGATATCCCATAAAGCCTACCATAACCTAGAAAGTGAAGTATTTAAATAATATAAAAATTAATATTTAGTTGGATACAATTAGTCAAGGTGAGTCCAATGATATTTTTTGGACTCGATGAAGTCTCATTTGGAATTGCTATGAACAACAAAGGAAAAAAAAACTTAAATAATAACCAAAATTTTATTTTAATATTGAGTAAATATAAAATGAAGTTCGTATAAGATAAATCAAAGAAGTATACTATAACAAAATCAAGTTAAGGTTAGGGTCATATGAGGAGAGAATTAGAGTTCATATTAATGTTAGGAAATCAAACCAAAACTTTTTTAAAAAGTGATAAATTCTATACAAAGTGCCATTCCAAGACACTAAGAGATTGAGTGCAACAACCTGAATCATAAAATTAGAGTAAAAATCCTTTATAAAGCATGCAAACACAACTAAAATTTTTTTTTAGAATATAAAAAATGAATGTTTGACATTATAGAGCTCATCCAAATATACAAAAAAAATAGTAGTTTCCTCTTAATTAGAACTTATTTACAACTTCCCTACCAAAATAAATAAAAAAAAGTTAATATCAAAATATTATTTTTAAAATTAGATAAATATACAAAGATAATGAATTGAGGTCAATTAAAGCATTATAATGTAAAAAAAAAAGGTAAGTTAAGGATCCAACGAGAGAAAAATTTAAGTTACATAGTAATAAAACAAAAAAAAGAAACAATATTAACAATTAACATAAATTGTTTACAAAAGTTTCATTCCAATATACTAAAAAGATTAATTATAATATCCCAAACTATCAAAGTGGACACAAATCTAAATACCAAATAAAGCATACCAAAATACTAGAAAAAATGTAAACAGAATATTTATGTGGATATAGCTCCTTGACACCAGTACAATGATGATTACTTATTCTAGATCATACCTCATTTCAAAAAACCATGAATTTCAAAAGTAAATAAGAAGAAATAATTATAAATTATTATTTTAATATAAAGTAAATGTGTATTAAAATTAAAATAGAATAACTTGAAGTAACATAACATAGCCAAATCAAAGTAATATAAAGTTTACACTCCATTCGATTTACAAACAAAAATTTTTATAACCAAATAAAAGATTTTTTTTAAAACATAAATAAATTTAATTGGCAAGCTTAATTAGAAGACATTAAGGAGATCAAGAGCAATAACCTTGATCGCAAAAAAGTTTAGAAATATCTTGTAAAACAGCAAAAATGTTATAAAATAAAAACTTTAAAATTATTAAAATGAGAATTTAATTTCGTATAACTCATGAAGATGAGTCTAATTAATTTTGGGTCCTCTAGATAGAATTATTGTGAAATCCAAAAATGAATAAGCATAAATAATAATAAATTGCTCTAGTATTAAGATAATAAATATTAATGTTGAAAAGAGGTAAATTGAAAGATCATAATCAACCAAATTAAAGTAGTCTAATTGTATAATAAGAAGAGATTAAGTGTCATACAATAATTTATCAAAATCAAAGCAAACAATTTCAAAAAATGAAACAAGTTTTACTATAAAGTTCCATTTAAAGAAATAATGGAGATGGAGTAAAGTATTCTTAATAGTTAAACATGAACACAAATATCTAGCAAAGCATGCTAAAATCTGAGAAAATTAAATATTTAAAAATATAACATATAACATTTAACTTGATTAAGCTCATGACACAAATCTAATGACATTTGCTTCATCTCCATTAGAACTTGTCTAAAATTAATGAGAATTAAAGTCATGATGTGATAAGTTACACATTAAGCAAATATAAACTAAAAAATAATTAAATAAATTGAGCCATATAATATGATGAATAAGGTGATGTAAATGTCATAGTAGAGGTGATTTATTGTTACTAAACATGAAACAAAAGCAAAGGAAAATATTTTAAGAAAGTACATAAATTTTTTAGAAAAGTTACATTTCAAGATACTGAAGAGACTATATACAACATCCTTACTCATCCCATCATTTACAATTTAAAAGTGTCTCTTAATACATGCAAAAACTAAAAACTTATTTTTAAAAAAATATAAAAATATATATTTATTATGATAGAGCTCGTTCAAATTAATCAAATGATATTTGTTTTGTCTCAAATTATCGTATTTGAAACTTTTATGAATTTCCAAATATGAATTATTAAAAACAAAAATATTTAATTATTTCAATAATAACTAAAAAATTGATAAAGCTAAACTTAGATAAATGGAAGCAATGTATTCTAACAAAATGAAATAAAAGCAAAGGGTACATAAGAGAAGAATTAGGGTTCCATCAAAGAAAATAAGCAAAGAAAAGCAAAAAATTTGAACAAATGGGATAAATTATTAAAGTTTCATTCCAAGCCATTAAGGAGAACCAAGTGCAACATCATCGATCATCAAAACAACAATGAACCAAAATGACATGTAAAGTGTGACAAAATGATACAAAATATAATATTTAAAAAATATAGAAATGAAAATTTATTTTTGTTCAGATTAATGAGATGTTTTAAATAGAGGTTTTATTTTTGTCTTAATTAGTACTCATTTGGAATTACTATGAATTTCTAGAGTAAATAAGCTAAAATAAATAAATCATTTTGATAATTTTTAGTAAATTTATGTTAAAGATAAAATGAAAATGAAGCAAAAAATATAATAAAATAAAAATTAAGCAAGGGTTACATAAGAAGGGTAGTATCATTAAATAGCAATGTTGCCAAATAAATGAAAAAAGTATTAAAAAATGAGATAAATTTTGTGAGAAAATGGCATTCCATGATGGTAAATAGATCTTGGGAAACATCCTTGATTATAAAATAAGGTACAAATCAAAATATGTTGGAAAAAACAAAAAAATCCTTAAAAAATATTTAAATCCAAAAAACAAATATTTAATTGGATAAAGATCTTTAAGGCATGTCCAACAAAATATTTTCATCTTAAATACATATTATTTTAAATTGTTATGAATTACCAAAGTAAATAAATATAATTAATAACAAATTATTATTGTAATATTAAGTAATTATATACAACCAAAAATGAGATAAATTGAAGCAATATATTAAAATCGAACAAAAATGATGTAAAGATTACGAGAGAAAAAATTTTGAGTAGCATAGCCATCTAACAAAATCAAAGTGAAACTTTTAAATAATGAGATAACTTGTATGATAAAGTCACATTTCAAGATATGAAACAGATTGTGAGTAACATACTCTATCATAGAGTAGTTAATATTCAAATTTTCTTGTAAATAGTGACATAATAATAAAAAAATTTAAAAAAATTAAAAAATTAAATTTTTTAAATTGCACAAAGCTTTTCAAAATGAGCCCATAAACTTTATGATTGTCACAAACCTCTTTTGTAATTACCACGAGTCTAAAAAATAAAAACTATTTGAATAACAATAAATTATTCTTTTAGTATTATTGAAACATGCATTGAAGCTTAAATGAGGTAACTTGACTAATGTAATAACCAAAATAAAAGCGATGTAATGTTCACATTGTTGGATAATTGTAGTTTCAAAAAAATATAGCTAAATCAAGGAAAAATTTGTAGAAATAAGGTAAATGTTGTAATCATGGTAACATAAAGATCTCACATGAAGAAAGTTAAGTTTTATTTTATAATATAAACAAATCAAATTGGAAAATATGTAGAAATGAGATGAACTACAAAGGAAAGTTACATTTTTCAGAAACAAGAGAGACGAGTGTAACATCCTCAATCATCAAATATGTTATGAACAAAATTATCTCCTCAAGAGTGAAAAAAATCAATGAAAATAAAGAATTCAAAAATTAAAAAAACTTAACATTTAATTGGACAAAGCTTGATGAGCTAAGTCTAATGACTTCTATTTTGTCACGATCGAACCTCGTTCAAAATTACTATAAATTAAAAAAAAATTAAGAATATTAAAAAGATGAATTTTGATTTTCTTATTAAGTAAAATATATTAAAGCTAAATTGTCTTAAATTTAATGAATGTAAAATAACTAATTGAAAATTATGTAAAGATCTCATGAGAGAAGTTGTAGAGTTAACAATATTATAAAAAACAAAGAAAATTGAAGTAAGCCTGAATAAATATTTTTAGCAAAACATTTGCTAACTTTAGAAAATTAAATATTTTAAAAATATAGAAATAAATTTTTAATTTGGTAGTGCTTTTTGAGATGACTCTTAAGATGTTTATTTTCTCATGGTCAAGTCTTGTTTTGGTTTAGAGAAAATTAGAAAATAAATAATCATAAATATTATTTCATTATTATTTAATAATATGTAAATATATATTAAAGCTCAAATGAGATTAATTAATTCTTTATAATATAACCAAATAAAAAGGATGAAAATACAATATAGGATGTGAATTAGATATTCTTAATAATTATACAAAATCAAAGAGATTTATTTGAAGAAAAATTATAGCCAAAAAAACTAAATTTAATTAAATAAAAGTGAGATAACAATCATATAAGCATAGAATAAGAATTAAAATAAATAACTAGTTCAAGGTGTAAGACTATAAATAGTTAAATAATTGTATAAGAAAGCTACATTACTAGTTATCATGAATTTTAAAATTAAATTATTATAAATAATAAAAAAAATATTACTTCAATATAAAGTAAATATATATTAAACCTAAGACGACAGCAATTAAAGCAATATAATTTAATTAAAATATAGAAATGAAAAGCTATAGGAGTGGAGAAATTGAGTCACATCTCAATATAACCAAGTAAAAGCATAAACTTCAAAAAAATAAGATGAAGTTTACAGTAAAATTTGTTTTTAAGATATTAAGGAAATCCATTATAACTTCATAAATTTTCCAAGTAAAGAACAAATTGGAATGCCTCATAATGCTTGCAAAAATTCCTTGAAAACTAAATATTTAGGAATCCAAAATTGAATATTTTTTGGAAAATGGTCATCGAGACTTCTCAAATGGCTTTTTCTTTCTCTTTATTGCACCTTGATTGACATTTCTATGAATTACCATAGCAAAAAACCAAAACAATAGTAGATTGTTATTTTAAAATTAAGTAAATATAGAATAAAGATGGAAAAAATATAAACTAAAGAAGTGTGATAAAACAAATTCATAGAGATGAGAAGGTCACACAAGAGAAGGTTTTGATTTACCTATTAATATAAACAAATAAAATAAAAAAATTAAAGAGAGGAAATAAATTATATAAGAAAGTTTCATTTCCTAAGCTAATGAGATCAAGTGTAAATTCCTATGCAATTAATCATTTATTAATAAAAATGTGATATAAAACATGCCAAAATCCTAAAAAAAAAATTTTAAAATATAAAAAAATTATTTATTGTGTGGTGCTTCTAAAGTTGAATATAAGGATGTTTGTTTCTTCTCGATCGAACCTTATTTTGATTTACTATAAATTATAATAGTTAATAAAACTAAATAATAATAAATTATTATTGTAACATTTTGTAAAAAAATATATGTTAAAGCTAAGAAAATATTGAATTAAGGAACGTCATATAATCGAATTAGAATGACGTAAAATTTATAAGTGATTAGACTTACAGCTTCATAATTAGTTTTGAAGAAATAAGATAAATTATATAGGAAATATCATTCTAAAATACTTAGAACATCAAGTGCAACTTGCTTGATCTCCAAACTAGGTAAAAATAAAAATATCTCATAAAGAATGACAAAATCATAAAAAGTAAAAATTTAAACAATAAAAATGATATTTAACTAGATAAAAAATTATTAATATAATGATGTATGTTTAAATGCAATTCAACAACCTTTTGAACAATGGAAAAAAAAAAGTAAATAATAGAAAATTATTAGTTTTTTATTTTTTTAAAAAATTAAAGCTAAAAATATGATTAACTAATGATATATAATATAGCCAAATCAAAGCAATGAAGTGGTCGCATAATAAGAGATTTGGAGTTACATAGAAATATAAAAAATAAAACATTTTAAGATTTGTGATATATTCAATAAGATAATTACATTCCAAGATGCTAAGGAGATCAAATGTAACATCATCAATTGTTAAATCTATTATGAATTAAATTTTCTAATTGAGCATGACAAAACAAATGAAAATAAAATAATTAAAAATGTAGTAATAAATATTTTATTCCATATAACTCATTCGAATGAGTACATTGAAATTCTCTTGAATTAAGCCAAGTTTTAAATTATTAAGAAATATTACAGAAATGTGCGTAAAAAATAAAAAATTTTCATTTCAAGATTAAAAGATATTGAAACTAAAATGAGAGAAACAAAAGTAATGCAATATAACCAAATAAAAGAGATTTAAATGCAACATGATGGGAGATTTCAAGTTACCTTTTATAATATCCATTTTAAAACAAAATATTTGAATAAATGAGATAAATTATAGGAGAATATTACATTCCAAGATTTAAAAAAAAAAGAAATACAACCTCCTTTATTATAATGAGGAACATAATAAAAAATGTAGCAATGTGTTCTAGAGTAATAAAAAAGTAAAATATTTAAAGATATAGAAATGAAAATTTAATTAGATAAAACTCTTTGAGATAAGTCCAATGACTTTTGTTTTGTTCTTGAATGTATTTTGAATTTTCTTCAATTAAAAAAATAAATAGGAATTAATAATAATAATGTTTTTTATATATTTAAATAAATATATAACAAAGTTAATTGTGATAAATTGAAGCAATTTACTATGACCAAATCAAAATGATGTAAATGACATATGAGAGGAGAATTAGAGTTTTTTAGTGTTGTAAGATACTATGATAAAACTTACTTTTGTGTCGAGACACTAAAAAAGGCTTAGGTTTAAGTGATATATTTAAAGAAGTGGTTATCCAATGGTATTATATGGTTAAAATTTTAATTCATAGGCTCACCAAGAAAGTAAAAATTGTCCTATAAACTAAGTGCTTGCACTAACTTTTAATATATGGGATCATTACCTAAAGAACAATGGTATGAACAACTCATACTTAAGTACTTATGTTTGTGGTGCAGTGCCATGGTACATAAATAGTTCAATATATAAAATGTAAAACAAGAAGTCATGTGGTCATATGCACTAACAAAAAAATTTGATGCCAGGAATAAAATTTTTAAAGTATGAAATAAAGCAGCTAAGGACTTTCTTCATGTTTTGATGTGCTTTGTTGATGATAGAGAACGGTGCATACTTTCCCAAGGCACATCATGAATCACATTGTTAGATTGTTTGCACATAGCATACTTTTATGACACAAGCTTGGTGACAATGCATCATTACTTCATTAAAAAATTTGCCCCTCACAACATGATGGGTTTTCCTATATAAAGAGAGCTAAAAAGTGCAGTAATAATCTTTTTAACAAAGGTATACAAAAGGACATCATATTTTAATATAGAAGAACTTTTTATAGTTTTAAAACGTACAAAAAATTACAAAATAAATAGATTAAATTAAAATTGAAACTAATTTAAAATTTGCAAAATTAATTGAATTATGAAGTTCTCAAATAGCATATGCATTTTCAGGTGATGGTAATTGAGAATGTCAAGGGTGTAGGTGTGGATGATGCGTTGTGCTGATTATCAAGTTGACATGGGTTGAAGAAAATCAGTACAGGTTAGCAAGCCAACCAATGTGTTTTAGGTCGGGCCCATTCAAGGATGGGCCTATTAGAGTTGATGGGTTTGTGCTGTTTGAGATGATCGTGTAGCATATCATAGACTAACAGATCAGCTTAGTCCACATTGGAGTCATGAGGATTAGTATGGGTTGCAACACCGTAGCGAATGGCAATGGTTAAACTACATAGGACGATCGAGGTGGAAAACGATGGAAAAAACGATCCAAGCTCAAAGTTTAGCTCTTTTGAGTTCATTTTTCAATAAAAGTTTTTGTCAAGGGAATTAAGGTACTATAAAATAAATGACCAGCACAAAATTTTAAACTTAAAATATGTAATAAGCTACCAATTGCTATTCAAATTACTAAAAAAAATAAAAGTGATATCAAATACTAATTTAGATGAGCTAATCTTGGCATGAATCTGAGTTGGAATAAGACTAATATGGTAATAAGTGGAACCATTATATGATGTACTAGTCACTACTACATAATATAGATTGTAGTTGTATCAATTTAAAAGTGCAAAATATTGCTTAGAAAATTTATTTAACACTTATAGATCATCCTCATGCTTACATTGCATCTTAGATCAAAATAACCTCAAATTCCATGCAATAAAAGAATTTTATTCTTCTAAAGCTTGATCAATGTTCTAAGGAATTGTAGTGCTATGTTATCCCATTCTAAAAAAGTAGCATGTATGTTTTTAATTTATTGCTAAATAATAGTCTTTTAATTTTATGTATTTGTTTTTAAAGATTAATTGTTATAAAACATAATATTAGAAAAGTCATGTTTTTTGTTTGATGCTATAACATCTCTCTAGTTATATGGTCTCTTATTATATCATTTTCGGATTTATTTGTTCTCCTTTCTTTATGATCTCAAATTAAGAACTTTGTTTCCAGCTTAAATGTTAATGACCACTAGTATTTTTTATTCTAAACTTATAACTTTGGGTAGAACCTTTTACATATATAATTCTTTAACCTAAGCCTTTCTTAACTTTCTATGAGCTAAAAAATGTTTTAGCATATTATATGACATCAACATTCATGAAAGTGAATGTGGTATTCTATTAAAAAATTTCTTTTTAATTTCCAAATCAACATATGCATTTGGAGCGATGATAATGACAAACAGAGAGGCATCAGGGTTACAAACGGAATAGGTAAAGGAGAGCATGATACCTTGGGTCTGGTTTTCTTCAATGTTGTCACAATTCATCTCACTAGTATATTGTAATGCAACTTTCTCTAACAATTAATGTAACTTCTTCAAATGTTTTGCTTAATTTTTTTATATTAATATAAAACCCTAATTCTTTTCTTATGTGAACTTTACATCTTATTGATTTAGTTATATTAAATTTCTTTGATTTAAGTCATTTTATCTTTTGTAAATATTTTATTATTATTTTTGTATATTTCTTTTTAAAGTTCCTAATAGTTACAAATGATGCTCGATCGAGAAATAACACATGTCGTTGGACTTATCTCAATGAGTTATATATTTTAATTTTTTTTAATTTTAAAATTTTTTTAAACAATTATGTATGTTTGACGATTAAATTTGATTTGCAGCTAAATTGATGAAAGGTAATGTTACTCTCGAACTATATTGAATTTTGGAATATAACTTTCAAAAATAATTTATCTTAATTTTTTATATTTTTTGCTTTCATTATGTTGTATTACTATGTAACCATAAATGTACTCTAATGTGACTACTAGTTCACTTTGGCATGGCAATGTTATATTACTTTATGTTATCTTCTTTCAACTTTAATATATATTTAATTATTATTAAAATAATAATTTATTAATATTTATGGATATTTAATTTGGTAAATCATAGTAAATCCAAATGATGTTCGATTGTTATAAAACTGGCTTCATTAGACTTATCTCCATAAACTCTACTCAATTAAATATTTATTTCTAAATTTTAAAATATTTCATTTTATGAGTTTTTGGTTTGCTTTAAGAGATATTTTAATTCATACTTAATTTGATAATCAAAGAATTTATGGTTGCTCTCCTTAGTCTAATGGTATGCACCTTTCTCACGCATTTTATGTCGTTTCTTTAAATCCTTTACATTGAATTAGATATAATTCTATATATTACTAAATCTCATATCGCATGACCATGACATCACATTGATTTAAATATATTACATGATTTTTTTCCATTATTTACCTTTAATATATATTTGCTTATGATTAATGTAATTATTTCTTATCATTTATGTTTTTTTCTAATTTGTAGAAATTCTAAACAAGATCTGATCAAGAAAAAAATGTCATTAGACTTGGTCAATGAGTACTATCCAACTAAATGTATTTTTTAATTTTTTAACTTTTGAACTTCTAAGATTTTGGCATATTTAATGAAGAAGTTCTTTTTATACCTTATTTAATGATTAATGCCATTACCCCTGATCTCCTTAGATGATGGAATGGACCTTTCCCATTAAATATATCACTTTTTTTCAAATTTTTCAATATGATTTGCCTTCATTACAATGTGACAAAAATCTCCATTTTTGTGGCCATTACATCACTATGATTTCGTTATATTATATATTTCTTCAATTTATCTTATTTAATTTTTAATATATTTTATTTAATATCAAAGAAATCATTTGTTATTATTTTTGCTTATCAACTTTCGTTATTCTAGTAATTCAAATCAAGGGCGTAACAAGATGAAGTAAACATTGTTGGAGTCATCTTGATAATCTCCATGTAATTAAATATTTATTTTGAAATTTTTAAAATTTTTTATAGGATTTTAGTTTTTTATCAAATATTTTTAGTTGTACTAAATTTAACGATTAAGCAAGTTGCACACAATGTATTTCATACAATGGAATACAACATTCTGTACAATTTGTCATGTTTCTTCAAATGTTTAGATATGATTTGGTTATATTACTATGCAACTCTAAATCTCTTATCCTCTAACTTTTTCATTGCATTTCTTTAGATATACTATATTGCTTCAATTTATTTTATTCTTATTTTCTTCGATAATTAATAGTAATTCAATCCAAGGTTTGATCAAGATGAAACTAATACCATTGGACAAGTCTTCATGATAAATACCCAATTAAATAACTATTTTTATTTTTTAAAAAATTCAATTTAATAGTATTTTTATAAACTTTGTGAGATATTTTAATATTTGTTTGATTTAATGATTAATAAAGTTACAATCCATCACTTTGTTATATTGGAGTACAATATTCTATACAATTTATATAGTCTTTTTAAAATTTTTAGGTTATATATATTTAAATTCCTATGTAACTCTGAATCTCTTCTTATCTAACTTTTGGATGACATTTATCTAAATATACTTTACTACTTTGTTTTAACATGATTTTTTAATATATATTTATTTAATATTAATATAATTATTTTTTATGCTTATTTTCTTTAATAATTCGTAGTATTTGTAATCAACAACTAATTGAGATGAAATTAGCATCATTGGGCAAGTTTTGATGACAACTACCACATTAAATAGCTATTTTGTTATTTTTAATTTTTTTCTTTGATTTTGATACCATTTATGAGATATTTCGATTTATACCATATTTTATGATATACTTAAATTTATAAATTTTAGGGTTAGTATAAAAAATATTTAAAAATATGATTTTCTATTATTTATAGGTTTTTTATTTGTAATTAGTAATAACATCAAAATTAGTCTCAATAACCTGGAACATACATCATTGGAATCAAATCCACTAACTCTCTCATATTACAAATTCCTTTTCATATTTTTTTAATATTGTACTTTCTTGGGTTTTGGCATATTTTATAAACCATTTTGATTTTTACCTTATTTGATTATTGAGGATCTTATACTTGAACTACCCAATATCTTAGAAAACAACTTTTCTATGCAATTTATCTCACATTAAAGTTTTTCTTTCAAATTTTGTTATGCTAAATATTACTCTAAATCTTCTTTCATTTGACCTTAACATTACTTTCATTTGGTAATAAAACATTTATTCAATTTAAATCTTTTCTCCCTTAATATACATTAGCTATTAATTTAAAAAATTGTTATTAGTTATGCTTATATAATTTGGTAAATCATAGTAATTATAAATGAAGACTAATTGAGATAAAACAAATATCATTGGACATGATTCTAGAAGCATTATCTAATTAAATATAAATATTTCAAATTGCTTTCCTTATTTTTGAAATATTTTTATTTGACCATGGTTGGAGTATTGAGCATGCTATGTTTGATCTTTTTTGTGTCTATGACTACACATTTCCCATTGCATTTTCTAATTTCTTCAAATTTTTATCTTTGCATTGTTTTTATGTGTCTCTCAATCTAATTTTGCTTGAGCTTCACATCAAAATTCAACTAAATATCTTCCTCAATATTTTTAGTTTTTCATTTTTAAGCATTTTGGCAAACTTTGTAAGGGATTTTAATTTGTACTTGAATTGATGAGTAATAATGTTGCACCCAATTTCCTCAGTATCTTGAAATACAACTTTCCTATACAATTTCTTTATTTTATTCAAATTTCATGCTTTGATTTGGACATTATTTTATACTCTAAATCTCTTCTCATATGACATTTATGTCATTTTTATTTAGATATGTTAAATTACATCAATTTATCTCATTTTGCAATTAATATTAACTTAATTTTAAGATAATAATTATTTATTATTTATGCCTATTTAATTTAGTAAATTATAGTAATTACAAGAAATCTTTGATTGTTAAGAAACAAAAGTTGTAGGACTCATCTCAAACAAGCTCTATATAATAAAAATATACATTTTTATATTTTTCTAAACCTTTTTATATAGTTTTTATATTTTATGTGATATTTTAATTTTAACCTAATTTGAGGATTGATGATGTTACTTGATCTCGTAAGAATCATTGAGTGTATATTTCTCACAAAATTTAGCTCATTCCCTTAATATTTTTAGTTTGATTTGTTTATATTATTATGATATTTTAATTCTACTCTTGTTTGACAATTACATTATTTAGATTTGGACATAGTATATTTTGTTTGAAATTTATCTCTTTTCAATTTTAAGATATATTTTTTCAGTATTAAAATGGTACTTTTCATTATTTATGTTTTTATAATTTTGTAATTTACAATAATTCCGATCAATTCCAATCAAGAAGAAAACGAATTCGTTAAACATGTTTAGACAAGTTTCATTTAATTAAATATTCATTTTTATACTTTTTCCAATATATTTTTCTTTTTAGTGTTTTTACATGTTTTAAATAATAATTCAATTTCAACCATATTACATGATCATTGATGTTACTCTTGACATCCTTCATACCATTGAATACTGTATTAATATATATTTTAACATAATTCTTTAAATGTTTTCTTTAATTTATTTATATTATTATGTAACTCTAAATGTCTTTCCTTGTGATCCTTATATCATTCTTAATTGGTTATAATAAAATTCTCTCAAATTTTGTCCTCTTTGTTTTCAGGTATATATACTTATTATTAAGGAAATTATTTATTACTATTTATTCTTATTTATATTAGTAATTTACAATAATTTAAAATGTGGTTTAAATAAGATAATAGTCGTTATTGGACTCATCTTGATAAGCTTTATCCTTTTAAATATACATTTAATAATTTTAAAATTTTTATTTGCAAAGGATTGGACACGTTTAACTATTGAGCATGTTACACTCAATCTTTGAAATATCTTCGAACATAAATTTTCTACACAATTTATTTTCATTTTTTCAAATTATTTGCTATGATTTAGTTATATTACAGTGAAACTTTAAATCACCTCTTCCATGCTTTTTACATCACTTCTATTTAGTTACAATATTATGTTATTATTTATCCTCATTTACTTTAGTAATTAGTAGTACACAAAATAAGTAGTGATTGAGATGAAGCAAACTTCATTGAACTTCTCTCGATAAGCTCTGTATAATTGACTATTCTATTTATATTTTTAATTTTTTAAATAATTTATTTTATATTATTTGTTGGAAACTTTGATTCATAATTAGTATAACTATCAAAGATGTTACAAATGAGCTCCTTTCTTTCTTGGAATGCAACTTTCATATTAAAATTATATCATTTTAAATTCTTCATTTTGATTTGGTTATATTACTATGTATCTCAGAATCTACTCTCCTCACTTTTACATCGCTTTCATTTCGTGACATTAACATAAATTATATTAATATTAAAAAAATAGTATTTTATTATTTGTGTTTATTTATTTTTGAAATTCATAGTAATTTAAAACTAAGCTATAATCAAGATAAAATGACATCATTAGGCACATCTTGATGACCTCTATCTAATCAAATATTAATTTCTATATTTTAAATGTATCATTTTCTTGCATGTTTCATATTTTATGTGACATTTCTAGCTATTCTAAATTTCATTTTCAAAGATTTTATACTCGATCTCCTTAATATCATGGAATGCAACTTTCTCATAAATATTATCTAATTTCTTGAATTTTTTTACTTTAATTTGCTTATATTACAAAATAAATCTAACTCTCTTCAAATGTGAACTCTAAATCACTTTGATTTTATATATTACAATATTTTAATTATCCCAATTTTGTTTTAATATATTTTAACATATTATTAAAATAATATTTTATTATTATTTATGCTTATGTATTTTTGTAATTTAGTTGTAATTTCAAATGATGTCCAATTGAGATGAAATAAAGGTCGTTGGACTCGTCTTTGTAAATTTTATACAACTAAATGATAATTTTTACATTATCTTTTCAAATTTTACTTTTTTATGATTTTAACATGGTTTATAAGATAACTTAAATTTTACCAGATTTGTTAATCTATATTGCAGCACTCGATGTCTTCAATATCTTAGAATACAACTTTTTCATATACTTTTACACATTTTATTAAATTTTTCAATTTGATTTGTTTTTATTACTATGTGGTTCAAAGATTCATCTTTGGTGACCTTCTCATTATTTTTATTAGGTTGTATTATAATGCTTCATTTTTTAGAAATTGAGCATCAAAATATATTTACTTAATACCAAAATGATAATTATTTTTTATATATGATTCTTTAAATTAGCAATCCATTACAATACAAAATGAGTTAAGATGGAGATGAAAATTGGATCAATGGACATGTCTTAATAACCTCTATATAATTAAATATTAATTTTTATATAAACAAAACTTTATTTCTTGGGCTTTAAAAATTTTTTTAACATTTTGATTTATAACTAATTTGATTATTGTTGATGTCATACTAAATCAACTTAATATCTTATAATGTAAATTTCTAAAAAACAATTATCTCTTTTCTTGAAATATTTTTGTTTTAATTTTCTTTATTACTATGTTACTATAAATCTCCCATCATTTGACATTGCATTACTTTAATTCATATCATTTCAATTTTAATATATACTATATAAAATTAAAATAATAGTTTGTTTTCATTTATTCTTATTTGCTTCTGTAATTTGTAGAAATTTAAAACAAGTTTCGATCAAGATGAGACAATGGTAATTGGAATTATCTTGACTGGCACAGTCTAAATAAATATTCTTTTAAAAATTTTTAAATATCTTATTTCTAAAGTTTTTGCATTATTTATGAGACATTTTTATCAAACCAAATTTGATAATCTCGAATGTTATAGTTGATCTCCTTAGAAATATGGAATGCAACTTCCTCATAAAATTTGTCTTATTTCTTCAAATTTTCTATTTTCATTTTGTCATGACACTTTTTAAATTTAAATCTCCTCTATAATGGCCTTTTATTTCTTTTGAACATTATTATATATTTACTTAATGTTAAAATAATAATTCATTATTAATTTTTCTTATTAGATATATTAATTTATTGTAATTCTAAAAGGCTTTAAATCAAGACATAACAAACATCATTGGGCTAGTTTTGTTGAACTATATCAAAAGTAAATATTCATTTCTATGTTTTCAAATATTTTTTCTTTGGGCCTAACATGCTTTATCAGACATTCCATTTATAAATAATTAAATGATTAAGAATGTTTCACTCACTTTCTACAAAATCTTAGAATGCAACTTTCTTATAGAATTTATCTCAATTCACCAAACTTTTCCCTTTGATTAGTTATATTAATCATAGATCTAAATTAGCCCTTCGTGACCTTTACATCACTCTAATTTTGGATATATTTCTTTACTTTAATTAATCTCATTTTAGCTTTGATATATGTTTAGTTATTATTAAAATATTAATTTGTTCATTATTGTTGTTAAATATAGTAATTTGGTTGTAATTTTTATGATGAAATCTATCCAATAAAATTATTTATTTTTAACTTTTTTTGAAGAGTTTTGCCATGCTATATAAGATCTTTTGATTCATATTGAATTTGATGATTAAGGATGTTAAGCTCGATCTCCTTAGTTTTATTGAGTGCAAACTTCTTATACAATTTATTACATTTCTTAAAATATTCTTCTTTGACTTGATTATGTTATTGTGTAAGTCAAATTTTACTCTTGTGTGACCTTGAAGTTGTTATAATTTTCTTATATCATATTACAACAATTTAACTCATTCTGGCTTTAATATATAAGTTTTTAAATTAAAAATAATTTATTGTTATTTATGCATATGTACCTTGTTAATTAGTAATAAGTCCAAAGAATTTTTGAAGGAGACAAAAAAACATCGCTTGACTGAACAAATTAAAAATATACTTTTAAATATTTTTAAAAATTTTATTTTCTTTTATTTTGTTAGGTTTCATGAGATATTTTGATTTGTGCAATACTGGAGAATTAATGATGTTACACTCAATCTTTTTGGTATCTTGGAATGCCAAATTCCTATGTAATTTATCTTATTTTTTCAAATATTTTTGTTTGATATGGTTATATGATTATGAAACTCTAACTCTTCCACCTGAGAACTTTGCATCATTTTTATTTTGTTATATTACAAAGCTTTAAATTCATTAAATTTTCAAATATATTTACTCAATTTTAAAATAGTAATCTATCATTATTTATGTTTATTTACTTTGGTAATTTTCTATAGTTTTGGAAGGGAATACATGACATTTCAATACCTGACTTTGTGGCCAATTGATGATGTTAACCTCAAACATCGTGTCATGGCAATGCAACTTTCTCTTATAATTAACTCATTTTAAATTTGTTTCTTTGTTTGGTCATACCATTATGTAACTCTAAATCTCGTCTACTGTTTGATTTGCATTTCATTGATTTGGTTCTACTAGATTACTATCATTTAACACATCTCTACTTTGACATTCATATTCTTAATAGTAAAATAATAATTTGATATTAGTTCTGCTTCTTAATTTTGTTTATTGACTTTGTTTATTGACTCTACTTATTAAATATATATTCTTTTGTTTTATTTGATATTTTGATTTGTACCATGTTTGATAATCTTCAATACTATACATGCTCTATTTAGTACTTGCAATATGACTTTCCTATAAAATTTATCGTATTTGATGAAGATTTTTACATTGTTTGGTTACATTATTATGTACAACTAAATCTCCTCCCATGTCTCATTTATATCTATTTGATTTTGTTATGTTAATTTTTTCAAGTAATCACTTTTTAGCCTTAACATATTTTTACTATACTTTAAAATAGTACTATTTAATTTGACTCTCCCTAGTAATTTCAAACGAGATTCATTGGAGATGAAATAATGTCGTTGCACTCGTCCGATGAGCTCTATCACACTTTGGCACTTTTTATGAAATAATTCAATTCATACATGATTTGGAAATCGATGATATTACACCCAATCTCGTTAGTATCTTAGATTGCAACTTTGTTATTAAATTTATCCTATTTCTTCAAATTTTTTACATGTCTTTATTATAGTTACTCAACTTCTATTTATCTCATTTTAGGTTGATTATATATTTCCCTTATATTAAAAAGTTATTTTTAATATTTTAAGCTTATTTTATTTTTTAGTTCATAGTAATTCAAGACAAGGTCTATTTAAGATGAAATAAAAATCGTTGGGCTAGTCCTTAAAAGTTCTACCCAAGTATATTTTAATTTTTACGTACTTAAATTGTTTGTTTGTATGCTTTCCAAATATTTTATGGGAGATCTTTATCTAAAATTTATTTGATGATACAAGTTGCTACACTTGAACTACATAATTTCTTTGAATGTAATATTGTAATAATATTTTTCTTATCTTTTGAAATTTTTTGCTTTAATTTGGTTATATTACTTTAGTACTCTACATCTCCTTCTATATAACCTTTACATAGCATTGATTTTAGTATATTATATTACTTCAAGTTTTCTTAATCTAATTATAATATATATTTACTTAATATTTAAGAAATAATTTATAATTACTTAGATTTTTCTACTTAGGTTGTTCACAGTAATTCCTAACGTGCTCCAACTTAGATCAAAGAAACACTGTTATACTCATTTAGATCATCTCAGTCAACTTAAATATTCATTTTTATAGTTTTCACAAATAATTTTTATTCATAACAATTTAGATCATCTCCTTGGTAACATGGCTTACAAATTTCTCAAATACTTTATCTAACTTCTTTAATTTTTCACTTAACTATGCCCAAACTCCCGTGTGACACCTGCATCTTCTTTATTTTATTTTATAAAGTTGCTTTAATTTTTCACCTTCTAGATTTAATAAATATTCGCTAAATTTTAAAATAATATTTTCTTATTATTTTGGTTTATTTAATTTTACAATCAGTATTAATTTATTATGATTTTCAACCAAGATGAAACAAATGTTTTTACACTCGCCACACAGGCACTATTAATGTTTGGAAAGCTTTAGAGATATTTTGATGCATGCATAATTTTATATTTGAGGATATTATACTTAATTTTCTTAGTATTTTCTAGTGCAACACTCTAGTATAATTTATCTAATTTCTTAAGAATTCTTGTAATATTTTGTTATATTACTAAGAAACAAAATCTCTCATCATATATGACCTTTACGTCACATTATAGTGCTTTTATTTATGTAATTTAAGCATAATTATATATTTACTTAACAATATTTTAATTATTTTTTATCAATTATGTTTAATTTTGTTGGCAATTCATGCTAATTTCAAAAAATATCTGATTGAGACAAAACAGTCCTTGTTAAAGTGGTCATGACAAGCTCTATTCAATTGAATATTCACTTTCATATTTTTTAATAGTATATTTTCTTGGGTTTTCAAAACTACTACGAGACATTTTTATTCACTATGAAGTTAATCATGGATGTTATGCTCATTCTCCTCTGCATTTTTAAAATGCAACTTTTTCATAAAATTTATTTTATTTATTCCAATTTTTTCTCAATTGGTCGAAATACTATGTGACTATAAATCTCATCTAATATGTCATTTGCATTGCATTGATTTTGTTATATACGCTCTTTCCATTTAACACACCATAGCTTTACCATATATTTTCTTAATGTTACAATAATAATGTGTTACTATTTTTACTTATTGACTTTGGAAACTATAATAATTTTAGTAGATGTGTGATTGAGAGTGAAAAAACATTATTGGGCTCAATAGGACATATCCAACTAAATATTTATTTTAATTTTTATCTTTCTTAAGTTTTTGCATACTTTATGAGGTATTTTTGTTTGTACCATATTTAATGATCAAAGACGTTACACTTGATCTCTTCAGCACTTCGAATGTGACTTCCATAAATAATTTGTCACATTTCTTGAACTTTTTTTATTTAGTTATATTACCTTATACTTCTATATCTCATCTCAAGTGATGATTATAATACTCCAATTTTGCTACATTAAATTTCTTTAGTTTTCCATATTTTGTCTAATATATATTTAGTTAGTATTATATTAATAATTTGTTATTATAATTTCTTATTTAATTGTCAAATTTGTAGTACTTTGAAACAAGATTCCATCAAGATTAAGCAAACATTTGTTAGACTCGAATAAATGGTCTCTACATAATATTAGCATGCTTTAAGAAGCATTTTAATTTGTATATAATTTCACAATAGTGAATGTTTTTCTTGATCTCCTTTGTATCTTAGAATAGAATTTTCCAATATAATTTGTCTAACTTTTTTAAAAAATTTTCTTTACTTTTGTTATATTATATAACTTTTATTTATCTAATTCAAGACATATTTTTTATTTACCTAATTTTTAAAAAATAAATCATTATTTATTATTTATTCATAGATGTCTTGATGATTGATATCATATATTAAATTTTTTTAATTTTATTTACTTAAGTTATTAAGGAACCTAAATTCCCTTCTCATGTAACCTTTACATTGACTTTATTTTATTATATTTGATTGTTTAAATTTATCTAATTTTAGCTCTTTTATATAATTATTTAATATAAAATTAACAATTTAGTATTTATTTTTTAATTCATAGTAATTCTACATAAGTTTTGATTAAGATATTAAATATTTATTTTTATATCTATACTTTTAAAATATTTCATTTTTAGTCTTTTGGCTTAATTTACAAGACAATTCAAACCATCCTTAATTTTATAATTGAGGATGTTATAATCAATCTCCTGTGTATCACATTCTTCTACAATTTATCTTATTTATCAAATTTTTACTTTCATTTGATTATATTACTATATTAAATAAAATATCTTCTCTTGTTACCCTTGCATGATGTTAGTTGTTGTATACTACAATTCTTTAATCAATCACATTTCAACTTTAATATTTATTTTCTTAATATTAGAATAATAATTATATTATTATTTATGTTTAGTTAGTTTTGTAATTTGTAGTAATTGCGAACGACGTTTAATTGAGAGAAAGAAAAATCATTGGACACCATTAGATGAGCATTACCCAATTAACTACTCATTTTAATATCACTAATAATTTTAATTTTTAAGTTTTTCTTGTTTTATGGGACATTTTTATTTTTACTTTATTTTGAGAATGAAAAATATAACACATTATCTGCTAAATTCCTTAAAATGCAGCCTTTTAATATAATTTATTGCATTTCTTCAACTTTTTTTATGATTTCATTATGTTATAATGAAATTGTAATTCTTTTTTATTATGATGCTTACATTGCTTTGATTTGGCTATAATATAATTCTTCAATTTATCACTATTCTATTTTAATATATTTTAATGTATTATTAAAGTAATACATTATTCATTATTAGTGTTTCGTTATTTTAGTAATTTCCAATAATTCAACAAACGATATGATCAAGATGTATGAAACATTGCTCGAAGCATTCTCTAATTAAATATTAAGATTTATATTTTAAAATTTTTTTATTTTTCTATACATTACAAAAAACTTCATTTCTTACATGATTTGACAATCAATGTTGTTGCTGTGAATGTGCTTAGTATCTTGGAAAGTAGCATTCACATTCAAATTATCTTCTTCAAATGTTTTCCTTCAATTCTTTCATTTTACTATGAAAATGCAACTTGACTCCCTGTGACATTTACATCACCTTTTTTTGCTAACTTATATTATATAAATTTATCTCATTTAACCTCTAATATATATTTACTTAGATCTAAAATAATATTTTTTAACTATGTATTTTGATTTATTTAGTCATCCACTTTAATTATAAATGAGCTCTAATTATATTGAAACAAGTATCATTGGACTCAAATTGATGAGCATTCTAAAAATAAATATTCTTTTTTCTATTTTTATTTTTTAGGGGCACTTCACAAGACATTTCAAATCATACATGACTAGATGATTAAGGATGTAATACTCAATCTCCCTTGTATGTTTGAATGTGGTGTGCATATTCAATTTATCTTATTTCCATAAATTGTTATCTCTAATTTTTTTATATTGCTATCAAACATTGATTTTCCTTTTGTGTGACATTTACATCACTTTGATTTAATTATTTCACAATTCTTCAATCGATGCAATATAGTAGAACCAAATCACAATAATGTAAATGTCACAAAAGAATAAATTTAGGGTTTAATAGTAATATATCCAAATTCAAATGAAATAATTGAAGAAATGGCATAAATTATGTTAAAAAGTTCCATTTCAATATACTTAAAGGATTAAGTGTAACATCTTTGATTGTCATTGAGGTAAGAACCAAAATATGTCATCAATTAAGCAAAAAACTTATACAAAATTTTTAAAATTATTAAAAATAATAATTAATAAAATTTAGCTCATCAAGATCACACTGATGATATTTATTTTTTCTTGCACACCTCGTATGAAATTATTAGGAATTATAAAGTTTAATAAACATAAATAATGGTAAATTATTTTTTTAAAACTAAGTAAAAATAACGTAAATCTAAAATGAGATGAATTGAATAATTTTAATATAATAAAACTAAAGAAAAAACTTAGAGATAATATATATTGTATCACAAAGTTTGATTCAAAAATTTAAGGAGATCGTGCATAACAACCTCGATCTTCAAGTAATTTATGGCCCTAAATGCCTTCAATATTAAAAAATCCTTAGAAAATAAATAATTAGAAAATATTTAAATATAAAAATTTAATTGGATAGAGTTTCTCCAAAAACATCCAACAATGTTCAATTCATGATTAGATCTTATTTGGAATTTAGTTAGTTGCCAAAAAAACATGCATAAAAAATAATAAATTATTATTTTAAAGTTTAAGTAAATTTGTATTAAAGTTTAAATTAGATAATTTTAAGTAATGTTGTATCACCAAATTGAAGTGATGTTATAATGCCACGATAGGAGCTTTGCACTAAATAGTACTCCTAATATATTAAAGAGTAAAATTTGACAAAATGAGATTAATGATGCTTCAAAGTTACATTCCAAGGTATTATTGGGATTGAGTGTAGCTTTAAAATCAGGTTCAATTCAAAATGTCTTAAAAATCATGCCAAAATGATAGATAATAAAATATTTAAAAATATAAAACCAAATATTCAATGTGATAGAAGTTGTTGAGATGTGTCCAGGGACTTTTGTTTCATCTTTATTAAAAGTTTTTTGAAATTTCTATGAATTATCTCATTAAAAAATAATATAAAATATTATTTCAAAATTAGCTAATGTATATAATATTTTAAATGAGTTAAATTGAAATGACATCATATAACTAAATAAAAGATATGCATGTCAAACAAGAGGAGAATTAGAGTTACATAAAAATTTTAAAAAAATAAAAATAAATTATATGAAAAAATGAGATAAATTTTACAAAAAAAAGTTACACACCAAAATATTAAGGAGATAAATTGTAACATCCCCAATCAACAATTCAAGTAAAAATAAAATTTTCTCATAAAAAGTGCATCAATCCTAAATAATAAAACATTTAAAAAATATAAAAATGAATACCTTATTGATATAACTCATTCAGATAAGTCCAACAAATTTTATTTCATCTTTATCAAATAATTTCATAAATGAATATTAATTAACATAATAAATAAGCTTAAATAGATGTAAGTTGCTATTACAATATTAAGTAAATATATATTAAAGCTCAAATAATAAAAATTTAAGTGATGAATATGACCATATCAAAGAGCTATAAAGGGCAAACGATAGTAAATTTAATGTTACATATAAATATAAACAAATTGTTGTTAGAAAGTGGAAAAAATAAGATAAATTATACAATAAAGTTGAATTCCACTATGCTAAGAAGTTAGAATGTAACATCCTTGAGTGCCAAATCTAGCACAAATTGAAATGTCACCTAAAATGTGCTAAAGCCCTATAAAATAAAATATTTAAAAAAATAAAAATGAAAGCACAATTTGAGGGAGGTTGTTTAGACAAGTCCATAAGCATTTTTTGCTCTATGGCAAACATTGCATACAATTTCTATGAATTACAAATATAAATAACAAAAAATAATAATAAAAAATATTTCATGGCCAACTAAAACAATTTAATATTGAAATGAGTGAAATTAAATTGATATAATGTAACAAAATCTAGGTGAAGCAAAGGTCATACGAGTAAGGAGTTATAGTTTGACCATAACCTAAACCAATAAAAGTAAAAAATATTGGAATAATCCGATAAAAAGCACCAAAAAGTTCCAATCAAAGAAGCTACCATGATGAACTGTAATATTATTGATCATACATTCAGTTATGAATCAAAATATCTACTACGACATGCAAAGCAAAAGAATTTTTTTATTTATTTAAAAACATATTTAATTTGATAGAGTTGATTTAGATGAACCGAATGAATTTTATTCATTTTTTATCAAACCATGTATCAAATTACTATAAATTACGAAAAGTACAATTGTAAATAATAATAAAATATTATTTTTATATCATCTAAACATATAATAAACCTAAAAGTTTATTCAAGAGAAGAATTAGAGTTACCTAGAAATATAACAAAAATAGAAAAATAATTGAAGAAATGAGATAATTTTTTGCAAAAGTTGATTTCCAAGAAGTTAAGGAGATTAATTGTAACATCATTAATCGTAAAATAAAGTCGAATCAAATTGCTCATAAAGCATGAGAAATCCTAGAAAATAAAATATTTACAAATATAGAAGCAAATATTTAATTTCATATCCTTGCCACACAAGTTAAAAAACATTTCTTTTGTCTTGATATGACCTCATTTTGAAATTATTGTAAACTCATTTTGGAAATACTATAAATTACTACATATAAACATAAACAACAACAAAATTATTTTTGTTATATTTATGAAAAATATATTAAAGATAAAATGAGGTAAAATGAAGTGTTCTAATATAATAAAATGAAAGTTATGTAAAGGTCACATGGGAGGAGAACAAGATTTTTGTAATAAATAACAAAACTAAAGCAAAAAATCTAAAGAAATGAGAAAAAAAAATGATTGCAAAATTTGCATTTCAAAAAACTAAAGAAAATGAGTGTAAAATCATCATTCATCAAATAACCTTTAAATCAAGATTTCTCATAAAGAGTGGAAAAATATTTGAAGTACAAATACATTAAAAAACAATAAAAATGAACACTTACAGCATAAAGCTCACAAAAAAGGCCCAATGACATTTGTTTTATCTTGTTCATACATCATTTTTAATTGCTATGAATTACAAGAGTAAGAAAGAAAAAAATAATTTTTATGTGATGCAAATATAAATTAAAGATGAAAAAAGATCATTTGAAAAAAATGTAATATAACCAAGTCAAAGTAACCTAAAGTTCAAATGGGCTGATATTTTAATTAGATAGTAATATATTGAAATAAAAAGAAGTTGAAACAATGAGACACATTGTATGGCAATGTTACTTTAAATGATACTAAGGAAGTCAAGTATACCATCCTTGATCATCAAATCTAGTAAAAATATAAATTTCTTATAAAACTTGTGAATTATTTAAACATATAAAAAATATATTTATTAGATAGCCATTTGAGATGTGTCCAAAGGCATTTGTTAAGTCTAAATCAAACTATATTTGAATAAATTTTAATTACCAAATTAAATGTACATAATAAATATAAAATTATTATTGTAATATTAGGTAAATTAATATTAAATGTAAAATGAGAAAAAAAATGAAGGATTATAATTTAGAAAAATAAAATTAAGGTAGTGCTCACATGAGAGAAGAATTGGTACAATAGAGAAACATAGATAAACCAAAGCAAAAAATTTTAAAAAATGATGGAAAGTTGAATTCCAAGATATTAAGGAGATCGAGGGTGACATCCTAGATCAACAAATTAATTACAAATAATATAACTGAGAAAATGTTTATTTCATCTTGCTCAAACCACATTTCAAATTACTGCATAAATAATTTTTTTTAATATTAAGTAAATATATAATAAATCTAGAATGGAATAAATGTAAGTAAAGTAATATAAGCAAATCAAAGAATTGTTTTTGTCACACAAAATGACAATTAGGGTTTTATTGCATTAAAACAAAATGAGTGAAAGACTTTTGAACAAATTAGATAAATTATAAAAGAAAGTTGCATTACAACATATTGAGGAGATAACATTTGTCATCCTCAATCATCTGATTAGGTGCAAATCTAGCCATAAAAAAATTAAAAATACAAATATTAATATTTAAATAGATAGACTTTTTAGGTTATTTCCATCTTGATAGAACCACATTTATAATTATTGTGAATAAAAAATCAAATAAATTTCTTACAAAGCTTATTGATAAGGGTTTAGATCATTTGTTTCATCTTAAACAAACCATATTTTGAATTACTATGAATTATCAAAGTAAACAACCTTGAATAATAATATGGCACTATTTTAATATAAAGAAAATACATAATAAAGCTAAAAAGAGATAAATTAAAGTAATATAAAATAACCAAGTTAAAGTGTTATAAAGGTGAATAATAGTTTCATATTAATAGAAAAAAATCTAAGCAAAACATTTGATGAGATAGGATAAATAAATAGGAAAGTTGCAATTTAGTAAAGCAAGGAGATTGAATGCAACATCCTCAAACAACAAATTAAGTGAGATTTGAATTTTCTTAAAAATGTGCAAAAATGATAACAAAAAATATTTGATATAGAAAAATGAATATTCAATTGGAGGAGCTCGTCGAGACAAGTCAAACTACATTTTTTTCTCCATCACAAGTTGTTTTACATTACTATTAATTTAAAGATTAATTAAATGTAAATAATAAGAAAATAATATTTTAATATTAAGTCAATATATATTAACACTAAGGTAATAGAAATTAAGAGAATGTAATGTAAAGAAATCAAAAGTGATGTAATGGTCACACATGAGGAGAATTAGATATTCATTGTAAAATATCAAAATCAAAGAACAACATTTGAAAAAATGTGATAAATTATAGACAAAAGTAGCATTCAAAAATATTTAGAATTAATATAACATTCATAATCTGGTACAAATTAAAATATCTCATAAACCAACAAAAATTTCTAGAAGTAAAATACTTAAAAAGATAAAATTTAGTATTTGATTATATAGAGCTCATTGAGGCTTGTTTAATAATGTTTGTTTCATCTTGGGAGAGGCTTCACTAGAATTATTGCAAATTGTCAAAGTAAAATAGCATAAATAAAAATTTATTTATTTTTCAATATTGTGTAAATGTATGCTGAAGTAAAAAAAAAGTGATAAATTGAAGTAATTTAATATTACAAATTATTTTGATGTGAAGGTCACACTACAGTGGACTCAAAACAACTTAGTAATATAGTGAAGTAAAAGTGAAACACTTTTATTAATGTGAGAAATTATATAATTAATCTACTTTCCAAGATGTTAAGGAGATTGAGCATAGTATTATAAAAAAAATTAAATGTTATATGAACTCAAATGACTTTATAGAATGAAAAAATCTTTGAAAATAAAAAATTTTTAAAAGTTTAAAAATCAATATTCAATTGATAAATATCATCAAGATGAGCCAAATGACATTTGTTTCTTCTTTTATTTTTCCACAATTGGAATTATTACTAATTGTTAAAGAAAAGAAGAATAAATAATAATAATTAAATTTTTCTAAAATTAAATATCTATATATAAAAGTTAAAAGAGATATGTGGAAGTATTATATTTGAAGACATTAAAACAATCAAGTGCAAAAATCTTAGTCATCAAATCAGGTATAAATAATAATATCCAATAAAGCTTGCAAAAACCCTAGAAATTAAAATATTTTTAAATATGCTAATAAATATTTATTTGATAAAGCTCATCGTAATGAGTTGAATAAAATGTTTTTTATTTTTTATCGAACATCATTTAGAATTAATTTTTTTCCAAATTTAATAAGTAGAAATAATATAAAAATAAAATTTTAATATTAAGAGAATATATATTAGAACTAAAATGACAAAAATTGAAGCACCATAATTAATGAAATCAATGCGATTGTAGTATCATACAAGAGGAGATTTAGAATTACATGCTAACATAATAAAACAAAAAAATATTAAGGATTGAATGAATAAATTGTTTGAAAAAGTTACATCTCCAGATGTTAAGGATATTATGTCTAATATCCCTGATCTTCAAATCATATATTATAAAAATATAAAAAAGTAAAAAAATAATTTAATTAGAAAATCTTTTATCAAACGACATTTATACGAAAAATCTTTAGTATCTTGGAATATAACTTTCATTTAACATTTTTGTCATTTTTTAAATTTCTCGCTTTCATTTTATAATATTACTATGAAATTCCAATTCTTCTCTTGTGTGACCCTCACAATGATTTTATTTTATTACATTATATTTCTTTAATTAATCTTGTTTTAGATTTAATATATATTTAATTATAGTAAAATAAAAATTCATTATAATTTATGGTCACTCTCATTGTCAATTCACAGTTATTTAAAACACGGCCCAATTAAGATAAAATAGATGTCGCACTCATCTTGATGTCCACTATCCATTTAAGTACTCTTATTCATATTTTTTAATATTTTTTCTAGCATTTTAACTTGCATTACAGGAACTTTCAACTCATACCTAATTTGATAATTAAAAATACTACTCTTGAACTCCTAAATATTTTTGGAATACAATTCCATGATAAATTTTTTCTCATTTCCCAAAAGTTTCACTTCTATTTTGATATATTGCTAATTAACACTAAATGTCCTCTTGAGTGACATTTATATCAATTTGATTTGGTATCCTTATATTGTTTGAATTTATCTCATTTCACTCTTGAAAATTAACAAACACTAAAATATAATTTATTATTGTTTATGCTTACATTTTTTGGCAATTTGTAGTAATTAAAAATGTTGTTTTATCAAGGCTAAAAAACATCATTTGATTATCTTATTGAGCTCTATCCCATTAAATATTTTCTTTATGTTTTTAAATACTTTATTTTCTATTACTTTATTATGTTTTATGAGATATTTTTATAAACACATGATATTATTTTCAAGAATGTTATACTCAATCTTCTTAGTTCATAGAATACAATTATTTAATATAATTTACCTTACTTATTCAAATGTTTTGCCATGACTTGTACACATTACGAAGTAGTTCAAAATCATGTCTCTTTTTTCCGTTATTCATTTCCATTTAGAAATATTACATTTTTTATTTAAATCATTAAAGTTTTAATATATACTAACATAATATTAAAATAATAATTTATTATTGATCAAGAAAATGTTGTTGGAATCAGCTTAATGAGCACTATTTAATTGAATATTTGTTTCTATATTTTTAAACATTTTGTTTTTTTATCATTGGTAGGCCTTGTGAGACATTTCAACTCATATCTAATTTAATGAACATGGATTTTACTATTGATCACTTTAGCATCCCAAAATACAACTTTATTATATATTTTATCTAATTTTTAAACATTTTTATTTTTTTTTTTTGTTATGTTTAAATATAACTCTATATCTCCTCAAACGTAACCTTTACATCACTTTCATTTGATTATATTATCTTTCCTTAATTTACCTCTTCTTAGCTTTATTATACGTATACTTTCTATAAAAAAAATTTCTATGGTAATTTGTGGTAACTCGAAGAATGGTTTGATTGAGACGAAACAAATGTCATTAGACTTACCTCAAAAAACTTTAACAAATTAAAAAATATTTTCTATTTTTCTCATATATTATTTTCCTAAGGTATTGATATAACTAACGAGGCATTTTGTTTTGCATCTATTTTCATAGTCAAGGATGTCACACTCGATCCCCTTAGGAACTCGTAGTGCAACTTTCACATAAACTTTACCTCATTTATTAAAAAGTTTTGCTTTAATTTGACTATTTTGGCATGAAAGTCTTATTCTCCACTCGTGTGGCTATTACATCATATTTATTTTGTCATATTTTGTAGCTTCAATTTATTTCTTTTTTGTTACTATATATGTTTACTTAATATTAAAATAAAATTCATTATTATTTAAGTTATTTACTTTCGTAATTTTTAATTGCTCTAAACAAGATTGAATTAAGATAAAATAAATACGTAAGACTCATGTTGACAAACTCTATCAAATTAAATATTATTTTGCATATTAATAATTATCACGTTTAGGATTTTGGCATGCTTTACATGATTGTTTTGGTTCACACTTCATTTGTGGTTTTAAGAAGTCACCATTCATCTCCTTAATGTCATGCAATGGAACTTTCTTACACAATTTATCTCAATTAAACAAAATTTCTATTTTGATTTATTTATAATGCTATGTCCTTAGTAATTTATTGTTTTACTAAACAACTTTTGAATAATATGAAACAAATGTCATTGGACTCTTCTAACATGAACATGTTAATTAAATATTTATTTTTTTATATTACTTAAATACCTTTTTATGTTTTTATAATTCCTATGGAATATTTCAATTTTTATATAATTTGATAATTAATGATGTTACACTCAATCTCATTAGTACCTTGGAGTTCAAGTTTCCTATATAGGTTACCTCATTTCTTCATATTTTTCATTTTGATTTGCTAATACTACTATCAAATGCTAACCCTATTCTCATGTGAACTTAACATTGCTTTGATTTCCTTATATTTCATTAAATTTTTCTTATTGAACCTTTATTCTATATTTTCTAAATATTAAAATAATTTTTTATTATTATTTATAAATATTGAATTTTTTATTTTACAGAAAATTAAGGCGATGCCCAACAATGTTGAAACAAAAACCATTGTGCTCATCTTAAAGACTAATACCCAATAAATTTTGTTTTTATATTTTTTTAGTAATTTTTTTCTAAGATTTAGCATGCTTTAAAAAACATTTTGATTCCTACTTAATTTTAGTATCTTTTAATGCAATTGTCTCATTATTTTTTTTAATTTCTTTAACATTTTTGCTTCAATTTTATTATGTTACTTTGAAACTCTATATTTCTTCTAAAGTGCATCTCTTACATCACTCTCATTTTTTATGATGCATTGCTTTAATTTATGTGATTATTTTTACTGATTTTAGCAATTCAAAGAAATTCTCAGCGAGGATTGATTGAGAAGAAAGAGATATTGTTGGACTCTTCTAAACAAGATACATCAAACTAAACAATCATTTTAGTATTTTAAATTATTTTTTTATGACTTTGAATTCTTTTATGCAACATTTCAATTCATACATTATTTGATTATCAAGGATGTTATGATGCATGTCTTTAGAATCGTAGAATATAACTTTCCAATACAATTTATCTCATTTTAGATTAAATATATATTTACTAAATATTAAAATATAGAATATTATTATTTAGGTTTATTTTGAATATTCAAAATAATTCAAGATGAATTCTTATTGACATGACAAAACTAGTTTATTTCATCTTGATATCTATATAATTAAATATATTTTTTTATTTTTTATCTTTTATTTTTGAACATTTTTCGAATTTTATGAGAAATTTTGATTTTTAATATTTTGATAAATCAGGATGCTACACTAGATATACTTAAGCTCTTGGAATGAAACTTTTTATTAAATTTTATCACATTTTTTCAAAGTTTTTGTTATTATATAGTTATATTACATTATTTTAATTTAACTCCTTTTAGATTTAATATAGATTTGCATAATTTTAAAACTATAATTTATTTTCATTTATGTTTCTTTAATTTATAAATTCATATTAATTCAAAACATGGTGCCATAAAGGTGAAATAAACATTATTCAACTCATCTAACCAAGTGTTATTCAATTAAATATTTAATTTTATATTTTTAAATGTCTTTTGGAATTCTATAAGAGAGTGATTTATTCCTAGTTTAGGTATTGATGATTTTGCACCTGATTATTATTTCAAAACTTTCTATTATAATCTTTCTATTTTTTAATGATTTTTCTTACTAATTTTGTTATATTTATATGGTGCTATAATTCTCTTCTTACTTGACCTTTATATCTTATTAAATATGGATTTATTTTTTGTTCAATTTATCTCGTTTCAAATTTAATATATATATATATATATATATATATATATATATATATATATATATATATATATATATATATATATATATATATATATATATATAATTTGGTACTATTTGTACATATTTCATTTATAATTTGTATTATTTGATTTTGTTATTTCTACATATTTGAGAAGAAATAACATTGTTGGTCTCATTATAATAATTTTTATCATTTTAAATATTGATATCTACATTTCTAAATATTTTATTTTTGAAGGGTTTTTCATTTTTTATGAGAAATTTTAATTCATACTAAATTTAACGGTCAAGAATGTTAAACACAATCTTAGAGGTGTCTTAGATTATAACATTGTAGCAGATTTTAATGTTGACAAAACAAATGTCATTATGACTAATCTCAACGATGTTTAGAAAATTAAAAATTTATTTCTAGTATTTTAAATATTTCTTTAATTTTTATGAAGTTTTTCATACATTATGAGATATTTTTATTTGAACCTTATTTGACTAACGAGGATGCTGTACTCTATCTTCTTCATACCTTTAAACACAAATTTCCCATAAACTTTAACTCATTTCTTAAAATACTTTCTCAAGAATTATTTATAATGCTTTATAAGTTGAAATCAATTATTTATGCTTATTTACTTTTGTAATTAGTAGAAATTTCAAAGGCGGTCTAATCGAGACTAAGCAAATGCCATTTAACTCATCTCGACTTGCTCTAACCAGTAAAAGTTCGTTTCAATTTTTTAAATATTTCCTTTTCAATAATTTTTCACATATTATAACATATTTTGATTCATAATTTAGTTTATGATTTAAGATAATCTTTTTAGTATCTTTTAATTCAACTTTTTCTTACAATTTGCATCATTTCTTTAAATGTTTTGCTTGAAGTTTTTTATATTATTATGAAACTCTGATTCTCCTCTCGTGTAACCTATGCATCACATTCGGTAGGTTATATTGCATTGCTTGAAATTATCTCTTGCTAATAATTATATATATTTTTTCAAATTATTAAAATAATGATTGATTCTTAATTTTTCTTATTTAATGTTGTAATTCAAAGTAACTCCAAGGAATGTTTGTAAAATAAAAAAGTGGGCACTTAACTGTCTCGATGAGTTATTTGATTCAAAACTAATTCGACAAACGAGTCACACTCAATCTCACTAGTCTGATTGAGGGAAACTTTTTAGTACAATTTATTTAACTCTACCAAATTGTTTTTCTTTAATTTAGCTTTATTAATATAAAACTCAAATTGTTACCTCATGTGACCATTATATTGGTTTTGTTTTATCATATTACATTGATTCTATTGATCTTATTTTAGCTTTGATAAATATTCAATGAATATTAAAATATTAATTTATTCTTATTTATGCTTATTTAATTTTATAACTCACGCAATTTCCAAATGAGGTTCGATTGGAAAAACATAAACATCATTCAACACCTCTCTACATGTTCTATCAAATATAAAATTAACTCTTATATCTTTAAATAATTTATTTTCTAAACTTTAGGCATGCTTTATGAGTTCTTTTGATTACTACCTTATCTGACAATTAATGATCTAATAATTTATTTCTTAAATATTTTGAAATATAATTTTCCCATATAATTTATCTCATTTTTTCAATTTTTTCTCTTCGATTTGGTTTATTAGTTTACTATAGATATATTCTTATGTGATCTTAGCACTGCTTTAGCCTAGTTTTGTTAAATTATTTCTTCTAATCTTATTTTAGATTTAATGTATATTTAATTAATATTAAAATAATATTTTATTTTTATTTATGATTGTTTTTTTAATATCTTTAGATATTTAGTTTTCTAATTTTTTGATACATGTTACGAGACATTTCAATTCCCAACTAACTTGATGATCGAGAATGTTACACTCAATTTTTGTTTATCATGGAATGCAACATTCTGGCTCCATTTAACACTTTTTCTCTAATATTTTGCCTTGATTTGGTTGTGTTACTAAAAAACACTAATTCTCCTCCTCTATGAACATTATATTGTTTCTATTCGGTTATATTCCATTGTACATTTTTCTACTTAAACATATATTTTATTTAAGTAAAACAATATTTTTTTATTATTTATGCTTACCTACTTTTACTTTTTATAGAAACTATAAATGAGGTTTTGTTAAAATGAAAAGAACTTTTGTGGATTCTACTTGATGAGCACTTTCCAATTAAATATGCTTTTTTAAAAAATATTTTATTTTTGTGGGTTTTCACATCATTTTGGAATAGTTTTGTAATCATACTTTTTTAAACGATTGAGGATGTCACACTTGAACAACTTAGTATACTGGAATACAATTATTCAGAAATAATTTCTCATTTATTCAAATATTTTGATTTGATGCTGTTATATTACCAAGCAACTTTAAATTTTGCCTCTTGTGACCTTTAGATCTCATTAATTTATTTGTATTACAAAGTTTCAAATTACCTTAATTGAACTTTATTACATATTTAATTAATATTAAAATAATCACTTATAAATATTAATGTTTATTTAATTTAATAATTAGTAATAATTGCAAAAAATGATTGATCAAGATGAAGCAAATGCCCTTACACTCATCTTAATCAGATTAATCTAATTAAATATTCTTTTTATATATTTTAAATAATTTTATTCACATTCAGGCATGCTTTAAGTAATTTGATTCATACACATTTTAATGATTGCTGATGTTATACTTGCCTCAACTAATATATTCAAATAAAATATTATCATAGACTTTATCTCATTTCTTCAAATTATTCTCTTTGAATTAGTTATGTTAGTATTTACTCTAAACCTCATCTTGTTTAACCATAACATTTCTTTCCATTACTTGTATTACATTATTTTGCATGGTGTTTTTTGTCTATTTACTTAACTTTATAATAATAATTTATTGTGATATATCTTTATATATTTTGGCTGTTCACCATAATTCAAAACATAGTTAGATAGAGATGAAACAAATGCCATTAGACACAACATGACCGACTCTATCAAATAAAATTTTATTTTTTATTTTTCTAAATACTTTTTTAGACTTGTGGAAATCTTTGTTAGATTTTTAGAATTATGTCTTTTGTTACAATCAAGGATATCACACTTGATCTATTTAGTTTTGGTAATGCAAGTTTCTCATACTATTTATATTATTTCTTCAAATTTTTTATTTTCAGTGGGTTATTTTACTTTGTAACTCTAAATCCACTCTCGTGTGACACTTATATTTCTTTAATATTGTAATTTTACATTGCTTCAATTTATCATTTTTAAGATTTATTATATATTGAAATAAAGTCAGATTGACATAAAAGAATTGTTGTTGGAGTCTTATTAATGACTTTTTCTAATTAAATAATCATTTTAATATTACAAATGCTTTGTTTTCTATACTTTTTGCACACTTCATGAGACCTTTTTATTCATACCTAATTGAACAATAAAATATAATATACTCGATTTCCTTAATACCTTATAATGTAACTTCCTCATAAAATTTCCCTGATCTCATCAAGTTCTTGCCAACGTATAACGCTAAATCTCCTCTAATTTGACCTTTTTATCACTTTGTTTGGGTAACATTACATTGCTCTAATTTATCTTTTAGTTTTAATATTTATGTACTTAATATTAAAATAATAATTTATTATTATTTACACAAATTTAATTTTCTTATTTATAGTAATTCCAAACAAGGTCCAATATAGACAAAAACAATGTCATTACACACGTCTCAACCTACTTTATCCAAATAAATATTAATATTTTTTATTTTTTAAAATATTTTTTAGTTTTTGGGATTTTAGCATACTTAATTTGACATTTTAATTTGTACCTTATTTTATAAGGGAGGATGTAACACTTGTCCATGTTATTATCTTTCAACCTTCTCTTATAATGTATATCATTTGTTGGAAATGAGCTTCGTTTGTTTGATTATATAACTATGTACATCTAAATCTTCTACTATGTGAACTTTATATCGCTTTGATTTATTAATAATACATTGCTCCAGTATCTTTTATTTCAACTTTAATTAATATTTAATTAAGATTATGTAAATAATTTATTATTAAATAAGATTATTTTCAATGGTAATTACTAATAATTCTAAATGAGGTTTGATGGAAGTTAAACAAATGCTGATTGAATCACGTCAACGAGCATTATCAAATTCTATATTCTTTTTTTTAGATATGTTTTCCAATATTTTAGCACCTTTTAAGACAAATTTTGATTAACATGATATGATGATCAAAGAAGTTACATGCATACTCCTTAGTAACTTGGAATTTAAAGTTTTCAAATAATTAACTCTTTTTTTTCAAAGTTTTCTCTTTTCTTTTTGTTTTGTTACTATGTATCTCTCAATCTTCTAACCTTCACCTTGTTCAATTTTCTTATATAACAATGCTTCAAGTTTTATTATTTGAACTTTAAATACATTTATCTAATATTTAAAGTAGTAATTTAGTATTATTTATTCTTATTTGCTCTTATAAATTGTAGTTATTTTGATTAAGATCTGGTCTAGATAAAAAAATGTCATGGGACTCATTTCAATGAGATATATCAAATTATATATCTAATTTTAAATTTTTCAAATCATTATCTTCTAGTATTTGTACTACGTTATCGAAAATTTCAATTTGTATTTGATTAGATAATCAAGAATGTCACACTTGATCTTCTAAGTATCTTGAAATAAATTTATACCACAACATTTACCTCATTTAATTGAATTGTTTTCATTTATTCTATTTAATTACTACGTAACTATAAGTCTCCTCGCTTGTGTCCTTTACATTCGATTTGTTTGGTTAATTATATTTTTTTCAATTTGTCTCATTTGAACTTTAATATATATTCGTATAAACTAACAATAATAATAATAATAATACTAATAATAATATTTTGGTATTTATGCTTATTTGACATAAGATGAACTCTATTTGATTTGATTATATTTCTATGTAACTTTAAATCTCTACTAAGGATAAAGAGAAATTCATTGGACTCATGTCAATAACCTTTATCTAATTAAATATATAAATTTATATTTTACAATAATTTAATTTTTTAGAACTTTTACATTCTTATGAGACTTTTTTTCATTCCTAATAAATGAAATTTTTAAGAATATAAAAGAAACTATTTAATTTGATAGAGCTCATCCATATGAGTCAAATGATATTTATTTCACCTCAATCAAACCTCTTTAAAAATTACTATGAATTGCCAAAGTACATAATTATAAATTATAAAAAATTATCCTTTTAATACTAAGTAAGTATATATTAAAGTTGAATTGGATAAAGTTGAGTAATGTAGTAAAACAAAAACAAAGCGAAGTAAACATCACATGATAGGAGATTTAGAATTACATAAAAATATTAGCAAGTGAAAGTAAATAATTTGATGAACTGAGATAAAGTTTATCAAAAAGTTGCATTCAATATTACAAAAAGAATTTCTGTAACATCCATGTTCAAGAAATTAATTATAAATAAAAAAATTTGTAGGTCATTCTATTAGAATAGAAAAAATTCTTTATGATATAAAAATTAATATTTAATTATGTAGAGCTCATCAATGTGTGCTCTATAACCATTATTTTGCCTCGACAAGACCTCATATGGAATTATAGCTAATTAAAAAGTTAAGTAAGCAAAAAAATTTAAAAATTTTTATTTTAATATTGTAGAAATATATTTTAAAATAAAAATGAGATTAGGTTTAGCAATGTAATATAGACTAATCAAGGTGATGTGAATGACACACTAGACATGAGGTATAGTTACTAAAAAAGGAAAACCAAATTCAAGGGAAATTTTTGAAGAAATAATTCAAATTATATAGAAAAATTGTATTCCATGATACTATGGAGAATGTGTACAACATTCTCCATTGAGAAACTACATAATTAAGATGTCTTGTAAAGTATGCTAAAATTATAGACAAAAATATTTAAAATAATAGAAAAGAATATTTAATTATATATACCTAATTGAGATGAGTCTAAGGACATCTATCCCATCTAGATCAAGCCAACTCCTTTGAATTACGATATTAAATAAGAACAAATTATAGTAAATTATATATATATATATATATATATATATATATATATATATATATATATATATATATATATATATATATATATATATATATATATATTAAATAAGTATTTATTATAGTTGAATGAGATAAATTAAGGTAATATAAAATAACAAAACAAAAGTGATGTAAACAAAATATGATGGAAGATTTAGAGTTTCATAGTAATTTAACAAAATCAAACTAAGAAGTTTAAATAAAAGAATATACAATGTAGGAATAAAAATGTCACATAAAATTTTTCAAAATGAAAGAATATTAAACATTAAAAAATAAATAAATGAATATTTAGTTAGAGTCCATCGAGAAGAGTCCAACTACCTTTACACTTTCTCGATCATACCTCGTTTTGATAAACCATAAATTACAAAGTAAATATGCTCAAATAATAATAATTTATAATTTTAACGTTTTGTAAAAATATGTTAATACTAAAATAAGATAAATTGAAGTAATGCTGTATAATAAAATTAAGAAGTTCCAAAGGTCACTGATCGATGATGTAGACTAACACAATAAAATAACCAATTGTAATTGAAAATTTCCAAGAAATGGCAAAAATTATACCAAAAAGTTACATTCCAAGTTGCTAATATGATGGAGTTTAATATCCTCATTCATAAAATTATTTATGTTTGAAAATGAGTAGAAACGCTTGCTAAAAATAATTTGTCAAAAGTTCTACAACTTGAAATGTCGAATAAACTATATAGAACACGTTAAAAATTTTAAAATTTGGAAATAATTGTTTAATTCGATAAAGTGGGTTGATAGAAGACTAGCAACATTTCTTTTGTCTTGATCAGACTAATTTGTAGTTGTTGTGAATTACCAAAGTTAACAAACATAATAATAATACTTTGTTATTTTAATATTAAATAGATATGTTTAAAGATGAATGAGAGAAATTCATGTGATCTAAGATTACTAGATTAAGGTATTGTAATGGTCACATGAAAGAGAATTTTTAGTTGCATAAATAAATAACTAAATGAAAGTAAAACATTTGATGAAATAAGATAAATTAATTAAGGAAACTACATTGCAAGGATTTAAACAGATTTAGTGTAACATTTATATTTGCTAAATTTGATGTGAATCAAAATAGCTTATGAAGCATATAAAAATTCAAGAAAAAATTTATGAGAATAAAAAAAAGTAATATTTAATTGATTAGAAGTCATTAAAATGAGTCCAATAATGTTTTTTTCTTTTTTAATCGACCTTATTTTGAATTATTACTAATTACTAAAAAATAGAATTTAAAAATTATATACTACTATTTTATTACTAAATATGTTATTATTAATCCTAAAATGAGAAAATTTGAATTATAATAATACATCCAAATATAAAATGATGCAAAAATCATAAAGATGAGATTTAGAGTTACATAATATATACAAAAATTATAGCTAAAATTTTGAAGTTTTTTAAATTACTTGTAAAGCTTGTATTCCAAGATACAAAGATGACAAGTGTCACCACCAAGTGGTCAAATAAGGTATGAGTCAGAATGTCTTGTAAAGTGAACAAAATTTATAGAAAATAAAATATTTGAAAATATTGAAATTAATATTTAATACGAAAAAATTCATCAAGGTGAGTCCCAATAGAGTTCCTTTCATCTCAACCATAACATGTTTGGAATTTCATTGTGTTAGAGAATTAAAATAGCATAAATAATAACAAATTACTTTTTAATATTAAGTAAATCTATATTGAATTTTAAATGAGATAAATTAATGTAACGAATATAAGAAAGTCAATGCATTGTAATGGTCACATCATAAAACATTTTTAGTGAGAATATAATATAAAAGAATAAAAGAAAAAATTTGAAAAATTAATATAAATTGCACAAAAAAGTTGCATTAAAATATATTAAGAAGATTGAGTTGAATATTCTCGATTGTCAAATATTGTACGAGGAAAAATATCCCTTATAGAATTCCTAAACCTTAAAAAAATACATAAAATAATAAAATTAAATATTTTATTAGATAAATGTACTTAAGAGAAGTCCAATTATTTTTGTTCCATCTGTATTGGACATAAATTGGAATTACTATGAATTAAAATTTTACATAATGATAAGTAATTTTTAATGTATTATTTTTAATACTGAGTAAATATATATTAAAAAAAAAGATAGACAAAAATAAGTTAATATAATATAACAAAATCAAAGTAATATAGATGTCACCCATGAGAAGATTTAACATTGCATAATAATATAACCAAATCAAAGCAAAACATTTCAAAAGCTTAGATAAATCGTAATAGAACCTTACTATCGACGATACTATATTGGTCGAGCATAACATCCTCGATATTGAAAATCATTTACCAATTGAAGTAACTTTTAAGTGTTCCAAAAAATATAAGAAAATATAATATTAAAAAATGTGGACATTATTATTTACATAGATACAGTTCATCGACACAAGTCTAACAATATTTGTTTCATTTTGATCGCACCTATATTATGAATTATCAAAATAAATAAGAAAAAATAAGATTACATTATTATTTTAATATTAAACTATAATTGATTAAGGCTTAAAGAGATCAATTAATGTCTTATAATATAACAATGTTAAATCAATGTAAATGTCACAACACAAAAATATGTAAAGTATTAATGAATACTAAGATATTTAAAGTAAAAAAGAAATTATAAAAATTGTATAAAAAAGTTCTATTCTGTGAAACTTGGAAATTTGAGAGTAACAGCTTCAATCACAAAATTAGGTAAAAAATTTAAAAGGTCTCATAAAATGAAAAAAAATGAGAAAATAAAATATTAAAAAAATTAGAAATTAAATATTTATTGGATAAAGCTCATCAAGAAAATTCTAATATTGTATGTTTTTTCTTGATCAAATATTATTAAAACTTACTATAAATAGCCTAAATAAAGAAGAAGAAATAATAATGAAGTATTACTTTAATATTAAGTAAATATATATATTAAAGTTTAATTGAGATAAATTGATTCAATGTAATATAACGAAACAAAAGTTATGAAAATTTCATATGGCAAGAAATTTAGAATTCCAAAATAATATAAACAAATAAAAGAGAAAATATTTATGAAATCAATAAACTATACAAAGAAAGTTGCATTCTATTTGACTAAGGGGTTCTTGTATAATATGTTTGATAGTAAAAATGTGTACAAATAAAAATAACTTGTTAAGAATCTACAAAACTTGGAAACTATAATATATTAAGAAAATGATTATTAAATTGCATATATATTGTCCAGACTAGTCCAACAACCATTGTTTTGTCACAATTAATCCTTGTTTAGAATTGTTACGAAGCATAAATTTAAATACAAATAAATTATAATAAAATATTAATTTATTTTTAAGTAACTATATATTAAAAATAAAATTAGATGAATTGTGAAAATATATTATAATAAAATCAATTAGAATTAAAGGAAAGCTAAGAGAAGAATTATAGTTTTATAGTAATAAAAAAAACTTCGAGAGAAACTTTTGAAAAAATGAGATAAAGTTTTCTTTAAAGTTGCATTTTGAGACCCAAAAGAGATCGAGTGTAATAATATCCATCATCAAATCTGGTAAAAACAAATACTTGAAAAATAACTCCAAAATCATAAAAAAAAAAATTAAAATTAAGAAATTAATATTTTAGAAGATAAAACTCATTAAAATGAGTACAACAATATTAGTTTTCATTGATCAGACTTCAATTTCAAATAGGTACAAAATATTAAAGGAAATAAGAAAAAAAAATAAAATATTATTTAAATATTAAGTAAATATTTATCAAAGATAAAATGAGATAAATTATATTAATACAATATAGCAAAATTAAAGTGATGTAAATGTTACATAAGAAAAAATTGTTTGTTACATAAGAAGAAATTAATAGTAACATAGTTATATGTCAAAATAAAAGTAAAAAACTTCAGAAAAAGGGATAAATTAAATGAAAAGTTATATTTCAAAACACTGAGGAGGTTGACTACAACGTCCTCAACAAGAAAATTAGAAACAAATTTAAATATCTCATAATGCATGCCAAGTACTTCAAAAACAATTTAATAAAATAAAAATGAATATTTATTGAGATTTTTCTCATGATGATTAGTCAAATGATGTTTGTTTCATGTTGACCAAAACTTGTTCTGATTCACAATAAATTACCAATTTAAATAAATAATAATAATAATAATAATAATAATAATAAAGCATTCTTTTAATATTTTGTATATATATATATATATATAAAGCTAAGTTGAGTTGAATTAAATCAATATAATATAACCAAATCAAGATTATGTAAAATGTTCTATGTGAAGAGATTTTGAGTAAATAGTAATATAAATAAATCAATGTAAACAAATTTGAAAAATGGACATAAATTATTAAGGATAGTTTCTTTTCAAGATAGGAAGGTGATTGAGGGCAATAGCCACAATCATAAAATCGTGCACAAATAAAAATGTCTTGTAAAGAAACAAAAAGTTTTGAAAATTAAAATAATTAAAAGCATAAATGAAATATATTAAACTATTGAGCTCATCGAAATGAGTCTAAAGATGTATGTCTCACCTTGATCAGACCTTGCTTGGGATTTTTGTAAACTATTTAAGTAAATATAGATTAAAACTTAATTGTTATATATTAAAGCAATATAATATAATAAAATCATGTCAATGTATGGTTTCATAGGAAAGTAATATATCCAAAGTAAAACAATTTGGTAAATAGAGATAAATTTTATACAAATGTTGTAATTTAATACACTGAGTTTGAGAGTAACATACTTAAACATTTAAATAAGCTATGAATTAATTTTTTTTAGTAAAATGAAATAAAACTTTAAAAAACAAAATACTTTGTAATACAAAATGTAATAATTAATTGTATTATCTCATCAAGATAAGTCTGATGATCTTTATTGTCACGATAGAATCTTTTTTAAATTACTTTATATTAATTTAGTAAATAATCGTAAATAATAACAAATCATTAATTTAAAGTTAAGTAAATATATATATATTAAAGCTTAAATAACATTAATTGAATCAATGTATGATAGCAAAATCGAAGCAATGTAAGGCCCACATGACAAGAGATTTTGAGTTGCATAATAATTTCAGCAAACCAAAATAAAAAATTTTATGAAATGAAATAAATTATTTGGAAAAGTTATGCGCCAATATGTTGAAGAGCTTGAGTGTAACATGCTAGATTGTAAAACAACCTAAAAATTAAAATATCTTGTAACAAATTAAAAAATCAAAGAAAATAAATTGTTTAAAAATATTAAAAAAATGAATATTAAATTTGATAGAGCTCCCTGATAGAAGCCCAATGGCATTTCTTTCAACATGATTAGACCTCATTTGGAATTACTATGAATTAGAAGATTAAATATATGTAAATAATGAAAAATTATTCTTTTAATGTAAGTAAATATATGCTATTAATAAAATAAGATTACCTAAAGTAATCTAATATAACAAATTTAAAATGATTTAAAAATCATATAAGAGGATATTCAGAGTTACAAACTAATACAATAATATCAAAGCAAAACAAAATTGTGGAAATGTGATAAATTGTTTAGGAACTTGCCATTGCAAGACAGTAAAAGAAATCAAGCTTAATTATTTTTATCATCAAATTAGGTGTGTTACAAAATGTCCCTAAAACTTTCCCATGACATAGGAAAATAAAATATTTAAAATTAATAGAATTAATATTTTTTGGTATGGGGCTTATTAAGATGAGTACAATTATGTCTATATCATCCCTATTTGTCCTCCCTTAAATTTAGTGTGAATAGCAAAAGTAAATAAACATAAAATAATAAATTACTATTTTAATATGAATTAAATATAGATAGAAGCTAAAATAAGAAAACGTAAATCAATGCAGTATAACTAATTTAAAGCAATGTAAATGTCATATAAGAAGAAATGTTGAGTTATATAGTAATGTATCAAAATCAATGAAATAATTTTTAAGAAATTTGTTCAATAACACAAAAAAGTTACATTCAAAGATAATAAAGTGACCAACTTTAACATCTTCGATCATGAAACCTAGTAATTATCTAAACGCTTCTTAATTCACACAAAATTCCTAAATAATAAAATATTTAAATATTTAGAAATGAGTAATAAATTTGATAGAGCATGTTAAGATGAGTCTAACTATATTTATTTCATCTTGATTATACCTTTTCTGAATTTCTATGAATTACCAAATAAAAAACCATAAAAATAAGAGAAATTGAAGTAAGGTGTTATAGAAAAACTACAGTTCAAAATAAATATTTGAAGAAATGAGATTTTCCCTATAATAAACTTGTGTTACAAGATATTGAGAAGATTGAGAGTGACATTACTTATCTTTAAGTAAGGTATGGGACAAAATATCTAGTAAAATATACCATAATATTAAAAAATAAATACTTAATTAGATATACTTCATCTTGATAAATCCAACCATCTTTGTTTCTCTAGATAAGGCCACTCTTAAAAAAATTGGAATAATCTTAGTAAATCGAAATAATAGTAAAGCATTACAATAATGTTAAGTAATGTAATGCTCATATCATGATAGATTCATTGTTTCATAACAATATAACTAAATAAAAATGAAAAAATTTTAAAAAATGATGTAAATTATATACAAAAGTTACATTCTAACTAATTAAGGAGATCATGTACAACATTGTCGATAGTAAAATCAAGAACAAATTGAAATGCCTCATTAAAATTTAAAACACCAAGAAAATAAATTATTTAAAAAATAAATAATGAATACTAAATTTTATGTAACTTGTCGAGACAAGTCCAACAACCACTTCCTTACAAAAGTAAATAAGAAGAAAAAAAATGTTTCTTTTATAGTAATATTAAATAACTATATATGTTAAAGTTGAGACTTGATGAATTCAACCAACATAAAGATACCAAATCAAATTAATGTAAATGTCACATGAGAGGACACTTAGAGCTACAGAATAATATAACCAAATAGAAGGGCAAAAATGATAGAAATAAGATAAATTTTATGAGAAGGTTGCATTCAAAGATATTAGCAAGATCGAGTTTAACATTCTCACTCATGAAATTATGTAGAGTTCAAAATTTATAACAAAAGAATGCCCTAAACATAGAAAATATAATATTTTAAAAAAATGTATAATTCAATATTTATTATGTTAGGGCACACCAAAATTAGTCCAACTACGTTTCTTTCTTCTCGATTAGACCTTATTTAATTTTTTTGTGGATTTGAAAAAAATAAATAAATAAATAATTAAAAAACTATTATTTTAATATTAAGTATGTATTAAAGCTAAATTGAGATAAATTGAACTAATACAACATAACCAAATTAAAATGATAAAAAAAATTCACATGAGAAGAGATTTAGATTTATGTAGTAATACACTTAAATCAAGGAACAACATTTCAAGAAATACGACAAATAGTATGACAAAGTTGCATTCCAACATTTTGAGGTGATTATGTTTAACATCCTCGACCATGAAATCATTTAAGAATCAAAATGCCTCATAAAACATAGCAAAATACTAAATTATAAAATATTTAAATATTTATAAATTAATTTGTAATTACATAGAGCTCATTAGGAAGAGTTTAATGACATTTGTCCCACCTTAATTAGAACTCATTTGGAACACCTTCAAATTATCAAAGTAAATAAGAATAAAAAATAAAAAATAATTATTTTAATATTTCATAAAGATATATTAAAGATGAAATAACATAAAATGAAGCTTTATATTATAACAAAATGAAGTTGATTTAAATTCCATATGGTAGAAGATGTAGATTAATATTGTATAATAACAAATTAAAGAAACAAAATTAGATGAAATAAGATAAATTATAAAAGAGTGTTGTATTCCATGATACTAGGGTGGTCAAGAATGGCATCTTCAACTAAAAAATAAGGTACAAAATGAAATATCTTCTAAAACATGTTAAAACAAAAAAAATTAAAAATAGAAAATGGAATATTTCACTGCTCATTAAGCATAGTTTGATGAACTTTTTTCTTCTTGATCAGACCATATTTAGAACTATTAAAAACTACTAAACTAAATATCAACAAAATCAAAGCACTAAGTTACTAGAGAAGATATTTAGTCTTAGGAAGTAATAAAACAAAATTGAATTAATGAATTTTGAGAAATTAGGCAAATTGTACATGAAAGTTGTATACCAATATACTTAAGAGTTTCAATGTAATATCCTAAATCATCAAATTATGTATGAATCAAAGTATGTGACAAAGCATTCCAAAACTTTGGAAAATATTTTTAAAATATTAAAAAATATTTAATTTGACATTATTCATCGAGAGAGTCTAATGCTGAGTATTCCATCTCCATGGACCCTACTAAGAAATTATTATAAATGCAAAGGTCAAATTGTTGAGATTTATTGTTTCATTGTAATAACTAAATTAAGAAGAAAGTTTAAGACAAATGAGATAAATTATACAGAAAAGTTGTCATCATCAATTATTAAACATGATATAAATCAAATTTTCTCATTAATCAATATAAAAATTTAATAAATGAACTATTTCGAAAATATAGAAGAGAAAAGGAAATTGGATAAAGCTTAATCAAAGATAAAGCCAATGAAATTTGTTATGTATCAATTTGACTTTGTTTGGAGTTACTATGAATTGTCATACAAAATAAGCATAGAAAATCATAAATTATTATTTTAATATTAATTAAATATACATTAATGCTAACATGAAATCAATTGTGTAATGTAATAAAATATAATAAAAATTTCATAAAGGTGACATGTAAGAAAAATTAATATTTCTTAGTAATAATTTGAAATCAAAATAAAAAATGAGATAAATTATTCTCAAAAGTTGTATTCAAAGATACAAAACAGATTAAGTGTGACAATTACTATCAAAAAATTAGATACAAATTAAAATACCTCAAAATAATTTCCAAAAACATAGAAAATAAAATAATTCTAAAGGTAGAAAACAATATTGAAGATGACAATGCTCATTAAGATGAGTCCAACAATGATGACTTCATATCGATCAAACCCAATTTAAAATTATTCCAAATTACAAATGGAAAATAAGCACAAATAATAAAAAAATATATTATTTTATATTAAATAAATATATATATATCAAATAAAAATTATATGAAAATAACCTATACAAAATAACTTGATAAATGTGTTATAAACTCACAAGGGAAGAGATTTATAGTTACATAATACTTTATCCAAATTAAAGAAAAAATATTAAAACAATGAGATAAATTTTATGGGAAAATTGCATTCCAATATACTTTGAGTGCAATTATGTTTCCTTTGTCTTGATGAGAACCTGATTTGAATTACAGTGAATTACCAATATATATAATCATGAATAATAATAAAGTATTATCTTAATACTTACTAAATATATATTATGGTTGAAATAAAATAAATTGAATCAACATAATATAATCAAATAAAAGTGATGAATGGTTCCATAAAAAGATATTTAGAGTTATAGAGTAACATAAACAAATCAATCAAAAACATTTAAACCAAAGCAAAATTATGTAGGATGGCTGATCTCTAAGGTCCTATGGGGATCAAGTATAAGAACCTCAACCATGAAGTCAAGCTAGAATAAAAATATACCCAAAAACAATGCAAAAATATAAAACAAATAAAAGCAAGAAAGAATATACTTATTTTGCTAGAGCTCAACAAAATCAGAGCAACAATGTTTGTTTCACCTCAATTACAACCATTTTGAGTTTCTTTGAAATACAATAAAAATAAGTATAAATAATAATGATTTATTAATTTTATACTATGTAATTATACATCAAATTTGAAGAAAGATAAATTGAATCAATATATTATAACAAAATAAATCCAATGTAAAGGTCATAAGAGAGGACAAATATGGTTACCTAATAATATCACCAAAAGAAATGTAAAATTTTAAGAAATTTGATAAGTTATACTAAAAAGTTATATTTTTTTGATACTAAAGAGATTGAGTGTAACACCCTCAACTAACAAATATTAGTAAAAATCCAAAACCCTCAAAAAACATGTGAAAATCCTTGAAAATAAAATATCTACAAATTTAGAAATGAATTTTAATTTGATAGAGGTTGTCAAGATAAGAATAGTGACATTTGTTGTCTATGTTGAATGTCATTTAAAATTACTACAAATTATAAATGTAAATGAACCCAAATGATAATAATAATTAATTTTATTTTAAGTAATTATAAGTTAAAACATATTCAGATAAATTGAAGCCATATAATTAACCAAATTATGAAGATATAAATGCCACACCAAAAGAGATTTAATATTAAATACTACAAACTTAAGTATTCGCAACAAAAATAAATGTTGTTTTTATTATTTTAAAATATATATTAAATAAAAATGGGAAACATTAAAGAAATATAAACTAAACAAATTACAAAGATGTAAATGTTATGCCAAAATGGATTTGAAGTTACAAAGTTATATATTCAAAACAAAGAAAAAAGTTGAAAAAATAAGATAAATTGAATAATAAAGTATTCCAAGATATTAAAGTGGATAAATATAACATCATCAATCTTTAAATTAAGTAAACTAATAAAACATTTACAAATTTAGAAATGAATGTTTAAGTATACCTCAATTGAAATTATTATGAAATAACAAAGAAAGCATAAAAAAGTAAATTATTTTTAATATTAATTAATTATGTATTACAAATGAAATATTGTAAATTGAAGCAGTGTAATATAAAAAACTCATGGTGATATGGAGCTCAAACTAAAGGAGATATAGAGTTAGATAGTAAAATAACTAAATAAATGAAAAATTTTTGAAGAAATGGGATAGATTATAAAGAAAAGCTTTATTTAACAATACTATGGAGATCATAGAGTAACAAACTTGATATTAAATTGTAAATGAATACAAATATCTCTTACAACATGTAAAAAATTGGATAATAAAAAATTTAGACATAAGAAATGAATATTTAATTAGATAAAGCTTAGTAAGATGAATCTAATGATGTTTTATATCATCTTGACTAGACCTTAATTCAAATTTATAACAATTAACAAATTAAAGAAGAATAAATAATAATAAACTATTACTTTAATATCAATTAATATATATAAATGTAGAAATGAGAAAATTTGAGACAACATAATCGATCCAAATCAAAGCGATGTTAATTTCACAAGAAAGAAGATTTAATGTTGCATAGTAAAATTAGAAAATTAAAAAAAAAGATATTTATAATTAATAAACATTATTTAGGAAAGTTGCAATCCAAAATATTAGGTATAATTTCTAAATTATGAAATCATGTATGAATCAAAATGTTTAAAAAATATATCAAAAACCTTAAAATAATAGGAACAAATATTTAATTAGATGGAGCTCATTGAGACACATCGAATAGGATCAATTTTGTCTTGATTGGGCCTCATTTGGAATGACTATAGATTTTTAAATTACTTAAGAAAAAAATAATATTTTATTTTTTATTTTAATTAAATATATTTTAAAGCTAAAGTAAGATAAATTAAAACAATGTAATATAATGAAATCAAGATGTTGCATAGGATATATGAGGTGAGATCTAACATAATAAATAAAAATAACTAATTTAAAGTGAAGATCATGACAAAAGTTATAGGAAAATTGTATTTTGAGATACTTAGAAGATGTAGTGAAACATCCTTAATCATCAAATTTAGTACAATAAAAATACCACATAAATAATTACAAAATATTAAAAAATGTATTTAAATATATAGAATTGAATTAATTAGATAGTGCACATAAGCGAAAGTCCAATGACTTTTATTTCATCTAATTGGACCTTATTTAGAGTTACTATGGATTACCAAATAAATTAGCATAAATAATACTAAATTATTATTTTAATTTTATGAAAATATATACTGAAGAGTTATTTAGATAAATTAAGGCAATTCAATAAAATAAATTAAAATAAAATAAAATTTCAAGTAATAAGATCAATTATATAAAAACTTTTATTAGAACATACCAAGGAAATCAGGTGTAACATCTATGATTGTCAAACTAGTTACAAATCAAAATATCTTTTAAAGCATGATTAAACCTTATTAGAAAAGTTTTAAAAATATAAAAATAAATATTTAATTTGATGAGATCATCTAGATTTGTCAAAGAACAGTTGTTTCAACTCGATTGGATAGTATTTATAATTATTACGAATTATAGGAGCAAATAGACATATTTATTATTAATTTTTTATTTTAATGTTAATTATATATGATTAAAGAAAAAATAAATTATAATGATGTAATGTAATACAACTAAAACTATATGATGTAATCATCAAATGGGATGCAATTTAGAGGTGCACAACAATAAAAAAAAATCAAAATAAAAAATGTTTTAAAAAAATGAGATAACTTGTATAAGAAATTGCATTCTAATGTATTAAGAACAATGAGTGTAACATCATTCATTCTCAAATATTGTGTGAATTAAAATATCTCATAAAACTTGTCGAGACCATAGAAATTTTTTTAAAAAATATATAAATGAATATTAGGTTCAATGGAGCTAAACAAGACCCATCAAATAATATTTATTTTGTCTTGATAATAGTTGTTATGAAACTAAATAGGCTTAAATAGTAACAAAATCTTGCACCTCATTTGGACAAAATCATCAGTTGAAGTAATACAATATAACCAAATCAAATGTACAAGTTACGTGAAAAGAGGTTTAGAGTTATATAATAATATAACCAAATCAAATAAATAAATTTAAAAAATACAATAAACTATACAAGAATGTTTTCTTCATCTATACTAAGACAGTCGAGTGTAACATCGGTGATGATGAAATAAGGTATAAATCAAAATGCCTTATAGGGCATGCAAAACTCTTTGAAAATAAAATATTTTAAAATATAGCAATGAAATATTTAATAAGATACAACATATAGACATTAGTCAAGCAACATTTACATCATCTCAATCTAACGACATTTGGATTTTTCTTACAAACGAATTAAGAAAAAATAATGATAATGTATTAATTTTATGTTTAAGAAAAATTATATTTAAGTTAAAATTAGGTAAATTGAACCAATGTAATATAACTATTTTATGGCAAGGTAAAAAGCAAGCAATAATTGATTTAGCGTTACATAGTAATGCAACCAAATCAAAGTGAAACTATTTAAGAAATTAGGTGCATTATATAGGAAGTAGCATTCCTTGATACCAAAGATTTAAACTGTAAAGTCGTTGATCATTAAAAAGGTAAGAATAAAATTTCTAAATTAATGTTCAAAACTACCAAAAAAAAGAACAGTAATTTGGATAGAGTACGTTAGGATTTGTTAATGACATTAGTTTCGTTTCAATCTATCATTATTTAGAAATACGACAAATTATTGATATAAGTAAGCATACAAAATTATAAATGCATTTTGTAATATTATGCAAAAATTTATTAAACATAAAAAGATATAAATTAAAATATTTTAATATGGAGAAGTTAAGGTGACATAAAGGTTAAACGAGAATAGATTTAAAGTTACTTGTAATATAACAAAATTAAAGCAAGAAAGTTGAAGAAATTAGATAAATTATATGAGAAAAATACCTTTTAATATACTAAGGAGATGACGTACGACACACCTATTCATCAAATATAATATGAATGAAGATATCTAATGAAACATACAAAAGCAAAGAAATTAAAGTCTTTAAAAAAATTAAAATGGCTATTTAATTCTGGATAACTTTTCGAGATGAGTTCAATCATGATCATTATATCTCGATCAGACATTTATTGCTATTACTAAGAATTAAAAAAGAAATATGCATAATTAAGAAAAAAAATTATTTTGATATTATGTACTTTTATATTAATGCTAAATTGAGATAGTTTAAAGGACTATTATATAACTAATTTAAAGCATTGAAAAAAGCAACATAAAAAGATTTTTTGACTTACATAGTAATACAACAAAATCAAAACCTAACATTTGAAGACATGAGAAAGATTCTATGGAAACATTACCTTCCAAGATACAAATGAGATCGAGTGTAACTTACACGATCATCAAATCACATGTAAATCAAAATATTACATAAAATATCCTAATCGATAAAATATTTAATTAGATAGAGCATGTTGAAATAAGTCCAATGATTTTTGTTTCAATTTGGTCTGACCACATTTCGAATTAATACAAATAAAAATTAATAATTATTTTTTAATATTTTATTATATCAACATTAAATTAAAATATACTAAAGCCTAGATAAGATAAGTTATTGCATTATAAAATAACAAATTTAAAGTGAAATAAAATTCACACATTAGAAGATTTAGAGTTCGTAATAAATCAAATCTAAGCAAAAAATTAGAAGTTACAAGTTAAATTGAATAAGAAAGTTGCATTCCAATATTATGAGGAGATTGAGAATAACATTCTTTATCATCAAATAAGATCAAATTAATATTTAATTTGATATAGCATTTGGTGGTGAGTTCAATGATGTTTGTTATGTCTTGATGCATCCTTGTTTATAAGAACTATAAATCGTCAACCCAAAAATGCATAGATAATAATAATTTTTTTATAATTGTTGTAATATAGACTAAAAGTAATATGTGGCAATTTAAAGTAGTGTAGTATAATTGAATCAAGAAGATGTAATGGCCACATGAAAAGAGATGTAGAGTTGAAAGTTAACTAAGCAAATGAAATTTTAAAATTTAAAAATATGAGATAAAATTTATAAGAAAGCATCATTCTAAGATATTATGGAGATCGATTGAAGCATCCACTTTTACTAAATCAAGAATGAATAAAATTCTCTAGTAAAATGTGTCAAAACCTAAGAAAATAAAATATTTTAAATAATAAAAATAAAATTTTAAATTTATGTACATCATTGAGATGAATTGAATGACATTTAATTTATATCAATTAGATCTTTCTGGAAATATAGTGAATTACAAATGTAAATAGGCAAAGGTAATAACAAATTATCAATTAAATATTAAGTAAATAAATATTAAAGTTGAAAAGTGATTAATTGAAACAATGTAATATGACCACATCAAGGTCATTTTAATGTTACATGAGAGGAGAATTAAGATTTCATAGGAATATAACCAAATAAATTTAAAAATATTAAAAAAGTGAGATAAAGTTGATGTGTTCGTCATATTCAATGATTCTAAGGAGATGGAGTCTAACATCATCAATTGTAAGATTAGATATGTTCAAATGTCTCAAAAAATGTGTAAAAAGGTTGAAAATAAAAAAATTAAAAAAGTGAATATTTAAATAGATATCACTCATCCAAACAAGTCAATTGTTGTTTTTTTTTCCTATTAGACCTTTGTTTGAACAACAACAAATTACAAAAGAAAATAAGCACAAATAATAATAAATTATTACTTTTATCGTATTTAAACATATTAATTCAAAATGATATAAATTGAAGACATATAATATAACTAAATCAAGGAGTTTTATATGTCACAAAAGAAGAGATTTATAGTTTCACAATAAAATAATAAAGTATAAGAAAAAAATTTGAAATTTGTGTTAAATTTTATTAGAAAAACGTATTACAAGATGGAAAAAGGATTGTAACATCCTCAATCATCATAGTAAGTGCAATTTAAATAGACTTGTAAAACATGCCAAACCATTGAAATTAAAAATACATAAAAAAGAATTTCTCATTGGATATAACTCGTCAAAAAGAGTCCAATTAAGTTTGTTTCATCTTAATTGAACATCACATGATATTGTAAGATTTTACAAAATAAATGAACCTGAATATTAAAAAAAATATTTTTTATATAAAAAACATATATTAAAGTTAAATAAGATAAATTGAAGTAATATGATATACAAAGTTGATGTAATGTAAGAGTCGCACAAAACAAGATTAGTAACAAAAAGTGAGATATCCAATTTAAAATGAAAAGTCAATCAAGGAATATAAATTATTTGAGAAAGCTGCATTCCATTATGCAATGGAGCTCGAGAACATTATTCTCAATAATCAAATTAGTTATTAATTGAAATATCTAAGAAAAACTATGAAAAGTAAGGAAAATAAAACATTTTTAAATATTGAAATGAAGATTTTATTCAACAGAGGACTTCAAGTTAAGTCTAAAGGCATTTGTTTCCTCTATATAAGACCACACTTCAATCATTATGAATTGCCAAACTAAAAAAACAAAAAAATAACTAAACTTTTATTTTAATAATAAGTAAATATTTGATAAACATAAAAATAAAATCAATTAAATATATCTATAATATAACCAAATTAAAGGATTATAATGGTCACACAATAAGATTTTTAGTCTTGCATAATAATATAACAAAATTAAATAAAAATATTTTTACAAATGAGGCAAATTTCATGAGAGTGTTACATTCTTAGAAAATATGAAGATTTAATGTAATATCCTTATTCTTCAAATCAAGTGGGAGTTGGACTATTATGTAAACTGTGGCATAGCTCTAAAATAATATTAAAAAATAGAAAAATAAATATTTTGTTGGATATAAATCAAAGCGATAAGCCCAATAACATTCTTTTCATGCCAAATAGATCTCATTTCAAATTACTAAGAATTATAGAAATAGACTTAACATAAATAAAAAAATTAAAATTTTAATATTAGGTAAATATATATATATATATATATAAATGTTGAAACAAGATTAATTGATACAATTAGATATAAAAAAATCATGACATTGTATACATTCCATGAGAGGAGATGTAGACTTAAATAGTAAAATAGTCAATTGATATAAAACAATTTGAAAAAATTAGATGAATAGGACCAAAAAGTTGTATTATAAAATTCTAAGAATAATGATGCAATGTCCCCTATCATCAAATAAGTATGAATAAATATACCTTCAAACTAATATAAAATTACAATAAGAAGATATTATGAAATAAAAAAATGAATATTTAAATGGATTGTGCTTATAAGGATGAGTCCAATGATGTCCATTATCTATATGACATTTCATTTCGAATTACTATAAATTATAAAAATAAATTAAAAAAATAAATTTTATTGAGTTATTATTTTAATTTTGAGCAAGTACATATGAAAGCTAAAATAAGATAAATTAAAATGAAATAATACAAATAAATGAAATGAAATAATATTTCACTCGAATGAGCCCATCCAGATGAGTCCAACGAGGTTTGTTTTATTTGGATTGAACCCCTCTTAGAATGGCTATCATTTAACAATTAAATAAGCATAAATAATAAGAAATTATTATTTTAATATATATATATATATAAGCTAAAATCTATTAACTAAAGAAATATGAACTTCACAAGAGAGAAAATTAAGAGAAAGATAGTTAACCAAAACAAAAAAAGAAATTACATAAATTGTATAGAAAAGTATCAGCCCAAGGTATTAAGGAAACTGCAACATTCTCAAATATTAATTTGCATAGAGCTCCTTGAGATGACTCCAACACTATTTGTTTGTCTAGATTAGATGTAGTTATAGCTACAAATTGGATAGGTAAATAATGATAAACTATTGTTTTGATATTAATAAAATTTGTATTAAAAATAAAATAAGATAATTTTTGTTTATCTATTATTTTTAAATCAAAATGATGTAAAGGTCACATGGGGAATTAGAATTTCATTGTTATATAATAAAATTTAAAAGAAACATTTGAAAAATTGAGATAATTTGTATTGAAAGGTTACTTTCCAAGAAACTAAAGAAATTAAGTGTAACAACCTCAATTATCAAATAAACTTTGAATCAAAATGTTTTGAAAACTTAGTCAAGTTTTACAAAATATAATATTAAAAGCCATAAAAAAATCTTTAATTTTGTAACCAATGATGTTTATATTTCATGATTAGACATCATTTGAAATAACTATAAATTGCCAAAGTGATAAGTATAAATAAACATGTATTGTCATTTTAATGTCAATTAGATTGATATTAATAATAAAGTGACATTAATTAAAGCAATGTTGTATTAAAAAATTAATGCGATATAAAAGTCACACAAGATGAGATTTAGAGTAACATGGTGATATAATAAAAGAAAAATAATTATTTTGTAGAAATGCAATAAATTATTTGGGAAAGAAGCATTCCAACATACTAAGAAAATTAAATGTAACATCCTTGATCATCATATAAGGTATTAACAAAAATTTCTAAAAAGCATTCCAAAGTCTAAATTATTTGATATTTCAAAATACCAAAAAAAAGAATTAATTCCATAAGGCTTATTGAGACAAGTCTACTGACATTTGTTTCATCATCATCGGGCATTGTTTGAAATTAACACAAATTATAAGATTAAATATGTTAATGTTAAAATAATATTATTAAAATTTTTAATATTAGGTAAACACATATTAATGCTAAAATGAGGCAAATTAAGGCAATATAATATTACTAAATCATACCTATTTCAAGGTCTCAAGAGAGGAGAAATAAAGTTTCACTACAATATAACTATGTCATTGAAAGAGATTTGATAAAGGGACAAATTACAATTAATATTTGGTTTTCATTATACTAAGGAGATCTAATATAACAAATTTCATCATCAAAGAATGTATGAATTAAAAAATCTTTTAAAAATATTAAAACTCTAGGTAATAATTTATTTAAAATATAAAATTGAATATTTTATTTGAAAATGCACCTAGAGATGATTTTGATATGTTTCTCTCACCTCGATTAGACCTCATTTGTAAAAACTATGAATTATAAATGCAAATAAGATTTAAAAATAATAAATGATTTTTTAAATAATAGGTATATATATGTTAAAGATTAAATAAGGCTATACAAAAAATGTATAAAGACAAATGAATGTGTTGTAAATGTCAAATAGGGACAAGTAATTTTCAAAGTAAAATAACCAAATGATTGTAAAAAAAATTGATGAAATGTTATAAATAGTATAATAAATTTTCATTCTAAGATAACAAGGAAATTGAGTGTGACAACATCAATGAACAAATTAGGGATGAGTTGAAATGTTTCTCAAAAAATGTAAAATACATTGAAAATAAATATTTAAAAATATGTTAATGAAATTTAATTACATGAAGCTCATCGAGATGCATAACCAAAAATGATAAATTGTTATTTTAACATTATTTAAACATATAGTAAGATTAAAATGAGATAAATTGATGTAATTTAATATATTTAAATAAAAGTAATGTAAAGGTCAAACAGGAGAAGAATTAGTTTCATTACAATATGTCAAAATTTAATAAAATAATTTAAACTAATGAGATAAATTAAATAGGAATGTTTCACTCCAAGATAGTGAGGAGATTGAGTGTAATATCATTGACCACTAAATTAGGTATGAGTTAACATATTTTGCCAAACATACCAAAATTCCAAAAAATAATATTTAAAAATATAAAAATTATGTTTTGTTGTATAGAGATCATCAAGATAAGACCAACTACTTTTACTTTATCTTTATTGAACCTCATTAGGAATTATTACTAATTATCAAAGTAAATAAGCTTAAATAATAATAAATTATAAGTTAAATATTAAATATATATCAAAGCTATAATGAGATAAATTGAAGAATGTAACATATTGAAATGAATACATTTTTAAAGATCACAAGAGTAGAGATTTAGAGTTACATAGTAATGTAATTAAATTAAAACAAAACATTTGAAGGAAAGATATAAATTATACGAGAATGTTGCATTCTAATGTACTAAAAAGATCAAGTTTAATGTAATCAATCCTAAAAAAAGTTATAAATCTAAACATCTTGTAATGCATAGTAAAATTCTTGAATGTAAAATATTTTAAAATATAAAAAATGAATATTTGATCAAATAAGGCTTGTCGAGGTGAGTCTATTGAAATTTATTTCATCTCAATTAGACTTAGTTTAGAATAACTAAGAATTAAAAAATGAATAAGAATAAACAAAAATAATACATTATTTAAATATTAAGAAAATATGTAGTAAAGTTGAATTAAGATGAATTGAAGTAATACAATGTAATTGAATCAAAGCATTGTAAAGGTCACGTGAGAGAGGAATTAAAGTTACATAGTATTATAACTAAATCAAACTAATATATTTTAAGAAATGAGATAAATTTTAGGGAAGAGTTGCATCATAAGATACTAAATATATCAAGTGTAACATCCTTATTTGTTAAGTAATGTATAAATCCAACAATATTATGAATTATTTCAAAATATTAGAAAAGTTCAGTTTTAAAAATATTAGAAAAATAATAAATAGAATAAAGCTCATTGAGTTAAGTCTAATGATGTTTGTTTTGCATCCATGAAACCTTATTTAATGATACTTAGGGGATAAAGTTTGACATCTTTGATCCTCAAATAATGTACAAATAGAGATGTCTCACAAGGTGCTTCAAAATCCTAGAAAATAAAATATTTTTTTAAAAAATTAATATTTAATTAGATTAAATTTTTTAAGAATAGCCCAATGACAACTGTTTCATCTTGATTGGACATTATTTTGAATTACTACAAATTAGCAAACAAATTAATTAAAAATAATAAAAAATTATTATTTTAATATTAAATGAAAATATAATAAAATTTAAATGAGACAATTTGAGGAAATATAATATAAATAAATCAAAACAATGTATAGTAACATTAGAGAATAATTAGTGTTTCATTACTTAATAATAAAATCAAAGCAAAAATTTGGAAAGAAGATAATAGTATTATGAGAAAGCTTCACTATAAGGTATTAGTGAGATCAAATGTAACATCCTCAATCATCAAATAATACATGGATCAAAATAAGTTCTAAAGCTTGTCAAAATAAAAATTAAAAAAGGATTAAAAAGAATTAATTTTATAGTGGCCATCGCGACAAGTACAACAACATTTGGTTAGTCTCAATCACACACCATGTTTAGAATAACTACAAATTACTAAAATAAATAAACATAGATAATTAAAAATTATTCTTTTTAAATAAATTAAATTAATATTAAAGGTGATATGAGACAAATTAAAAGAGTGTTATATAACGAAATTAAACTATTATAAAATTCACACCAGAAAAAAATAGTACTTCCAAAGTAACATAATACAAAATAGCTAAATGTTTTAAGAGAAGTGATAAATTACATAGGAAAACATCATTCTAAGATAATAAAGAGATGAAGTATAATATCATCAATATTGTAATAATGTACAAGAGGAGTCTAATATTAAAAATTTAATTACATATTACTAGTCTGTAGGAGTCTAACAATATTTGTTTCATCTTAACTAATCCTAGGTTGAAATTACTATAAATTACTAAATTGATTAATATAAATAAAATTATACTATTATCTGAATGTTAAAAATATAGATATTATTGTTGAAATGTGATAAATTAAAACATTATAATATAACCTAACTAATGTAATACAAAGAAGACGTGAAAAGATAATAGTTTTATAATAATATAACCAAATCTAAGTGAAACTATTAAGGAAAAAAGATATATAGTATAGGAAACATATATTCTAAGATACTAAGTAGCATGAGTGTAACATACGAGTTTGTTAAATGAGATACAAATTTAAATGCCTCGTAACGCGTATAAAAAAATAAAATAAAATATTTGATAATCAAAAATTAATTTGGATAGAGGACATCGAGACATGTCTAATAGTAACTTTTTTATATGAATTTGTCCTTATTCAAAATTATTAGGGATTACAAATGCAAAAAAATAAATACTAATAAATTATTATTTAACATTAAGTAAATATTATTAAAGCTCAAATAAGATTAAAAATAATATAATATAACAAAGTAATGTAATGTAATTGTTACATGAGATAAGATTTTGAGTTATATAGCAATATAACGAAATAAATATTAAAAATTGAGTGAAAATGAGATAAGTGATAGAAGAATCTTGCATTCAAAGAAACCAAGGAGATGTATTGAAACTTTCTCAAGCATCAAATAAGGTATAAATTGAAATGTTATGTAAAGAAATCCAAAAACATAGAAAACAAAAAAATAAAAAATATAGAAATGATTATTTTATTTGATGGAGCCCATTGAGAATAGTTTAATGATATTTCTTTCATCTCAAATTGGTCTCTTTTTGAATTACTTCAAATTACCCAATTAAAAAAATTTTAGGCAATGAAATATAAACAAAACAAACCATTATAAAGGTCACACAAGATGAATTTAGAGTTTTACAATGATATAACAAAAATTATGATAAAATCTAGAAGAAAGGAGAAAAAAGTTTATAGGTTTACATTCCAAGAAATTAAGGAGATCAAGTATAACATTTTCAATCATAAAATATGGCAAGAATCAAAATGTCTCATCAAACATAAAAAAAGAAATTGAAATAATAGAAAACATAAGAATGAATATTTAATTTGATACATCTGGGTGAGATGTGTCCAACAATGTTTGTTTCTACTAGATTGGACCTAATTTTGAAATACTATGGATTAAAAAGTATATAAGAATAAATAATAACAAATTATTATTTTATCATTAAGTAATATATAAATATATATATTAAAGCTTAAATGAGATAAACTGAATAAATATAATATAACAAAATAAAAGAGATTTAAATGTCACAAAAGATGGAGATTTAAAATTACCTAGTAACCAAAAAAATCAAAGTGAAAAAATTGAAAAATTTAGATAAACTATATGAGACAGTTTTATTTCATGATACCAAAATGATTGAGTATAACATCTTTGATTATGGAATAATTTACAAATGAAAATGCTTTATAAAGCATGTAAAAATCCTAGAATTATTTAAATAAATATGAACAAATAATAATAAATAAGAACAAACAATAATAATTGTTTTGGTTAATATCAACTAAATTTATTTTAAAGGTAAATGTGAGATAAATTAAAGACATAATCTATCCAAGTCAAAGCATAGTAAGGCATACTAGATGAGATGAAGAGTTATATTGTGATATAACAAAATCCAAAGAGAACATTTTAAGGAATTATTTAAATTATAAAAGAAAGTTATATTCCAAGATACTAAGGAGATTGAGTGTAACATTCTTGATCCTCAAATTATGTTTATCTCAAAATGTCTAATATAGCCTACCAAAGAACTTAAAAAAAAGATAAAGATGAATTTTTAATTGGATAGAGCTGATTAAGATGAGTCTAACTACATTTATTTCATTTTGAATAACACTTTTTTAAATTCTTAGAATTTACTAAAGTAAACAAACATAAATAATAACAATTTAATATTATGTAAATATAGATTTATGATGAGATAAGATATACTTAAAAATTTTAATTTAAATAAATAAAATAATTTTAAATATCACAAGTGAGGAGAACTAGAGTTTCATAATGACATAACAAAATGATATTGAAACATTTGAGGAGATGAGAAAAATTTTTTAAGAAAGCTGTTTTCCAAAGCACTAAGAAGATTGTGAGTAACGTTCCTAATTATCAAATAAAATGAACATGTAGTTTACATAAGTGGAGATTTTGAGTTACAGAATAATATAATAAAATCAACAAAAAAAATTGAAAAAGTAAATTACAAGAGAAAGTTGCATTCCAAGATATCGAGGATGTCCAATGTAATATCTTCGATTGTCAAAATTGGTATGAATCAAAATGTCCTACAAATCTCACCAAAAGACTAGAAAATAAAATACCCAAAATTTTAAAACTAATTTTTAATCAGATAGAGCATGTCAAAATGGATTTGATGATACTTGTTTCATGTTGATTAAACCTAGTTTAGAATAATTGTAAATTATTAAAACAAATAAGCATGAATAATAATAAACTACATTTCTTATGCTATGAAATTTTTAATATAATTGAAATGACATAGATTAAAGTAATAAAATTTAGCTAAACTAAATTAATATAATGGCCACACTAGAAGATATTTTGAGTAATATTATATTATACTCAAATCAATGCAAATAATTTATAGAAAGAAGAAATACTCTGTAAGTACATTACATGGTAGGATACTAAGTCAATGGAGCTAAGAAAATAAAAAAATATTTAAAAATATAGCATGAACTTTTTTGTTGCAAAGAACTCGGTCAAATTAATCCTACAACATTTATTTTATCTTGATTGGACCTCGTTCGACATTACAATGAATTACAAAAGAAAAAACATAAATAATAATAAATAATTTTTTAAATATTTAGAAGGTTTATAATAATATTTAAATGAGATTAATCAAAGAAATTTAATAAATAACTAGAACAAAAATATGTTAAAGTCATACGGGAGGAGATTTAATGTTTCATAGCAATATAACACAATTAGCACAATAACTTTAAAGACACAAGATAAAATGTATTGGAAAGTTATATTCCGTTATAGTAAGGTGATCGAGTATAACATCATTGATTGTGAAATAAGACACAATTCAAAATTCCTACTAAATTTGCCAAAACTCTAGGTGAGTCCAACACCTTTTGTATTGTCACTATTGAGCATTGTTTGGGAATACAAGAAATTACAAAAATAATTAGCACAAATAATAATAAATTATCATTTAATTTTAGGAAAATATATATTAAAGATCATATTTTTTGAATGTAAGATTTGAAATATAACAAAATTAAAAAAACTGTAAAACTTATATTAGAGGAGACTTATAGTTACAGATAATACAATGAAATGAAAGTGTAAACTTTGAACAAAATAAGATAAATTGTATAAAAAAATTATTTTTCAATATAATGGAGAGATCTTATGCAATTTATTTTATAATAAAAAAAGGTACAAAATCAAAATGACGTGAATAAAAAATATTTGCATTATTGTTTTATAACAAAATCAAAGAGAAATGTTTGGAGAAATTTGATAAATTGTACATGAGTAATTCATTCAAAGATACCAAAGGGATCAAGTATAATACTATGAATCATAAAATTAGGTGTTAATCAAAATAACTCATAAAATATGCTCAAGTCCTACAAAATAAAATCTTTGAAATACAAAAATAATTATTTAATTGAATAGAACATGTCATGATGAACCTAATGACATTATTTTTGTCTGAATCAAATCTTTTTTAGAATAACTTTGAAATAAAAATTTAAATAAGCAGAAATAATAAAAAATATTATTTTAATTTTAGTGAATATATATTCAAGTTGAAATGAGAGAAATTCGAGTAATGTAATATAACTAAATAGAAGTTATGCAAATGTCACATGTGAGATTTGGAGTTATATAATAACATAACAAAATAAAAAATAAATTGGATAAATCATATGGTAAAATTGCATTCACTTATATTATGGAGATCAATCGTAACATTCTTGATCACCAAATGAGGTATGAAACAGATATTATCTTAAAGCACTAAAAACCCTAAAAAATTAAAAAAATATAAAAATAAATATTTAATTGGATATACCTCATAAGGAGTATTGGAGTGACATTTATTTCACCTAGGAATTACCATGAACACCAAAGTTAAACATGCTTAAATAATAATAAAATATTATTTAGAAGTAATTTAAATATATATAAAAGTAGAAATGAGATAAATTAAAATTATTTAATTATCTAAATTAAAGAAATGTAAATGTTACATAATAAGATATTTTTAATTTTCATAGTAATATAATAAAACCAATATGAAACATTTCAAGAAATCAAAGAAACATAAGGAAATATCCTATTCCAAGATACTAAATAGATATGCATAACATCCTTGATCATAAAAAATGGTACGAATTGAAATCTCCTATAAAGCATAGCAATATCCAAAAAATTAAAATATTTTAAAATAAATAAATGAATATTTAGTTAGATATAGTCATCAATTAAGTTTAATGATGTTTCTTTCTTTTGACTTAAACCTCATTTGAAACCAATATGAATTAATAAAACAAATAAGTACAAATAATATTAAACTATTACCTTAACATTAAGTGAGTATATGCAAAGCTTAAGTAAGATAAAATAAAAAAATGTATTATAACAAAATAAAAGTATTGTAATGGTCTCACACAAGGAGATTTAGATTTAAATAATTATACAACAAAATCAAAGAGAAATCTTAGAAGAAATGTGATAAATTATATAATAAAGTTGCATCTAAGATGTTACAGAGAACTTGTGTTACATCTTTTATTATCAATTTAGTTATAAACAATAATGACTCATAAATGATACAAAATGTTATAAAAAATGAAGTATCTAACAATTATAAAAAAATACTTTAATGAATTGATCTTGTTAGGACAAGTGAAATGATGCTTATCCTTTATAATAGAGATGTTTTTGCAATTTACACAAATTACATAAGTAAATAAGCAAAAATAGCAAAAAATTAATTTTGAAAATTATTAAATATATAATAAAGTTTAATAGAGGTAAATTGAAGCCTTGTAACCTAACAAAAACAAAGTGAAATAAAAATAATGCAAAAGAATAGCTACACTTACATAGTAATATAACAAAATCAAAGCAAAACTTTTGAAGAAAAGAGATAAATTAAAAGAGAATGTGACATTCCTAAATACAAAGATCGTGTGCAAAATCTTTGATGGTAAAATCAAGTATGATTTAAATTAGAAGTAAAGTGCATTAAAACCTTATAAAAATCTCTTAAATATGACTATTTAATTAGACAGAACTTATCGAGATCAATCCAACAACATTTATTTCTTCTCGACCATACCTTAGTACGAATTACAAAGAATTTCAAATATAAAAAGGTATAAATATTAATAAATTATTATTTTAAAATTAAGTAAATATATATTAGTGATGAAATGAGAAAAATGGAAGTATTGAAAAATAAAAAAATAAAAGTGATGTGTAAGTCAAATGAAATGACATATAGAGTTACTACATAATATAACAAAATAAAAAAGTTGAAAAAATGATATAAATTATGTGGGAAAGATTCCTTAAAAGATACTAAGAACATAAAGTATATTATCATCAATCATAAAATCATTTATGAATTGAAATGATTGGTAAATCATGACAAAATCATAAAAAATTAAATATATTAAAAATATATTACAATGAATATTTAATTATATAGAGCTCATTGATATAAGACAAAAGACCTTTGTTTTGTCATGATATGACCTCATTTGGAATTACAACAAATTTATAAAGTAAACAAGTCTAAATAATAATGAATTATTATTTTAATATAAGTATATATTTGATAAAAATGTGTTATATTAAAGTAATATAATATCACAAATAAAAGTTAAATATAGGTCACACTATATGAGATTTAGTGTTACAAACCAACATAACCAAATAAAAAAAGACTTTGAAGAGATGAGATACTTTTTTTTTTTTTTATATAAGGATTGTATTTTATTGCTAATAAGAGTGATTACAGGAGACCCAGCGTCCGAAGATGGAGGCTTTCAGTAACAAGCAGTTTCTTGGAATTGAAGCAGTACAAAGAAGCTAAGAAGTGTTGAGTTTCCCACTGCAATTTACCCGGCGTAGTGAGCCGATCTGAGTAGAGAGCCGCATTCCTAGCTTTCCAGGCTGACCAGCATACTATTCCTGGAATTGAGAAGGCGAGAGAATTTATGGAGGCTTTATGAGACCACCAGCACTGGATTTGATCGAAGAGATTGGACTGGTAGGGAACCCCCAGGAGCCGACAAAACCACTTCCAGGTAGGGTTGATGATGGGGCATTGCCAAAAGATATGATCTAGCGTGTCCCATTCTGGACAGAACGGGCACTTAGAGGCAAGCGAGATATGAATCTTCTGAAGATTTGCAGGCAACGGAAGTGCATTATTAAACAGTCGCCACATAAAAATAGAGATTTTTTTCGGAATCCTTGGGCGCCACACCAGTGTGTTGTCATGCTGTTGATGCACCTTCGGAAGCGACAAGCCGCAAAGAGTGTCGTAAGCAGTGGCGAAGGAGAAATGACCCGCGGAATCCAAACACCTCCTTAACCAAACCTGCAGCACATGGAAATCCTCAACCAGGTCCAAGCTATACGGAAAGCGAGCTAGGACCCGGTCCAATTCCGAACCAGATGGTCCGAACGAACCGTCCACGAACGAATCCGCCCAAGCCCGTCCAGGACCTTCACCCCGAACCTCCAGCTCGTGGATAAGCCAAACCCTAAACTTCACCAGTCTCCGCCAGCCCGGCGAGATGCAACCCTGCAGCAGAAAGGGATTACGCCGGGTAAGATACGCTTGGCAAACATATTTGGTCCAGGGATTAGAGCAGTGGAGGAGCCGCCACCACAGCTTGGCGAAGTACACCAGGATTTGAACACCGAAATTAATCAATCCAAGACAATGTCCGGCCACCGGTCTCGCCACCTTGTGCCACGCCGCCCAGTGATGCCTGTCCGAGGCGTTCGATTTCCCCCAGAAGAACCGTGCAAGAGCACTATGAATGGCCGCCACCGACTTTTTGGGCGGAGGCAGTGCCGCCGCAATAAAACCCGACATGGAGCTTAGAACACTGTTTATTAGGACTTTCTTCCCACCCAAAGAGAGGAAATTGTGCTGCCAAGCCGTAATGCGAGCCTTAATCCTGTCAATCAGCAGGAGGAAGAGCCGTCCCCGAGACCTGCCACAGTCCAGCCAGCAGCCCAGGTATAACAGAGGGAGTCTTGCCGAGCCAAAACCCAGGATTCTCTTAACACGCGCCCTGTCCGCCCGCTGAGCAGACTTGGCATGGATGGCGGAGGATTTCTGCTAGTTCAGAGACAACCCGGAAGCTGCCAGGAAGGAGTCAATGCAGCCCGACAGCTGCTGAAGGGACCCTTTCCTAGTTGTAGTGAAAATAACAATGTCATCTGCGTACGCAAGATGGGTCACCTGATGACAGTGCCGAGGCATGGAAAAACCCTCAATTCGACCGGAGCGGAACCCATCTTTTAGGCTTTGACTGAAAGCGTTAATGACAATTGCGAACAGGGCTGGAGACAAGGGGTCTCCCTGCCGCACACCGCATGTCGGAGAGAAGAAGCCATCAGGCTGCCCATTGAGTAAAACCGAAAGCCGCGTAGCCTCTAAAATGTTGGAGACTATCAAGCAGAAATCCTCCGAAAATCCCATCGCAGCCAACACCGCTTTAATGAAAGACCAACTCACTTTATCAAAGGCCGATTTAAGGTCTAATTTCAGAATAACATTCAGATGACGACGGCGCAAGTTCAACCGTGTGAGCATTTCCTCCATCAAGAGAATATTATCGGTGATGCAGCGACCCCTAACAGCTGCCGATTGTTCCTCAGCAATGAGCGAGGGAAGGTAGGGTGCCAGGCAGACTGCAATAAGTTTGGAAAAGATCTTAGCACATACATTGCATAGGGCAATCGGACGGAAGTCATTCGGCGTAGCAATCGTCGTCGATTTGGGGACGAGGCACAGCCAAGCCGCGCCAACTACCGCCGGGATTCTTGTACCCGAGAGAAAATCATTTGCTGCCTCCACCACGTCATCTGCAAGCACCGACCAAAAGTGTTTGAAGAAATCCACTGTAAAACCATCCGGACCAGGCGCACTGGAAGCAGCCATGGACAATATGATTTCGGAGAGTTCCGCCGCGTCCGTGTGCCGGGTTAATACCTTGCTGGTTGCAGCTGACACCGTCTTCGGCATGGATTGGAGGCAAGTGTCCGCTGCCGCCATGCAGTTGGGCAGACCCAAAAAATGCTCCTGAAAGTATGACGGGAGGAATTGAGACAATTCCACCTCCCCCTCCGCCCACGAACCATCCAAACGGAGAAGTTTATGAATTCCCAGAATGTGTCGCTTCCTTTGAACCGAAGCATGAAAGAATTTGGTATTAGCATCTCCCTCCCTTAACCACCTCACCCCCGCCTTCTGCCGCCAAAAGTCCTCTTCATTCTGCAGCATGAGGAGCAGCTTTTTATTTACCAAGTCCAGCTGACCACTAGCCTCCACAGAGGGATTTGTTGCTAATTGCTTTTCCGCATCCTCCACCGCCCGCTCCGCAAGCTTCTTATTATTGAACAGATTGCCGAATACCCGACGATTCCACTCCTTAATCACCACTTTAGCTCTAGCCAATTTCCCCACTAGTTTGAACATTCCGGTCGCCGCAATGGGGGAGGACCAGGAGGTCCTCACAACATCAAAGAACCCCTCCTGTTTAAGCCATGTGTTGAGGAACCGAAAAGGCTTCGGCCTCCGTTTCTGCTTCATTCCCGGCTGAAATAGAATTGGAGCATGATCCGAAGCCGTGCGGGCCAGGATCTCGATCCAGCAATCCCTGAACAAATCCATCCACCGCGAATTGCAAAAGAAGTAATCCAGGCGCTTAAGCAAAATGCTGCCCTGCCGCTTCCCCTGCCACATAAATGGTCCGCCGGTTGTAACAGGGGGGAGCAGGTTGGCCTCCGAGATTGCCGCTTCGAAGACCCCTGCCTCATTACTACGGAACTGCACCGCCTCGCATTGGTCCGAGGCGCGCATGGTGACGTTGAAATCCCCACACACACACCACGGCTCATCTCCAACTACTCTGCCCTCCTCCGAGAGAAAATGCCACAGGCTCTGCCGCAGGCTACGGGAATGCTTCCCATAAACCGCCGTGAGAAAGATAGAGGGCCGCCCCGGCAGTGAGACCTGCGCCGTTGCAGCTTGATCGGTAGACCGAAGAAGAGTAACCTGACAGCGATGTGACCACAGAAGCCAAAACTTCCCAGTTTGAGACGACCACCCGTCCGCCAAATCCACCTCGGAGCAGAGCCTGGAAATACGATCTCCCCCAATCATGGGTTCGATCAAGACGAGGAGGTCAATGGACTTGGAGCGGATGAGCTGTCGGAGTCTCCCGCGAGTTGCGTTGTTCCCAACTCCACGGGCGTTCCACGAAAGGAGATTAATCATTTAATTGGAGAGGCGGTTTCAAGCCCGCCGCGCTCCGCGTACATGGAGGAGAGACGTTATACAAGAAAATTATATTCATAGATACTAAAGAGATCAAGTGTAAAATCGATAATCATCAAATCAAGTAAGAAACAAAATAACTCTTAAAGCTTGCCAAAACATAAGAAAATAAGATTTCTAAAATGAAGACTAATGAGTATTTAATTTGATAGAGCTGACTAATTAAATAATTATAATAAATAAAAATAATAATAAATTATTATTTTGATATCAAGAAAATATATACTAAAGGTGAAACTACATGAACTACAACCATGTAACATAACAAAATCGAGTTGATGCAATTTTTACATGAGAAGAGATTTGGAGTTACAAAGTAATATTAAAAGAATTTGAAGAAATTAAATAAATTATATGAGATAGTTACTTTCCATGATACAAACGAGATCAAGTGTTAAACTCTCTATTATCAAATGTGGTACAAATCCAAATGTATTACAAAACATGAAGGAACTCTAAAAAATAAAATATCTCAAAATACTTTAAAAAAGAATATTTAATCTGATTGAGCTTATTGAGATGAGTGGGAATACATTTTCTCTTCTATATCTATCCTCATTAGGAACTATTGTCACTCTCCAAAATAGTTAAAAAAATATAATAATTATTATTTTAACAATAAGTAAATAGTAAATCTAAAAATGAGATAAATTGAAGCCATGCAATATAACGAAAACAAAACTAAATAAACATCACTCAAGAGGAGAATTAAAATTCCTTAGTAATATAACAAATTCATAACAAAACATTTACTAAAATGAGCTAAAAGAAAAGGGAAAACTACTATACAAGATATTAAGGAGATCTAGTTTAACATCATCACTGCAAAAATCTAGTTTAAATTGAAACATCTTATGAAACATGTTGAAACATAGAAAAGAGTTTTCAAAACATAAAAATAATTATTTAATTGGATAGAAGTTTTCTACATGAGTCTAACGATGTTTATTTTGTCTAGCTCATATGTCATTTAAAATTACTATAATTTACAAAAACTAAATAAGCTTGAATAATAATAAATTATTATTTTAATAATAAGTTTATACATATGAATGATGAAATGTGATAAGTTCAAGAAATGTAGTATAAGGAAAAAGATAAGAGAAAAATAGTTTCTTTGTAATATAACAAAATCAAAATAAAATATTTGAAGAAATTAGTCAAATTTCTCAAGAAAGTTGCTTTCCAATATACTAAGAAGATCAACTATAACATTCTCAATCATCAAATCCAGAATGAATCAAAATATCTCATAAAACATACCATAACACTTGATAAAATATTTCAAATTATATAATTAAATATTCAATAGCACGAAGGTCATCGATGTTAGTGAAACAAGTTTTGCTTCGTTTCAAATAGTCATTAATTGGAATTATTGCAAATTATAAAACTAAATAATTATAGATAATAAAAAAATTATTATATTAACAGTGAGTAAATACAAAACAAAAGTGTTGTAAAGGTTACACTAGAGAAGATTTAGAGTTACATAATACTATAAGATAATTAAAGTGAAAAATTAGAGGAAATGAGATAACATTATAAGGGAAACTTGCATTCTACGATGCTTAGGAGATCAAGTGCAACATCTACAATCATCAAATGGTGTTTGAATCGAAACAACTTGTGAAACATGCAATACATTAGAAAATTAAATAATTAAATTATAAAAAAAATGTTTAATAAGATAGAGGTCATTGAGACTAGTGAAATTACCTTTTTTATCTCAATCAAATCACATTCAAAATTACTAAAAATCACCAAAAAAATAACCATAAATAACAATAAGTTATTCTTTAATAATAAGTATATTCGTTGAAAAGTTGAAATGTGAGGAATCTAAACATTATAATATAACCAAATCATATTGATGAAAATGTTACAAAAAAGGAGAACTAGATGTTAACTCTAACATAACCTAATCAACAAAAAAAGTGTAAAGAGATGTGTTCGATCATGTGGGAAAGTTTCATGCCATTACACTAAGGAGATCAGGTGTAATAGCATTAATCATCAAATAAAGTTTTAATAATATTTCCAAAAGCATGCCAAAACCCTAAAAATAAAGTTATTCATAAATAATAAATTAAATATTTAATTGGATAAAAATTTTCAAGATGAGTCTAATGACATTTGTTTCATCTTGATGGTATCTCACTTTGAATTGCTATAAATCACCAAAGTAAATAATAACTAATGATAATAAATTTTTATTATAACATTATGCCAATCTATGTTAAATCATGAATGAAAATGATTGAAGCACTCAAATAACTTAATTGAGTTGATGTAAAGCTCACACAAGCGAATAATTCGTTTCATATATTAGTGTAACAAAATAAAAGTAAAAATTATGAATAAACGAGATAAATTGTATGGTAGAAATTACTTGATGATAAGTAGATTGAGTAAAATACCCTCCATCATCAAATCTATTACAAATTAAAATGCCTCAGAAAGCATGTTAATATGTTATAAAATAAAATATCTAAAAATATATAAATGAATATGTGATTAAATAAAACTGATCACGACAAGTCAATCAACATTTGTTTTTCCTTTATTGATCCCCATATGGAATTACAATGACAAACCAAATTAAATAAGCATAATAAAATAAATTACTATTTTAATTTTATGTGAAAATATAATAAAACAAAAATGAGAAAAATTGATGTTGTGTTATGTGACCAAATCAAAGAGATATAAAGGTCACTTGAGATAAGAATTACTGTTTAATAGACTGTTTTATAGAAATATGCTAAATGAATGCAAAAACTTTAAATAAATGTCATAAATTGCATGGGAAAGTTCCATTCGAAGATAATAAGTTAATATCTTAATATTAAGTAAATTAATACTAAACTTAAAAATGAGATAAATTGAAAAAAGTAATACTACATTAACAAATTGATGTAAATGCCATATGAGAGTAGAATTAGATTTTGTTAGTAATATTACAATAGCAAAGAAAAAACTTTGAAGAAAAGGGTTTAATCAAATGAGAAAATGTTATGCCAAGATAATATAGAGATTGATTATAACATCTTTGATCATGATATCAAGTATGAATAAAAATATTATATAAATTATACAAAGATTCAATAAAATAAGATATTTAAAATATAAAAATTAGTTAACTGCATAGATCTCAAAATACCTATTCAATGATGTTTGTTTGATCTAAATTTAACATCATTTGGGATCACTATGATTCACCAAAGTAGAAAAGCATAAAAAATCATAAATTATTATTTTTAATATAAGGCAAACATTTACTAAAATTGAAATGAGAAAAGTTAAAAAAATATAATATAACTAAATCAAAGAAATCAAAGGCCATAAAGGATGAGAATGATAATTTCTTGATATTATTAACAAATGAAAGAAAACATTAAAGAAAATTTCATAAATTAAATAAAAAAGTTGCATTCTAAGATACTAAGGTGATTTAGTGTGTCACCCTAAAAACTTAAATCAAGTATGAATCCAAATATCTTATAAATCAAGTTAAAGCCCCAATAAAAGTATTTAAAAATTTATAATTAAATATCAAATCAAAAGGAGATCATTTGGGATCATCAAATGAGGTATTAATCAAAATTACTCATAAAACATGCAAAAACCTTAGAGCATAAGTTTTTTAAAAAATAAATTAGGATATTTAACATGATGTAGCTTTTCAAGACAATTGGTATGACATTTGCTTAATGTTGGCAAGACCAATTTTGAATTATTTGCATTCACTAATTCAATAAGCTTAAATGCTAACAAGTTACAATTTTAATTTTTACACATATATTAATCCTAAAATATGTTCTATTAAAAAATGTAAGTGATGTAAAGGTAGAAGAATAAGATTTTTCTTAGCAATATAACTTAATCAAAGAAAAAACATTTGAAGATATGAGTTCAATTATATAAGAAAACTACATGCCAAGATACTTGAGTGATCAAGTATAACGTCCTCAATCATCAAGTCAGGTACGAATTAAAATGTTTCATAAAGAATGTAAAAATCATAAAAAATATTTAAAAAACATAAGCATTTAATTTGATGGAGTTTGTCGAGATGAGTCTAATGACATTTGCCTAGTCCCGATCAAACCTTATTTGGAAAAATACAAATCACAAAAGTAAGCTAAAATAATAACAAATTATTATTATTAGGTAAACATATTTAAAACTTATATGAGAAAATATTTTTAGTGACATTAAAATTTAACAAAATTAATGAAAAAAATTGAACAATTAAGTTAAATTGTATAGAAAAGTTACATTAAAATATATTAAGGAGATTAACTTGAACATTCTTAGTCATCAAATAATGTACAAAAAACTGCCTCTTATAAAATTAACAATCCTAAGAAAATATAATATTAAAAATAATAAAAAAAATATTTAATTAGATAAAATTCATTGAGACAAGTCCAATGATAATTGTTTTTTCTCTATTGGACATCATTTACAATTATTAAGAATTACCAATCTAAATAATTATTGGTGAATTTAAAGTATCATTTTAATATTCAGTAAATATATATTAAACTTGAAATTAGATATAATGAATTAATATAATATAACCAAATTAAAAATATATAGATGTCACACAAGAGGAGATTTAGGATTATATAATAACATAAGCAAATCAAAGCAAAATATTTTAAAAATTGGGACAAATTGTACAAAAAATTCGGTTCACAAGATACAATATTGATCGAGCATGAAATCCTCAATCATGAAATAATGTAGTAATTTAAACTTCTTTTAAAGTGGTAAAAAAAATTAAAATGATGGGCATGGTTGTTTACATATATAGAGTTTATCACGACATGTCTAACGATATTTGTTTAATTTTGACTAGATCTCAGTTTGAAATACTATGAATTATGAATATAAATAATAAAAAAATAATAAATTATTATTTTAGTATTAAATTGTAATTTATTAAAACTAAAATGAGATCAATTAAAGTATTACAATATAACAAAGTTAAATCAAGGTAAATTTGACATCACAAAATAGAAAAGTTTTTATGAATAATAACTAATTTAAACTAAAACATTTGAAGAAATGCAACAAGTCACAAAAAAAAGCTGAATTTCAAGATACTTAGAATATCTAGCATTACATCATCAATCATAAAATTAGGTAAGAGTTAAAATGTCTTACCAAATGAACAAAAAAAATAGAAATTAAAATATTAAGAAAATAAAAAAGTAAATATTTAATTGGGTAAAACTCAATAAGAAATGTAAAATAGTATTTTTTATTCTTGATCAAACTTTGTTAAGAATTACTATAAATAGACAAAATAAGAAAAGAATATAAAAATATAAGATATTATTTCAATATTAAGTAAACATATACTCAAGCTTAAATAAGATAAATTGAATCACTATAATATATCCAAAAAGACGTTAGGAATAGGTCAAACAATAAGAGATTTAGAATTCCATAGTAATATAATGAAACAAAAGAGAAACATTTTAATAACTAAGATAAATTGTACAAAAAAGTTACATTCCATTAAAGCAAGGGGCTATTGTATGACATAATAGATAATCAAAACATGTATAAATCTAAATATCTAGTTTAGCATCTAAAAAATTTAGAAATTAAATATTTGAAAAATATTAAAAAAATGAATAATAAATTGTGTATAACTCATCGAGATGAGTCCAATGATCTTTGTTTTGTCACAATTAGACCTTGTTTGGAAATATTTTGAATCACAAATGTAAATAGGAATAAATTATGATAAAATGTTTTTTATTATGAAGTAAATATATATTAAAGAAAAAAATAAGATAAATTTGAAAATATAATTTAACAAAATCAAAGTGAACTAGAGGTAACATAAGAGGAGAACTAGAGTTTAATAATAATATAGCCTAAACAAAAAGAAAACTTAAAAAAAATGAGATAAATTTTTCTTAAAAGTTGAATTCCAAGGTACAAACAAGATTGAGCATAACAAAGTCCACCATCAAATCTAGTAATAATTGAAATGCTTAAAAACATTTCCAAAAACTTTGAAAATAAAATATTTAAAGATGTGGAAAGGAATATTTAAGATAATAGAATTCATCAAAATAACAACAATAAGGTTAGTTTCCTCCTTGTCAGACTTCATTTGAAATTACTACAAAATACTAAAAGAAATAAGAATAATTAATAATTAATTATTACTTTAATACTAAGAAAATATATATTAAATATAAAATGAGATAAATTAAATTAATGTAATATAGGAAAATTAAAGCAATGTAATGGTCACATTAGAATAAAATCAAAAGTTACATACTATTATATAAAATTTAAAGTAAAAAACTTATAGAAATGGAATAAATTGAAAAGATTGTATTATAAGATACTAAAGTTATCGACTATTCCTTCCTCGATCATGAAATTGGATAAAATTTTAAATGCCTCATAATGTATGCCAAATACTGTAGAAAAGAATTTAAAAAATAAAATTGAATTTTTATTTAGATTTTTCCTGTGTTGTCGAGTCTAGTGATGTTTGTTTTATGTCAACCATACTCTATTTCAATTTAAAGCAAATTACCAATGTAAATAACAAAAAATAATGATAATGTATTCTTTTTAATATTTTGAAAATATACATTAATCCTTACATAAGTTAAATTAAATCGTTATAATATAACCAAATCAAAGTTATGTAAAAGTTCTATGACAAGAGATTTAGAGTTACATAGTAATATAACTAACGCAATCCCAACAAATTTGAAACAATGACATAAATTATGTTGCATAGTTTCTCTCCAAGAAATGATTACGATCAAGGGCAACAACATCAACTGTGAAGTCATTCATGAATCAAAAAATCTCATAAGTTGACAAAAAGGTTTGAGAAAAAAATAATAAAAAACATAAAAATATATATTAATCCTTTGATTTTGTTAAAATGAGTCCAATGATGTTTGTCTCAAATTGATCGAATCTTATTTGGAACTTTCTTAATTATTAAATTAGGTATGACTCAAAATATCACATACAATCTATTAAAACTTTTAAAAAATAAAATATTTAATAAAATATGTAGAAATAAATATTTAATTTGATAGAGTTCATCAAGGATAATTAATCAACATTTCTTTCATTTTAATCAAACATAATTTTGAATTGCTAAAAATTCCAAAAGTGAATAATATTAAATATTATAAAATTATTATTTAGAGATTAAATATTGATATATATTAATGCTTAAATTAGATAAAGTAAATATATGGAATCTATCTATATTAATGTTGCACAAGAGTTACATGAGAGAAAAATTATTTTTTCATAATAACTTTACCAAATTAAAATAAAAAGTTTAATGACATTGGATAAATTATATAAGAAAGTTATTCGAAGATACTAAGAATATTAAAAGAAATGTCTATAATGTTGAAATTAGATACAGATAAAAATATCTCATAAAACATAGCAAAGTTCTAGAAAATAAAGTGTTTGAACATTTATAAATGAATAAATGTATTTGAAAGTTGAATTGCTATAACTAAGAAGATCGAGTGTAATATCGTCAATAGTCAAACAATGTATGAATTAAATAACTAACAATGCAAGCAAAAACCTTAGAATTTTTTAAAAAAAATTGTAGAAGAATATTTAACATGATTAAGATCATCATGATGAGTTCAATGATATTTATTTTGTCTCAATAAGGACTCATTTCAAATTACCATAAGTTACCTTTTGTGACGATAAAGTATAATAAATTTTTATTTTAATTTTTAATAAATATATAATAAAATTGAATTAAAAAAATTTGAGGAAATAGAATATAACAATATAATGGTACACAAGAATAGAATTTTAGTTTTATAATCATAAACAAAATCAAAAAGAGAAATTAGAAGACTAATTAAAAATTATGAATTGAAGTGTCATACAATGATTTTAAGAAGATTGAGTGTAACATTCCTTATTGTCAAATCTTGAATGAATCAAAATTACTTGTAAAGCCTACCAAATTTGATAAAAATAAAATACATAAAAATATAAAAATAAATATTTAGTTTTATCGATCATCTCATGGGGAGTTCATTGATGTTCATTTCATCTTGACTTATTGTCGTTCAGATTTAATGCGAGGTCAATATTTATTAAAGCTAAAATAACATAAAGTGAGGTAATGTAATATAAATAAATCAAAATAATGTAAAGGTCACCTAAGAAGTGATTTAATATTACATAGTAATATAACAAAATAAAAATAAAAAATTTAAAAAAATGAGAGAAATTATATGGTAAAGCTACATTCCGAAATACTAAGATGATCAAAAGTAACATCCTCAATCTTCAAATCGTGTATGAATTGAAATGACTCTTAAGACACACCAAAACTTTAAAGAATATTATTTTAAGAAAAAATGTGAATATTTTATTAGATAAAGCTAGTTGATATAAGTTTAATAATAATTATTAAGTCTTGGTTATTACTTGCTTGGAATTACTAGCAATTAAAAAACTTAAATAAGTATAAATAATTATAAATTATTATTTTAACATTAAAAAAATTAATAACAAAACTAAAATCAGATAAATTAAAGTAATTTAATATAACTAAATCAAGAAAATGTGAAGGTCATATGACAGGAGTTTAGATTCTTTTAGTAATATGACTAAATAGACTTGAAAAAGTAGAAAAAAATGAGATAAATTATGTAAGAAAACTGCATTTATTAAGGAGATTGAGTGCAATGTTATTAATCTTTAAATAAGTTTCTAATCAAAATTCCTTATAAAGAAAGCCAAAACCATGAGAAATAAAATATTTGAACATATAAAAATAAATATTTAATTCCATAATGCTCACCAATTTGTGTGCAATGACGTTTATTTTATCTCCACCACACATTGTTTCAAATATCTACTATTTACTTATGTAAATAAGCATGAATAATATATAATATAATTTTAATATTATGTAAATGAATAATAAAACTAAAATAAGATAAATTAAATGAATAGAATATAGCCAACCAATGGAGATGTAAAGGGTCACATGAGTGGAGAATTGAAGTTTCATCATCATAAAAAAAATCAAAGTGAAATGTTTGAAGAAATAAGATAAGTTCTCAGGGAAGAAGCTCGTCGAGATGACTACAACAACATTTGCTTTTACTTGAATAGGCCTTACTAGCAACTATTGTAAATCAATACAACAAGTGTACTTAAATAATGATAAAATATTTTTTAGTATTAACTGGATTTATATTAACAATGAAATGAGACAAATTGAAGTAGAAAAATGTTGAAAATTAAAGTATTGTAAAGGTCACATGATGCTTGATTTAGAGTTTCATATTAATATTGCCTAATCAAAATGAAAATTTATAAAAAAGATGAATCATGCAATAAAGTGAAGTAAAATGAAAATTAGTATTGCATAAAAAAAAGGTGAATTGTGGGTTTAAAAACAATTCAAATGTTTTTACCAAATTTATTTTCAAAAACTATTTATCAAAATAACTCTATATTTATAAAAAATAACCTTAAATTATAAACAGATAAATTTATAATTTTTTAAGATGAAAAAAATATAAAAATTGAAATTATGAACCAACATTTTTAGGTGATTATGTTCATGCTAAAACCTAGTTTACCCCATAAACCATGGTCTAACATAACTTCACTTCAAAAAAAGAGTAGTACAACTTAAGGTTTTTCTTTATAGTTCATCTCCAAAGTACTTAAGGTTTTTTGTTATGATTCACCTCTAGCCTAATAGCTTTTATTGGTTCAACTATAACATGGGTCTTTATGAGCTCAACCTCAAATCAATTTTCTAAGAGATTAATCCAAACATAGGCATTCACAAATGTCGACCACCAACTAAATGGTAAGATAAAAATATAGCAAGAAATAAATTTCCAATAAAAACATAAAATATTTCTCATGCTTGATGAAGAATAAATAAATGCACAAGGAGCTTAAAGTTATGAAAAAAAAAGCGAGGAAATGAAAACATAGAAGACTTAGGATTAGCTAGAAGAATTTGAAATTTTGTATAATATTAAGCTGTAGATGCCACCATGAGAATGTTATGCTAGTAGAATATGATTATCATCTTAAATTCTTGTTTAGGTTCGTTTGTCATTTTAGGAATATAGGTTGAGTTTATATAAAAACATTAGGAAATTGTCATTAAAAAGTCAATAAAAAACTTTTTAAGTTGTAATAAAAAGCTAAATATTTTTAATAAAAGGTTAAAATACTTCTTAATTATTAACATAATGACTCAAATAATGTCTAGTGAATTAGCTGTTAAGGAAGAATAATGGGTATCATTGGATCTAATCTAAGATAGATGAATTGTTCAAAGACTATAAAATTTGTGAGCTATGGATGATAGGATTGAGATGGATTTGATCTATGTCAACTGATTAAGTTATAGTAGCTTTGGATTGTTTGATTAATCAATTGTAAATGTTGGAATGATCACAGTCTAGGCTTTCAAATGGAATGATTTAGGATATCTGATTCAAGGGTAGACATTTTAAAAGGTTGAAATTATTAGGGCTATGTGATTAAGTTGGACATGATTTTCCTCCTTTGGTTAGAGCATCATAGCAAAGCTTATAGGCAACATGATTATAGCTATTTGATCTTGGACTAGATTGGAGAAAGTTTGCATGTTTAAGGTATTTAGTTGGTGAAAAGCTCTAGTCTAACATTATAGTTTATGAGAATTTTTTTCACTTTTAATGTCTTTCTTGGGAAGCAGAGGGTAGAGGGCAACAATTCAAATAGTGCACTACCTCACACTCCACCAGAATAGCGCTAGGATGGGCAATAGCCCTACGTGTTCAAACCCCAGTGAATATTACATCATCGATCTTCCACATGGCTACAAGTCACGCGGCATCCTAGTTTGCCAGTGCGGATTATGGATTGCACCAATTTTGTCATGGAACAACAAGCTATCACTACCAATAGGTAATCACCATATCTATGCAAGATCAACATGCAGTGCTAAAAATCCCAATAAAAGCAACACTTTGTAGTCCCCACATACCACACACAAAGATTGTCACTGACCGCATGCTGAAAGAGTGCAACGCATGCACAGTTAGGCTCACAGGGGTGCACAAAGTGCATTGGATTGCACGTAGTTACTCTAGATCTCACCGAAGGATGAACAACACAAAATTTCATTGAGCATGTTGCACCGTCACCATTTTCACTGTGCCACTGGCCATAATGCACCCAACACTTGCAGGTTACATATCGCGATAGTTCTATCGAGCAAGGAGGTAAAAATACCAAAGGCACATGGATGGGGCACCCACAGCATGCGGGTAGGCAGGCCACCGCGAACGCACTTGGGTAGGCAGGCCAACGCAAACGAGCGATGGTAAGTAGGGCAACGCGACACGCTCAGGTAGGCAAGCCACCGAGTGTGCGGGTAGGCATGCCACCGAGTGTGCGGGTAAGCATGCCACCGAGTGTGCGGGTAGGCAAGCCACTAGCACGTTGGCACATTGGTAGGCAGGCCACCGTGCGCACATGTGTAGACAGTGCAGCATAGCGTGAGTGTGCAAAGTACGTGGGCCAGCGCACCCACGTGTAGTGTACTGGCACTACATGTTTAAACCACGGCTTGTATTGAACGAAAATTCGTCGAATTTTTATGCAAGCTACAAATAGTTGCACATGTACATAATTCGGGTTGTGTTTTGCCCTAATTCCATCTAGGAAGGAGTCAAGACTACCACTAGGTTGCCACCTTATCCAAGCAGCCACAACCCTTAGCGCTAAAAATCCCAAAAAAAGTTACATATTTTGGTCCCCACATGAAGACCGTACGGGTCGCCACTGAGTGCACATGGCCAAGCCACGAGATGCAAGCAATCAGAACCCAGCACGAGAGTGCACTGCTAACACAACATGGTTAAACCATGGCTCGTATTGAGCAAAAATTTGTCGACTTTTGTACAAGACGCATAGCGTTGCACATGCACACAATTCGGGTTACATTTTGTGACAACTCTATCAATAAGAAGGAGGCAAGGTTACCAATAGGTTGTCACCATATCCAAGCAGCAACAGCCCACAGTGCTAAAAATCCAAAAAAAAGTTACACATTTTTGTCCCCACATGAAGACCATACAGGTCGCAACTATGCACGCATAGCCAGGAACCGAGACAGGAGCAGTCAAAACCCAACATTAGAGCACACTTCTATCATTACATGGATAAACCATGCCTCGCATTGAGCAAAAATTCGTCAATTTTATGCAAGCTGCACAGCGTTGCACATGCACACAATTCGAGTTGTGTTTTACCACAATTCAATCCAGAAATGAGGCAAGACTACCAATACGTTGTCACCTAATCCAAGCGATAGCAACCTACAGCACTAAAAATCCCAAAAAAAGTTACACTTTTTGGTCCCCACATGAAGATGATTCAAGTCATAGATGAGCATGTGTAGTCAAACCGTGAGACGTACGCAGTCATAACCCAATGCGAGACCGCACTACTAACACGACATGGTTTAACCATGCCACGTATTGAGCAAAAATTCGTCGCCTTTTATGCAAGCCGCACAGCATTGTACATGCAAACAATTCGGGTTGTGTTTTGCGACAATTCTGTCCATAAGGAGGCAACACTACTAATAGGCTGTCACCTTATCCAAGCAACAGCACCCCACAATGCTAAAAATCCTAAAAAGAGTTACACTTTTTAGTCTGCACATGAAGACCATACAGGTCACAACTGAGCACGCACAGCCAGGCCCTGAGACATGCACAGTCAGAACCCAACACGAGAGCACACTGCTAGCACTACATGGCTAAGCCATGCCTCGCATTGAGAAAAAATTCGTCAACTTTTATGAAAGTCACATAGTGTTGCACATGCACACAATTGGGGTTGTGTTTTGTAACAATACCTTTCAGGAAGGAGGCAAGACTACCAATAGGTTGTCACCATATTCAAGCAAAAGCAGCCCGCAGTGCTAAAAATCTCGAAAAAAAAAGTTACACTTTTTGGTCCCCTCATGAAGACCGCAAAGCTCAAAATCCCGATGAAAGTTACACGTTTCTGTAGCGCAATCATGCTAGTGCACCTTGCCACAGAGGACGCACCGATAGGCCAGCGACCAGGAGTGTGGTGCACATGCCAGCATGCAGGAGCACAGTGCACATGCCCACGTGCAAGAGCCCAGCACACATGCAAGAGTGCAAGAGCATTGTGCACATACCGACACGCAGGAGCGCAGTTCACCTGCCCATGTGCAGCACAAAGAGAGATAATTCTATGAAGGAGGTAAGACTACCAATAGGTTATCACCATATTCATGCAGCAATAGCCCACAACACTAAAAATCCCAAAAAACGTTACACTTTGGAGTCCCAAAATGAAGCGCACGTAAGTTGCCGTCGGGCAAGCAAACAAGCCCCATTGCACGTGCAGACAGACCTAGGCATGCAAACGCTTGTAGACAAGCCCGAATGCCCACACAAATAGACCTAAGCATGCGAACGCCTGCAGACAAACCACAAAATCCATGCAGAAAGACCCAGGTGTGCAAGCACAGTGCACTGGTGAGTTCACAGCATCATTGGAACTCGACACTAGCTACAGCCAAAAATACGTAAAGCCCTTACACATGCGCTACCATGTTGCATCGTGCTCGGTGCTATGAAGGCATGCAGCTCCAGCTGTGCTGTGCTAGGGAGTCAGCCCTAGAGCCAATCGGCACGCTCATAAAACCAACAAGGGCACTATTTTAACAATGAAGCCAGTGAATATTTTTCAAACCTTTTTTTAGGGTTTCATAGCTATTTCACAATTTTTGGCAACTGAATCGTGACAATTTATGATGATTGCGAAGTCAAGAATAAGCCATACACATAGGTAGAGCCACTGAGGGACGATCGCAAGGACAATTGCAGAGGACCAGCACAACAGTATCCACACAAAGTATCACAATAAGTAGAGCAATGTAGAGTAAGAGAGCAAGAGAGCAAGAGAGCTAAAGAGCAAGAAAGCAAGAGAGCAAGCAATAAAGCCAGCAAGCTCATGTGTAAGTCAAATAATAACCAGGCTTTTTTGCTTTTCAATATTAGGGGACGTATCTATTACAACATTGGGTTGGATCGTAGTGGATCGTGACATCAAGGCACTCTATCACTTACAATGCCCCATCGCAAATTTAAGTCCTCCATAAAGGATTCTACCCATCGTTCATTCTTAACTATCATTTCTTACAGGGCCCATGCCATCCAACTTTCTATGACACTAGACTTACCCATGGTCGTGTGCCCATAGGGTGCCAAACCCTTACTTTAGGCCACCAGGCAAACGATAGGCCTTGGCTACCACAAGCTAGTTATCCCTGTGATAACTTTTCTAACACCTCTAGCTTCAAATTTTGAAAGCCTAAAGGATAGATAGGCCATGCTTTCACGGTCCATATTTGCACTGTAAATTAGAATCAAACAAGCTTTTACCCTTTTGTTCCACACTAGATTTCTGTTCTCGTTGAGCTCATCTTAGGACACCTACATTATCTCTTAATAGATGTGCCGCCCCAGCTAAACTCCACACCTGACAATGTCTTCCACCCAGATCAACTCATCGAGGCGAGACTTGAAGCAAAAAGGAGGGGTTGGGCCCCGCCTCGTCTCACAAAATAAGTAAAATAATGTTTAAAGTAGGGGTATTTCAATTCTGTTGGCAAGTCGACTCGCACTTATGCTACACCTCTCAAGTCTTTTCACAAAGCCAAACTAGAGTCAAGCTCAACAGGGTCTTCTTTCCCCACTGATTATGCCAAGTCCATTCCCTTGGCTATGGTTTCACTAGATAGTAGACAGGGATAATGGGAATCTCTTTAATCCATCATGCGCATCACTAATTAGATGATGAGGCATTTGGCTACCTTAAAAAAGTCATAATTACTCCTACCATTTATCTGCGCTTGGTTGAATTTCTTTACTTTGACATTCAGAGCACTGGGTAGAAATAACATTGCGTGAGTATCCATGAGGACCATCGCAATGCTTTGTTTTAATTAAACAGTCGGATTCCCCATGTCCGTGCCAGTTTTGAGTCGATTGTTCGATGGTTACTCTCTTCGTGATGCATGTTGTGGTGACCGAATGACCAAGCTGGAAATGTTGTGTGATATGCACCAAAGGACTCTTACAAATGGCATGGAATTTAGCAAATCCTAAGGGAGGAATCAGTGCATGATGAGTCGTTGGTAGTTGTGGGTGACTTCAACATTATTGTGTCACAAGAAGAGAAAAGAGGGGGGAAGCGATTCAGTAGTGGACATGGGCAACTGGAGTTCTCTAACATCATGCAAGACTTACAGCTTATGGATATCGACTTTCTCGACAACAAATACTCTTGGTGCAATGGTAAAAAGGGAAATGTCAGGATTTAGGAAAGACTTGATAGGGTCCTCATTAATCTGCCTAAGTTCAATGCTTTTCCAACTACACTTGTTACTCACCTATCACAAATTGGTTTGGACCACTACCCTCTAGTGATTGATTTTGGTAAGAGTGTGCAGAAACCCACGAAATCTAGAAATCAATTTGAGAGCATATGGCTTGATTATCCACAAACAGTGGGAATTGTTAAACAGGTATGGAGCAGAAGTACTAGAGGAAATTTTATGGACATACTCTCTACTAAATTTCAAAGATGTCTTGTTGCTCTTTAGAAGTGGAGCAAGAGTGAGATGAGGGATATCACTAGTAATAATTTGGAGAATGAATGAAAAATCAACAACCTGCAAACTAAAGAGTTAAAGGAGGATCTTAGCATGGAGGAAAATATTCAGCTTGGCATCCTCATTTTGGCTTTCCATATGGGTTATGCACTTGTGGAAAAATGGTGTTCGCAAAGGGAGAATGGTGCAAGGTTACCATGGATCGAGGCTCACTGGGGGCTGCATCAGGGTTGTGCACTTTCCCCGTACCTCTTCACGTTGGTCAAGGAATTCTTGTCCCTACTTATGCAAAAACATGAGGAGATGGCACTATTGGGATTTCACTGCATGCCATATGCCCCAATCATCTTGCACCTCTTGTATGTAGACGATGTGATCCTTTACGTGTTGGCATCGCATACTACTATACATGTGGTGCAGGCTGTGATATATCAGTTTGGTAAACATGCTGGGCTCAAAATCAATTTGGTAAAATCTAGACTCTTTTTTAGCATAGGCATGAAGGAAAAGGGGAAGAATTACGTGGCCAACAAGATAAATATACCGCATAGTAGTCTCAAGTACCTGGGCATCCTCATTTCGACAAAGCTACCAAATAAAGGGGACTTCAACTTTCTTGTGTAGAAGATTGAAGATCAGGTTGCCAAATGGCGTGTTAGACCACTCTCTCTTGCAGGTAGGGTGCTTTTGACTAAGGTTGTCTTGGATAACATTCCTAATTTTGCTCTTAGTCATTGTGTGGTGCCCAAGGGGATTGTGGAGTTGATGGAGATGATGTTTAGAAAATTTCTATGGTGTGGAACGAGCCAGGAGCACTCTTTACACTATGCTGATTGGGGGACTGTCACACTGTCGAAGTACATGGGAGGGTTAGGCATTTTTTATCTCAAAGTTTGGAGATGTGCACTACTTATGAAACAATGCAAGAGGCTCTTGCATCGTGAGGATTGCCTATGGGTCGACATCATGAGATGCAAATATCTACTTGGGAACAATTTGTGTAAAATGCCCCGGAGCACCTCCAATTCATGCAGGCTCATTATGGAAGCATTATCGGTGGCTATTTCAGGGTTTGTGTGGAGGATCATTGACGAGAAGAAGGTGCCATTCTTGGAGGACAATTGGTTGGGATTTCTCCCAACCAAGTGGTGGCCACCTTTGTCAACATGCAGGTTGAGTAGCCAAATTCTATGGAAGAGTGCACCATGGAGTCGAAAAAGTGGAATGTGGGCATGTTATGCAGTTGGGCGAATAGTTTGCTCATGGATAGAGCGATACATTTTACCATGGGGATAGATGGGGATGGAAGACAAGCTCTTACAGGTTCATTTTGAATCGGCTAAGGTCACATGCACAAAGCTCTATCGGTCCTTAAATGGTGACATTAGGAGGGATAAGAAATCACGGTGCTACTCGTAGAGATTTGTTAGAGAGGCCAAAATTGGGATTGTGGCATCAGTGGAGACAAGGGTTGTGACCTTCGATAGAAGGGTTGCTGATTTATTGTTTGGCAAAGAATGGAATTTTCCTGTTCAGCCTTCTGTGGGAAAATCTGCAAGTATTGTTATCCTCTGGATTTTGGGGATTGATCTTTTGGTATCTCTCTTTTCTACACATGTGATTGTTGCTAATGTTGGGCATGGGGATGGTTTACACATCAAGTGCTATGTGGTTTACTCCCCGAAGGACCCGTTCAGGCGTCGTAGCATTTGGCAGACTCTTAAGGAGGAATCGGCTGGGGGGCCTATGATTGTTGTGGGTGACTTTAACATTGTTCTGGTGCGGTGGGAAGACTTTTAGTTGGGGCAATGGTCAATAGGAATTCTATAACATCATGCAGGAGCTTCAGCTTATCGACCTCGGCTTTATAGGAAATAGATTCACTTGGTGTAATGGCAAACAGGAAGGAGCCCGAATTTAGGAGAGGCTAGATATGGCACTTATTAATCTGGATGGTTTGAATGCTTTCCCAACTACCTTAGTTACTCATCTCGCTCGGATTGGGTCCGACCATTGCCCCCTGGTGATTGATTTGGGGAAGCGGAGCATGAGGCCATGTGACATTTGGCATCGGTTTGAGAGTATTTGGCTTGTCATCCTAATTCACTGAGCATTATCAGGCAAGCTTGAGGGAGAAGGGTTAGTAAAAGCAAAATGGATTCCCTATCTACTAAATTTTGTCAAAGCTTAGTTGCCCTCCATATATGGAGCAAGAAAGAGCTGCATGGCACCATCGGGTCCAACAAGGAGGAGAGGATGATCACATTTTTGCAAGAGAAGGAATTGAATCAGGGGCTAAGAGAGGAAGCTAACACCCTCCTTTGGAATCTTAAATCGAACTTCCATAAGGGTTGTGCCATGGAAGAGAAGTGGTGGTGGCAACATGCCAAAATTCATTGGGCTTGCTTGGGTGATAAGAACACTAGTTTTTTCCATGCTGCTACAACTTCAAGATGGAGAAATAATCGTATTACAAAGATTACTGATGAGGTAGGCGAAGAGGTGGAAACCTTCACTGGGATTGGTGACATCCTCATGAGGTATTTCGACACTAAATGGGGGACGAACTCCAGGGAGCTTCTTTCTCTTCATCCTTTTTTTTCGCATAATTGCATTAGTTTGGAACATAAATATATGCTAATTTGTGATCCTTCAGGGGATGAGGTTACTGTTGCAATTAGGACCTGTAGGAGGAACAAGGCACTGGGTCTAATGGCATTACTTCTAAGTTTGTTATGGGCTACTGGTCTATTGCTCAAGAGGACATCATTCAAGTTGTTCTTTGTTTTTCAAGGAGTGGCGCATGCATATTTTTTAGAAGGATACTTTGGTGGTTCTTGTTCCTAAGAGACAGGGTGCCTGCAAGCCCGAGCATTTAAGACCTATTAGCTTGTGCAACCTCATTTACAAGATTATGGCCAAGATTTTGGGGGAGAGACTTAAGGGTGTTTTGCTAGACATTATTACTAGGGAGCAGAGTGCCTTTGTTCCTAGAATATCCATATCTAATAACATCTTCTTGGCACAGGAAGTGGCTGTCTGCATGCACACCTCCTCATCTAGGGTGGGCTTGATGGCTATCAAGCTGGACAAGAAGCAGGCATGTGACAGTGTCAGCTGGCTTTTTGTGTATGAGATGATGCAGTTGATAGGCTTCCCTGGGATATAGTGTGATTGGGTGATGGCTTGTATTGAGGCCCCGAGGTTTGGTGTTCTTTTGAATGGAAATAGACTTCCATGGATTCAAGCTGCTAGGGGGCTCAAACAGGGTTGTCCTTTATCCTGTTATCTTTTCACCATGGTGACTGAGTGCTTTTCCATCTTGGCTCGTAAGTATGAGGACCAGGCTTTGCTTTGATTTCGGGTGACCCCTTTGGCCCCTATTATATCTCATCTTCTTTTTGCTGATGATGTTATCATTTATGCATCGGCATCACTCACATCTATCAAGGCTATCAAAAAACTTCTATCGCAATTCTATGAGTACTCGGGTCTTAATGTGAACCTTGGGAAGTCGGGTATCTTCTTTAGCAGGGGCATGAAAAAAGGGGAAAATGTGGTATTGCAAAAAATTTATGATTCCCGAAGGCACAAAACTTGTTCATCTTGGCATTCCTATATCGACTACCTTACTTAATAAGGGTGATTTCAACTTTATTATTAAGAGAATTGAAGCTCAAGTTGCAAAATGGAGTGTAAGGCATCTCTCCCTTGCTAGTCGGCTTCTTTTGATTAAGGCTTTTATTAGCATTATTCCTAACTTTGTGCTGAGTCATTGCGTAATCCTTATGGGGACACTGGAGGCAATTGAGTATATTATAAGGAGGTTTCTTTGGAATGGCGCTAGTCACAACCATTCTTTACATTACACTGATTGGAACACTGTCACTCTCCCCAAGGAGTTCGAGCGGTTGGGCCTCTTTGATTTGAGAGTTTGGAGGCATGCTTTCATTAGGAAACACTACAAAAGAATTCTACAACATGATGAGCGTCTTTGGGTGGATATTATGAGGATTAAGTACCCTTTGGAAATAACCTTGCTTTGGTTCCCTGAGGTGCTTCTCATGCTTGTAGACTGATTAGGGAGGCTATTCCTTGGGCCATTGAGGGATTTATTTGGATGATTGTGAATGGTAACTACACGAATTTCTATGAAAACAATTGGATGGGTTTTCTCCCACTTAGGTGGTGGCCTACTTACATTAAAATGGACATCGCTTGGCCTATCTTGGTTAAGGAATGCATTCTTTGACCGGGTATGTGGAACGTGGACTCAATTATGAGATGGGGGAATTATATGCTAAGGGACCGTATCCTTCTTCTTCCTTGGAGGAATAATGGTGTTGATGATCAACTGTTACAAGCATATACTGACTCGAGCAAGGTTTTGTGTGCTTCTTTCTACAAGGCTATGATTGTTCATTCCCATGACGATCACCTTGACTACCATCTTGCTTGTATTTGGAATCTGAAGACTATGCCTCAGGTCCATAGGTTTATGTGGAGGGTGGCTAGGGATATCATCCCCATGGCAGCTTGGTGTATGAGAAGGAATTTGGGGGACTGTAGCTCCTGCATTTGGGGCTGCGGTGTGGCGGAGTCGATTCAGCATGCGCTTTCGGAGTGTTGGGTGATGCAGTGCATTTCGGCGGACCCCGTGCTGGGCGCTTCAATGTTAGCGCTCGGCTTGGCACGCGACGTGCGTGCAGATGCTGCACCGTGCGCTCTGGCGTGCTTTCTCTCCCACACAAAGGAGCTGGATGCGGCACGTAGGAGCTTGGCTTACCATATGGTTGTAGTTGCTACTACAATGTACCACATTTGGGAGAATAGAAATCACAAGAAGCACAACGAGCCTACATATAGCAGCAGTATATAGCAACAGTATTCTCATTCAAAAGATCAAATAAGAGGTGGCCACCTCCATCAGCAATAATAATACTCATTCATCTTCGTCCTGCAGGAAGTTACATTACCCTTTGGGGTCCTTAACCCTCACTTAGCTTCCTCCCAACGGGATGGATTATGATTAATTGTGATGCAACAGTTAGGAGTGAGAGTATAGGGATTGGTTTGGTTGCCCAAGACCACTGTGGCAAACCTATTTATGCTATGGGTAAATGGGTTATCTTTTAGTCATGTATTGTAATGGAGGTTCTTGTGATTTTAGAGGCTATTGTTTTGATTATGACCAAGCTTAGGAGGTTCAGTGCCGTTGAGATCCAGACTGACTCCATCATGGCAATTCATGAGATGATGCAATAGGTTAACTACCCCATGCAAGATGGTGCTTACTCAGATAAGCTCCACTATGTGAGAGGAAGGCTGGCTTTTCGGCTCCCCCATGTTCTTAGAGAAGGTAACGGTCCTACTGACTTGATTGCCAAGATGGCTTGTTTTTCTGATTTTGTTTGGGAAAGGGACATGCCCCTACCTCAACCCTTGGAAAAGCTTTTGTTGCTTGATTTTGTATTTGAACATTCATAATAGGGGTCCTATTGTAGGCTTTGGCCACTTTTTTGAATCAAAGGAACCCAAAGACTTTGATTTCTCAAAAGGTGCTGACAAAGTCCAAAGAGCAACATCCGCCAATCCCTGGTCGGCATCGTTTATGGTTGAGACTAGGACAGTATATTATCGTCTTTGAGCCCCCAACTTTCATGCTTGATTAATGAAAACATCCTTGGCAAATGCTTTTGCAGTGGTTTGCCTTTCATAAATCCAAGAATTTCACCTCTGACTATGGAATACGAATACCTACGACAATCCCTCTTAAACATTACTCTGACCCCAAAGGCCAACACAATAAGATCGAAATCCTATGATGTTATCCCATGCTAATGTATCCAAAGCATGGGCTTGCTTTGAGCACTCTAATTTCTTCAAAGGAACAACACCGAGGGCATGACTCGGTCAGCCAAGGCCAGACAGCATCGTCTACAAAAGGATCAGGGCGGGCAGTGCACACCAAAAGGTAGACTGACCGACCAAAACCAAGGTCCAACTACAAGCTTTTTAACTGCAACAACTTAAATATATGCTATTGGAGCTGGAATTACTGTGGCTACGGCACCAGACTTGCCCTCTAATGGATTCTTATTAAGGGATTTAGATTGTATTCATTCCAACTACCAGACTAATGGAGCCCAGTATTGTCATTTATTGTCACTACCTCCCCATGTGAGGATTGGATAATTTGCATGTCAACTGCCTTCCTTGGATGTGGTAGCCTTCTCTCAATCTCCCTCTACGAAATCGAACCCTAATTCTCCGTCACTCGTTGCCACAATGGTAAGCCCTTATCCTACCATCGAAAGTTGATAGGGCAGAAATTCGAATGATGCATCGCCGGCACGAAGGTCGTGCGATCAAACATGTTATCATGAATCGTGAAGGAGCCGGGCAAAAGACCGCATCGACCTTTTACCTCATAAATGCATCCATTCCAAAAGTCGGGGTTTGAAGCACGTATTAGCTCTAGAATTACTAAGATTATCCGAGTAGCAAGTACCATTAAACAAACTATAACTGATTTAATGAATCATTCACAGTTTCACATTCTAAAATTGTTCATACTTACACATGCATGGATTAATCTTTGAGACAAGCATATGACTACTGGCAGGATCAAATAGGTAGCAATACAATGATAAAACACCAGGCAAAACCCCATGTCATAGTTTGGCATGTTCGTCATGTCTAGCGATACTCCATAAAGGAAGAGTGAATGCACCCAGGTTGGGATACCATCGCCTAAATTTCAAAACATTCCCTTTCGATAATAACATTTCTCAAGGACAACCCTCTTTGTTGGAGAATGATATGACTGAAACATGAGATTTTTTAGCCCATGCCAATAGGGGAGCATGGATGATCATGTGTTTGATAGCATTGCATAATGCCACAATTCCAACACCAGAGTTGTGCAACGCCATAAGAAATAATTGAATGGAACCTACCCATCCATTAGAAAGGAAAAATAATGTATGAACTTCCTCCGTAAGAAGGTTCAACTAAGTGACAAAGCCCTACTCATGTATTGACATACCACACCAAGAGGTAACCAAGCCATACAAAGTAGCACCACAACAAACATCTCTTGTGCAAAAATGATCTCTAACCAATCCAACTCCATTAGCCCAAATAGCCTCAACGATGTTTAAAACAGGAAGCGCAAAGGGTCTAATTAGGGATGAAGGCATTGGCTATGCATTGCACGATAAGATATACCTGGCACAACATGCAAAATGAAGATCACACCGAACCGACAAAAAACCAAGCACAAATTGCACCGTTTAAAAGACACAATTTGAGCCACACCTCATTCTTGCATTGGCCTTCCTGAGATATGACATAAGGTCGAAAAGAGTTTGCACATTTCTCGAACCAAATGACAAACAGAACCATGACTAAGACACAAAGCCCAAAGTACAAGGAAGAGGGAAGCAATTCAAATAGTGAACAGCATCGCACTCCACCACAACACCACAACAGGAGCCCGTGCACAAGAGTGCGGTGCACATGCCCGTGCGCTAGAGCACGGTGCGCATGGCCGCATGCAGGAGTGCGGTGCACAAGCCCGAGTGCAGGTGCACGATGCACATGCACATAATTCAAATTTTTTTGCGACAATTCCATCATGGGATGAGGCAAGACTACCAATAGGTTGTCACAATATCCAAGAGGAAGAAGCCAACAACACTAAAAATCCCGAAAAAAGTTACACTTTTTGGTACCCTCGTGAAGGCCGTGGAGCTAATGATCCCGATGAAGGCCGCTGAGGATGCGGGGATAGGCCGACAAGCAAGAGCACAGTGCAAATGCACGCAAGCAGAAGAGCTGTGCACAAGCCCGCGAGTAGGAGCGTGGTACATAGGCCTGCACACAAGGGCGTGATGCACATGCACACAATTCGGATTGTGTTTTGCCAGAATTGCATCTTGGGATGAGGCAAGAGTACCAATAATTGGTCACCATATCCAAGTAGAAGCAGTCCGCAGCACTAAAAATCCCAAAAAAAGTTACAATTTTTGGTCCCCTCATGAGATGATAGAGCTAATGATCTCGATGAAAGTTACATGGTTCTGCAGCGCAATGATGCGTGCACACCTTGCCCCTAAGGACGTGCGGATAGGGCAGCGTGCATGAGCGCGGTGTAGATGAGTGCACGCAAGAGCGTGGTGCACATGCCCGAGTGCACTAGCACGATGCTCATGGTCGCGCGCAGCACAAGGAGAGATAATTCTATTACGGCGGTAAGACTACCAATAGGTTATCACCATATCCACGTGACAGTAGCCCGCAGTGCTAAAAATCACAAAAAAAGTTACACCTTTTCGTCCCCACATGAGGAAGGTACAAGACGCAACTGAGCACACACGGCCAGGTCGTGAGACGCACCTAATCAGAACCTAGAGCGAGATCGCACTGCTAACACTACATGGTTTAACCATGCCCCATATTGAGCAAAAATTCATTGCCTTTTATGCAAGCCGCACAGTGCTGTACATGCACACAATTTGGGCTGTGTTTTGCGACACTTCCTTTGATTATGAAAAGAGTTACACTTCCATGAATGGAAGGAGGCAAGACTACCATTAAGCTATCGCCTTATCCAAGCAACAACAGCCCGCAATGCTAAAAATCCCCAAAAAGTTTTCACTTTTTGGTCCATACAAGAAGACCATGCAAGTCACAGCAAGGCATGCACAAGCAAGCCCTGAGATGCTCTTAATCTGAACGCAATGCAAGAGCACACAACAAGCCCAACATGGTTAAACCATACGTAGACTTTTATGCAAGCCGCAAAGCGTTGCACATGCACACAATTCGGATTGTGTTTTGCGACAATTCCATCTAGGAATGACGGAAGACTACCAATAGGTTGTCACCATATCCAAGCGAAAGTAGCCCGCAGTGCTAAAAATACCAAAAAAAAGTTACACTTTTTGGTCCACTCTTGAAGACCGTAGAGCAAAAAATCGCGATGAAAGTTACACGTTTTCTGGAGCGCAATGATGAGGGTGCACCTTGCCACCAAGGACGTGCAGATAGGCCAGCAAGCAGCAGCACCGTGCACAGGACCACCAATAGGAGCGGGTAGCCTCACCTAACATGGGGTCACGATTCCACACCGTGGAGGACAGAGCTGGAACTATGCGGGGCATCTGCTTGTCGCACAACAACATCGATTCTTGCTGGCCAACACCACAACAGCCAGTGGCGTCCACCTCATATCGTGTCGAAAGTCGACCATCGCCCCACGCTTCAACACGCTATGCCATTGCACAGGGTGCCATCAATCGCCTCCGCGACGGGGCCGAAGAACCAAACCGAAAGATTCCAGGCTTCCGCAGGGAGCGACGGGTCGCATTACGCCCATGCAGGAGTGCCCTCAACTTGCATCCTCAGGCACAACTTGGGTTCAAAAAATGGATGGTCCACGGGATTCTACAATTCACAACACGTATCGCATTTCGCTGCGTTCTTCATCGATGTGAGAGCCAAGATATCCGTTGTCGAGAGTCGTTCGATTGCCAGGACTCAATGGACCTGACGACGCACGGCATACTCGTTTGCCAGCCTAACATTTGCTCTCCCTTGGGTCCTGACCACGCCCATAAGCTTTTGTTTATCCCCCATAACGTCGAGCTCCACATGATTGCAAGAGCACGTGCTACGAAAGAATGCGACATCGAAAAACCGTCGCACTCCCACGTGTTGGACAGATCGTTCCATCGTTCAAACCTCTCGTCAATGATCCTTTCGCAGGTTCACCTACAGAAACCTTGTTACGACTTCTCCTTCCTCTAAATGATAAGGTTCAGTGGACTTCTTGTAGAGTCACACGTGGCAAACTGCCCGCATCGCAGCGATAGGAACACTTCACCGGACCATTCAATCGATAGGAGCAATGGGCGGTGTGTACAAAGGACAGGGACGTAGTCAACGCGAGCTGATGACTCGCGCTAACTAGGAATTCCTCATTGAAGACCAACAATTGCAATGATCTATCCCCATCACGATGAAATTTTCATAAGATTACCCAGGCCTTTCGACCAAGGCCATAGACTCGTTGAATACATCAGTGTAGCGTGCGTGCGGCCCAGAACATCTAAGGGCATCACAGACTTGTTATTGCCTCAAACTTCCATGGCCTAAGCAGCCATAGTCCCTCTAAGAAGCTGGCCACAGGGCTTGCACCCCGCATAGCTCGTTAGCAAGCTGAGGTCTCATTCGTTAACAGAATTAACCAGACAAATCCCTCCACCAACTAAGAACGGCCATGCACCACCACCCATAAAATCAAGAAAGAGCTCTCAATCTGTCAATCCTTGCTATGGTTGGACCTGGTAAGCTTTCCCGTGTTGAGTCAAATTAAGCCGCGAGCTCCACTCATGGTGGTGCCCTTCCGTTAATTCCTTTAAGTTTTAGCCTTGCTACAGGGGAGCGTGCGCCACCTTTTCCTATCGCTACAGTGGAGCACGCTAGCGCTACAGTGGAGCGCGTGCCACCCCCCACCTGTGCGGATGCTGCTGCTTCTGCGTGTGCGGTGCCTATTGCCTACGCCATGCTTCCCGCGCACGATGTTGATGACATGGTTGTTGATGACTTGGTCCCATGGATGGAAGCCGTGGAGGGCATTCATGAAGGATTAGGACCATGGATGGTGGTCCAACCAAGGAAGAGAAGATTGAATCAAAATTACCAAGGTCTAAACCGTAGACCTCAAGAGAATAATGTTGGGAGTTCCTTTTCTAAAGCTTTTGGAAGGGGAAGAAGTAGAGGAAGGTCCTCTCTTAGAAGGAGGAGTTCCTCGATCATTAGGGGGGAGAGCAAGCTAGATCAAAATGGACACCTAAAGCCCATGGGAACTCTGATGGGGATAGGGAACCGCATATGATCCTGACAGGGGCAGGAAGGAACACTATGGATCCTTGTTTGGGAGACGAAGCTTATAGGGCTACTAACGGCCCCCGGGTGGAGGCTAGGAATGCAAAAAATACATTGGAGTTATATAGGGTACACCTCTGATGTTGATATATTCGACTGCAAGGCATGGATTGCAGCATTGTTTGTTTGGAGTTTCTTCAGTAATCTCATTGAGCTGATGGTTTATCAGGGTTTTTTCGAGTGAAGCCAATGATCTCCTTTTTAATACTCTCTATATATGACTAAGATTGCTGTTTGGAATATCAGGGGCATAAGAGATCGAAAATCATGCTGCTACCTTCAACAGTTTACTAGGGAATCAAACATTGGTATTGTGGCTTTGGTGGAAACAAGGGTTGAGACCTTTGATAGACGGGATGCTGATACTTTGCTAGGTAGAGATTGGGGCTTTATGGTACAACCTTCCAAGGGAAAATCTGGTGGCATTGTCATTTTATGGAGACAGTCTATTGATCTCAATATTATTAGGTCATCTTCTCATGTGGTGGTGGTGGAGATTATGCTCGCCCTTGGTTTGCGTATTAAGGCATGTATTGTTTACTCACCCAAAGATTCATATCACCGAAGAGGAATATGGCAAATCCTTAGGGAGGAGTCTGACTTTGATGGTCCTATGATTGTTTTGGGGGATTTCAATATTGTTATGTCGCAGGAGAAAAAAAAGGAGGTAAACCATTCAGTAATGGCTTGGGGCAACAAGAGTTTGCAGAAGCTATGCAGGAATTGACGTTGACTGATCTTGGGTTTGTGGGGAATAGATACACCTGGTGTAATGGCAAAAAAGGAACTGCAAGAATATGGGAAAGGCTTGACCGTGCACTACTTAACTCTAGAGGGTTGTGTTCTCTCGCATCATTTTTTGTTACTCACCTGGCATGCATTGGTTCGGACCATTACCCCCTTGTGGTCGACTTTGGTGACAAATTTACCTCTCCAACTACACCAAGGTATAGATTTGAGAACATTTGGCTTGACTATCCAACTTCGGCTACTATTGTTAAGTAGGTTTGGCAAAGAAAGGCTAATGGGGATCGAATTACATCCTTAACTACTAAATTTCGCAGATGTATGAAGGCATTGCATAGTTGGAGTAAGAGGAATATGGGGAATATTGTGGGAAAGAATAAGGAAAGGGAAGGCTTGATCACACGGTTACAAGAGAAGGAATCCAATGTGGGGCTCACAATGGAGGAGCATTCCTATTTGGGTACTCTTATCTCAGATTTCAATAGAGGTTGTGGTTTAGAGGAGAAGTGGTGGTGGCAACGTGCCAAGCTACATTGGGCTAGGCTTGGGGACAAGAATTCTAGATTTTTTCATGCTGATGCTACTTCCAGATGGCATAACAACAGGATTATGATGCTAAAAAATAAGGAGGGGGCAGAAGTTTGTACCTCGGGATTGATGGAGGAGACGCACTTGCGTTTCTATGGTTCGAAGTGGGTGGTGACTTGGATATATTACCGTCCTTGAGTCATTTCTCGCACACTTGTATCAGTTTAGAGCATCGTTCTATCTTGGTTTCTGATATCACCAGAGAGGAGATTTTGGCTACGATTCAAGCTTGTAGGAGGAATAAGGCACCTGGTATCGATGGGATTACCTCTGAGTGCATCACAGGCAACTGGGATATTATGCAGGAGGATATCATCCAGGCGGTCCTCTGTTTCTTTCATATGCGTTGCATGCCTGTCTCCTGGAAGGACACTTTGGTTGTGCTCATCCCTAAGAGGGTGAGGGCTTGTAAGCCTGATCATTACAGACCTATCAGTCTTTGCAATTTTATATATAAGACCATTGCACAAATTCTTGTTGAGAGGCTTAAGGCCATACTTCCTCATATCATTGCTGCTGAACAGGGAGCTTTCGTCCCCGGGAGAACTATCTCTGACAACATCTTTATTGCACAAGAGATGGTCGTACGTATGCATTTTTCCTCCTCCAGGGTTGGAATGATGGCTATCAAATTGGATTTGGCACAGGCGTATGATTGTGTTCGTTGGGAATTCCTGGTAGAGATGATGGTATTGATGGGGTTTCCCGTGACCTGGATTGGGTGGGTGCGGGCATGTATTGAGGGTCCTCGATTTGGGGTGTTGCTCAATGGGGTTCGGCTTCTATGGATACATGCTACTAGAGGCTTACGGCAGGGGTGTCCTCTCTCCCCTTGTTCACTATGGTTACTGAGTTTTTCTCCATGATGGCCCATAAGTATGACGAGAGAGCTCTTCTTGGTTTTCGGTGCTCTCTTGATTCTCCTAGTATATCCCATCTATTATATGCTGATGATATTATGCTTTATTCTATGGCCTCTCATGCTGCTGCCAAGGCTGTCAAGAAGCTCTTACATCATTTTACCAAGTACACTGGCCTCAAAGCCAATCTGGTTAAATCCTCCTTGTTTTTTAGTAGAACTATGAAGGAAAAGAGAAAGTGTATCTTGATGCGGAAGTTGGAGATTCCTAAAGGCGACAGACTATCATATTTGGGTGTTCCTATCTCACCTACGCTTCTTCATAAGGCTGACTTCAATTTCTTGATTCAGAGGATTGAGGACCAGATTGCCAAATGGAGTGTAAGGCAGCTCTCTTTAGCTGGCAGGATCCTTATGATTAGGGCAATTCTTCGGGTAATCCCTCTAACTTTGTTTTGTTTTGAGTCATTGTGTGGTCCCTGTGGGGACATTACAGGCCATTGAGCAATGGTTGAGGAGATTCTTATGGTGTGGCACTAGCCATAATCACTCCATTCACTATGCGGATTGGAATACTGTTACTGTCCCTAAGGATAAGGGAGGTCTGGGCCTTCTTGATTTGCACACTTGGCAGAAGGCTTTGATTATAAGACACTGTAGGAGGCTTCTTTACCGTGAGCCTTCTACTTGGGTTGATTTGATGAGGAGGAAGTACCCTTTGGGGAATAACCTTAATCGCATCCCTAGGGGTGCCTCTTATGCTTGCCGCTTGATTATGGAGGCTTTACATATAGCTATTCAGGGGTTTACTTGGAGGTTGTTTGATGGCACTAGAGTTGATTTTTATGAGGATAATTGGTTGGACCTTCTTCCCCTTCATTGGTGGCCAACATATATTAATATGGAGGCCTGTTGGCCAAGGACTGTAGCTGAGTGCATTGCGGACTGTGGGAAGTGGAATGCTGATACTATTATGCCATGGGCTGGAGAAATGTTGAGGGAGAGGGTTTTCCTTCTTGTGTGGATGCATAGAGGTACTTGTGATGATTTTGTCCAAGCCTCTACTAGGGTGGCTTACACCTCCTACTCGACGTTTTATAGTGAGCTCATAACTTATTCTCACAAGAACTCCCTTATTGATCAGTTTGCTTGGGTCTGGAAGATTAGGGCTTTACCTCGTGTGTGAACCTTCATCTGGAGAGTTGTTAGAGATCTTATCCCTACTGCCTCCTGGTGTGTTAAGAGACATCTGGGTCACTCTTCTTCTTGCTGTTGGGGCTGTGATGCGGAGGAGACGCTCCACCATACTTTTTGGGAGTGCAGTCAGGCACAGCTTATTTGGGCAGATCCTAATCTTTATAAGTCTGCCAAGATGCTGGGCTTGCTTTGTCACGATCATACTTATGACTCGGTTAGTGCCTTTGCACATATCTTCTCTGCCACTGGTGGGCTTCGTTTTGTGCGGGGAGATCTCGCTCCTCATTTAGTTGCTATTGCCACCGCCATGTATTACCTTTGGCTCAACCGTAACCAGCGACAGCATAAGAAACCTGTATATGGCCACAAGACACTTACTCAGATGATTAAGCTGGAGATTGCTCTCATTACTAGTGCGCCTACCTTTTCCCCATCCTTGTCCAGCGGGAAGTCTTACCCTTTAGGTCCTTTAACCTCTACTTGGCTTTCCCACCCGCAGGATGGATTATTTTTAATTGTGATGCTGCTGTTAGTGGTGATTGTGCTGGGATTGGCATGATTGCTCGTGATCACTGTGGGTGTCCACTTGTTGCTTAGGGAAAACCCCATATCTCTCGTGCCACCTTTACTTTGGAGGTCCTTGCTATTGTGGAGGCGCTCCTTCTTACTATGACAAACTTTCACAGTGCCTTTGCTGTGGAGTTCCAGTCTGATTCGTCCACCACTGTTCAGGAGGTTATTCAGTTGGTCCACTGCCCTACGGAGTGTGGTATTTATTCTGATGCATTTTACTATGCTCGAAGCAAGATTACTACTCGATTTTCACACGTTCTTCGAGATGGGAACTACCTTGTTGATTGGATTACGAAGCAGGCATGTATTTTTGAGTTTGATTGGGAAAGGGGTATGCCCCTCCCAATGCCTTAGGGAAGTTATTACTTAATGATTTTGCTTTTGAACCCCCATAGCCTGGGGTAACATTGTAGGCCTCGGCCAATTTTTGTTTCAAAGGAACCCAAAGACTTTATTCTATGGCTTCTTATTATAACCCATCTCCTATATGCAGATGATATTATGCTTTATTCTATGGCTTCTTATGCTACTCTAAGGGCTGTCAAGAAACTCTTACATCGTTTTACCAAATACACTGGCCTCAAAGCCAACCTGGCAAAATCCTCTTTGTTTTTCAGTAGGACTATGAAGGAAAAGAGAAAGCTTATTGTGGCGCGAAAGTTGGAGATTCCTAAAGGCGAGAGACTATCATATTTGGGTGTCCCTATTTTAGCTACGCTTCTTCATAAGGGTGACTTCAATTTCTTGGTTCAGATGATTGAGGATCAAATTGCCAAATGGAGTGTGAGGCACCTCTCTTTCGTTGGTAGGATCCTCATGATTAGGGCGATTCTTGGGGTGATTCCTAACTTTGTCTTGAGTCATTGTTTGGTTCCTATGGGGGCATTACAGGCCATTGAGCAATGGTTGAGGAAATTCTTATGGAGTGGCACTAGCCACAATCACTCCATTCACTATGCGGATTGGAATATTGCTACTCTTCATAAGGATAGGGGTGGACTGGGCCTTCTTGATTTGTGCACCTGGCAGAAGGCTTTGATTATGAGACACTGCAGAAGGCTTCTTTATCGTGAGCCTTCTATTTGGGTTGATTTGATGAGGAGGAAGTGCCCTTTTGGGAATAACCTCAATCGCATCCCTAGGGGGGAATCTCATGCTTGCCGTTTGATTATGGAGGCTTTACCTATAGCTATTCAGGGTTTTACTTGGAGGTTGTTTGATGGCACTAGAGTTGATTTTTATGAGGATAATTGGATGGACCTCCTTCCCCTTCATTGGTGGCCAACATATATTAATATCGAGGCCTGTTGGCCAAGGACTATGGCTACGTGCATTAAGGACTGTAGGAAGTGGGATGCTGATACTATTATGCCATGGGCCGGAGATTTGTTGAGGGAGAGGATTTTCCTTCTTGTGTGGATGCATAGAGGTGCTTGTGATGAATTGGTACAAGCCTCTACTGGTTCGGCTTACACTTCCTGCTCAATGTTTTACAGTGAGCTCACAACTTATTCTTACGGGAATCCCCATATTGATCACTTTGCTTGGGTCTGGAAGATCAAGGCATTCCTCGTGTGTGCACCTTTATTTGGAGAGTTATTAGAGATCTTATCCCTACCGCCTCCTGGTGTGTGAAGAGACATCTGGGTCACTCTTCTTCTTGCTGTTGGGGCTGTGATGCGGAGGAGACACTCCATCATACTTTTGTGGAGTGTAGTCAGGCACAGCTTATTTGGTCTGATTCTAGTCTCTATACTTCTGCCATGATGCTTGGCTTGCTTTGTCACGATCATACTCATGACTCGGAGAGTGCCTTTGCACATATTTTTTCTGCCACTGGTGGGTTTCGTTTTGTGCGGGGAGATCTTGCTCCTCATTTAGCTGCTATTGCCACCGCCATGTATTATCTTTGGCTTAACCGTAACCAGCGACAACATAAGAAACCTGTCTATGGCCACAAGACGCTTACTCAGATGATCAAGCTGGAGATTGCTCTCATTACTAGTGTGCCTACTTTTTCCCCATCCTTGTCCTGCGGGAAGTTCTACACTTTGGGTCCTTTTACCTCTACTTGGCTTCCCCCACCCGTAGGATGGATTATTTTTAATTGTGATGCTGCTGTCAGTGGTGACTGTGCTGGGATTGGCATGATTGCTCGTGATCACTCTGGTTGTCCCCTTGTTGTTAAGGGGAAACCCCATATTTCTCGTGCCACCTTTACTTTGGAGGTCCTTGCAATTGTGGAGGTGCTCCTTCTTACTATGACGAACTTTCACAGTGCCTTCACTGTGGAGTTCCAGTCTGATTTGTCCACTACTCTTTAGGAGGTTATTCAGTTGGTCCACTACCCTACGGAGTGCGATATTTATTCTGACGCATTCTACTATGCTCGGAGCAAGATTACTACTCGGTTTTCACACATTCTTCGAGATGGGAATAGCCCTGCTGACTGGATTGTGAAGCTGGCATGTATTTCTGAGTTTTATTGGGAAAGGGGTATGCCCCTCCCTGATGCTTTAGGGAAGTTGTTACTTGATGATTTTGTTTTTGAACCCCCGTAATCTGGGGTAACTTTGTATGCCTCAGCCAATTTTTAGTTTCAAACGAACCCAAAGACTTTGATTTCTCATAAGTGCTGACGGAGTCCAAAAAGCAACATCCGCCAATCAATGGTTGGCATCATTTATGGTTGAGACTAGGACGGTATCTGATCGTTATCGAGCCCCCAACTTTCGTTCTTGATTAATGAAAACATCCTTGGCAAATGCTTTCGCAGTGGTTAGCCTTTCATAAATCCAAGAATTTCACCTCTGACTATGAAATACGAATGCCCACGACTATCCCTCTTAATAAATACTCTGATCCCGAAGGCCAACACAATAGGATCGAAATCCTGTGATGTTATCCCATGCTAATGTATCCAGAGCGTGGGCTTGCTTTGAGCACTCTAATTTCTTCAAAGTAACAATGCCGAGGGCACGACCTGGCGAGCTAAGGCCAGACTACATCATCGACAAAAGGATCAGGGCGGGCGGTGCAGACGAAAAGGCGGACCGACCGTCCCAAACCAAGGTCCAACTACGAGCTTTTTAACAGCAACAACTTAAATATACGCTATTGGAGCTGGAATTACCGCGGCTGCTGGCACCAGACTTTCCTTCCAATGGATCCTCGTTAAGGGATTTAGATTGTACTCATTCCAATTACCAGACTCGTGGAGCTTGGTATTGTTATTTATTTTCACTACCTCCCCGTGTCAGGATTGGGTAATTTGCGTGCCTGCTGCCTTCCTTGGATGTGGTAGCCGTCTCTCAGGCTCCCTCTCCGGAATCGAACCCTAATTCTCCGTCACCCGTCACCACCATGGTAGGCCCTATCCTACCATCGAAAGTTGATAGGGCAGAAATTCGAATGATGCATCGCCGGAACGAAGGCCGTGCGATCGGACAAGTTATCATGAATCGTCAAGGAGCCAGGCAAAACCCGTGTCGACCTTTTACCTAATAAATGCATTCCTTCCAAAAGTCGGGGTTTGGTGCACATGTTAGCTCTAGAATTACTACGGTTATCCGAGTAGCAAGTACCATCAAACAAACTATAACTGATTTAATGAGCCATTCGTAGTTTCACAGTCTGAAATTGTTCATACTTACACATGCATGGCTTAATCTTTGAGACAAGCATATGACTACTGGCACGATCAACCAGGTAGCAATACAATGATAAAACACCAAGCAAAACCCCAAGTCATAATTTGACATGTTCGTCATGTCTGGTGATACTCCACAAAGGAAAGAGCGCATGCTCCCAGGTTGGGATACCATCGCCCAAGTTCCGAAACATTGCCTCTCGACAAATAACATTCCTCAGGGACAACCCTCTTTGTTGGAGAATGATATGACCGAAACGTGTGATTTCTGAGCCCATGCCAACAGGGGAGCATGTACGATCATGCGTTCGACGGCATCGCGTAACGCCACCATTCCAACACCGTAGTTGTGCGGCGCCATAAAAAATAATAGAACGGAACCTACCCATCCGATAGAAAGGCAAAACAACATGCGGACTTCCTCCGTATGAAGGTTCAATGAAGTGATAGAGCCCTACTCATGTATTGACAGACCACACCACGAGGTAACCAAGCCATACAGAGTAGCGCCACAACAAACATCTCTTGTGCAAAAACGGCATCTCCTCAATCCAACTCCATTAGCCCAAATTGCCTCAACGATGTTTAAAACAGGAAGCGCAAAGGGTCTAATTAGGGATGAAGGCATTGGCTAACACCCGCATAGCACGACAAGCGATACCTCGCACCACATGCAAAGCGAAAATCACGCCCAACCGACAAAGAGCCAAGCAAAAATTGCATCGCTTAAACGACACGATTTTAGCAACACCTCATCCCTACATTGGCCTTCCGGAGATATGACATAACATCGAAAAGAGTTTGCACATTTCTCCAACCAAATTGACAAAACGAACCACCACTAAGAAACAAAGCCCAAAGCAGATGGAAGAGGGCAGCAGTTCAGACAGTGCACCACATCGCACTCCACAAAAAAACAGCAGGAGCGCGTTGCACGCTGCCGCGCGCGGGAGAGCAGTCCACATGCACACGCACTGGGGTGCGGTGAAAAACCTAAGCGCTGGGGCGCCATGCGCACGCCCGCGCGCTGGGCCGTCGTGCTCAGGCCCGAGAGCTGGGGCGCGGTGCATATGCACGAAAAGCCAGCACCTAGACGCGCGGTGCACATGCCGGGGCACAGGAGCGCGATGCACATGCACACAATTCAGATAATGATTTGCGAAACTACAAATAGGTTGTCACCGTATCCAAGCGAAAGCAGCCCGTAGTACTAAAAATCCCGATAAAAGTTACACTTTTTGGTCCACTCAGGAAGAGGGCTAAGCAATTGATCTCAATGAAAGTTACACGAATCAGCAGCGCCATGATGCAGGCTCACCTTGCCACTTAGGACGAGGGGATAGGCCAACAAATAGGAGCGCGGTGCCCTCAACCGAGCCCCACGCGGAGGGGCGCGGCGCCGGCACCGACGCACCTCACACACTTACAGGGGTGGCACGACCACGATTAGAGGCGCGGTGCCCTCGAACGTGCTCCCAGCGGGCGCCGCGGTGCCCGCCACTGGGCGCAGCGTGCGCCTGTGAGGTGCACACCCCCGCGAGCCCCGGGCGACGGTGCGGTGCAAGCCAGGACGCGCCGCGCGCAGCCTGCGAGGTGCACCCAACCGCGCGACCCGCGCGGCGGTGCGGTGCCATCGACGATGCGTCGCGCTTTTCTGCGAGGTGCACGTGACCGCGCGGTGGTGCGGTGCCATCCACGGCGTGCCGCAAGCACCTACGTCGTGCCCACGGATGCGTGCCGTGAGCAGGGGGACGGTGCACTCCACGGCGTGCCGGGCGCAGGGGGGACGTGCACTCCACGACCCGCGGGAGCACGGTGCACATGCCCACGCGCCGACGCGCTGTGCACATGCCCGCATGCAGGTGCTTTATGAACATGCCCACATTTCTGATCGTGTGTTGCGACAATTGCATCTTAGGATGAGGTAGACTACCAATAGGTTGTCACCATATCCAAGCAAAAGCAACCCACGATGCTAAAAATCCCAAAAAAAGTTACACTTTTTGGTCCCCTCATGAGAGCACAGGGCTAAAGATCCCGATGAAAGTTACACTGTTCTGCAGCGCAACGATACCAGCCCACCTAGTCACTGAGGACGCAGGGATAGCCAAGCCAACACGAGCGCGGTGCGAAAGCACGCACGCAGGAGCTCGATGAACATGCCCCAACGTTGAAGCGCGGTGCCCATGCCAGGGGACAGGCACGCGATGCACACGCCCACAACTCGGATTTCTTTTTGCGACAATGGCATCTCGGGCTGAGGCAAGACTACCAATAGGTTGTCGCCACATCCATGCAGAAGCCACCCGCAGTGCTGAAAATCCCGAAAAAAGTTACACTTTTTTGGTGCCAACATGGAACAGGCATAGGTTGCTGCGGTGGATGCAAACTAGCCCGGTGCACGGACAGCACGTAGCGCAAGGTAAGACTACCAATAGGTTGTCGCAGCATCCATGCAAAAGCCGCCCGAAGTGCTGA